>JAJMLM010000196.1:0-198327 GCA_030569635.1 Pichia thaimueangensis | reverse complement strand
TCGTTGGATAAACAAGCCATTAAAGAACTTGGGGTTGATAAAGTCGGTGACAGACTACGTATTCAGGTGTTGGTAAAGTTGACAAATATTGATAGGATTAAAAAGAATGTACCACTCAATCTATTGGATAAAAGTATCGATGTTGCAGTTAAATCGATTATTCAGTTAGAAGATCAAGTAAGAAATGCGCATTCTTTCCATAATAAGCATCATAATAATAATAGTAGTACTACCGGTTTTATGAATAAATCACAAGTTATTTCCGTTACAGTTATTACACAAGATGGTGAGGTGCATTTTGTTGATATTAACAAGAGAAAAAATGGCGAAACTACGGATTGTAAGAAGAAAATTATTTTATCAATTTTGGGTAATCCAAACATTAATAATTGGAAAATATATTATGTTGATTATAGAAAAGGCAATACTGTTTATGAACTTATAGATAAAGAATTGGATCAACTTATTTATGAAGGATCTATTGAAAAGGACAGATTAATTCTTTGTAGATCTAATGAGAGTGTTACAACGGATGCGATTAATACATCCAATAAAATCAATAGAAAGAGTGGTAGACATGGTAGTGGCAATATTATCAGAGGTAAAGATGTTACTGATAAAGAAATTGGGCAATTCATGGGAGGTAGACCACCAAGTCAAATGATCAGTGTGAATTTAAGAGAATATTTCCCTAATTTGGATAATATTGAAATTGAGGACATCAAAAGGAAATCGATCAGATTATCGATGTATAGTAATAAAGTTATGAACAATATGAGTAAGAATAGATTTACATTATCATCATCCAAAAGGGATTCATTATATAGTAGATTGAGCAATTTATCGATGATGACGGGTACAAGCAACAGGATGTCTATGTTTAGTGATATTGCAAGTATTGGTGTTGGGAAGCCATTAAAGATGGATTATCATCATGATAGTGGAGAAGAAGATGAAGATGATGAGGACACACATAAGGTTGAAGATACAATTATTGAAGATGAACATCCTAATAGTATAATTGAATTATTAGATGAAAGTGATGAAGATGATATCTCCCATGAGGAAGAAGCTGAAAATGAAAATGAGATGATGGGGGTTATTACGAAAGAAGTTGCACATGGACCAAGTGTTTGGCATAAAGGTCCTAAGATTGGACAAGGATCATTTGGTAATGTTTACCTTGGATTGAATGGGTTAACTGGTGAGTTGATGGCTATCAAGCAGGTTGATTTACCACAAAATGAGAGTGAGAAATCTAAAGCTATGATGGTAAATGCATTAAAACAGGAGATTTCCTTATTGAAGGATTTAAGCCATGACAATATTGTCAGATATTTGGGATCCAATACTGATTCGAATAATATGTTTATCTTTTTAGAATATATTCCTGGAGGATCTGTGAATAGTATGTTGAAGATGTATGGGCCATTTGAGGAGGAGTTGATTAAGAATTTTACGAGACAAGTATTAATTGGGTTAGTTTATTTACACAGCAAAGGAATCATCCATAGGGATATCAAGGGGGGGAATATATTGGTTGATAACAATGGTAATGTAAAGATTGGAGATTTTGGTATCTCGAAAAAGATAGCCGTGAGCAGTGGTGGTGAGAGCGATGGGGAGAAGGAGCGGAAGAACAAGAGGTCATCGCTCCAGGGGTCTGTGTTCTGGATGGCGCCCGAGGTGGTGAAGCAGGTGGCGTACACGGAAAAGGCGGACGTGTGGTCCCTCGGGTGTCTAATGGTAGAGATGTATACGGGGAAGCACCCTTATCCGGGGCTCAGCCAAATGCAGGCGATCTTCCAAATTGGGACGGGGAAGGCTCAGCCTGGTATACCTGCCCGGGCGGCGGGCGACCGGGAGGCGGTGCAGTTTTTCCGCCACGTTTTTGCGCCCGACTACCTCACGCGGCCGACGGCGGCGCAGCTGCTCGCACTGCCCTTCGTGGCGCAGTAGCTGGGGTGGATGGCTTGTCTTTTGTATAAATTAACTGGGGTCTCCTGTTTTGCCCTCTCTGACATTTCCCTTTTCTTACTCTGCATATCTTTCATATATAAAAACTATATACTGAATCTCGCACACAAACATGCCCACCGCTGATGAGTTAATGAAGAAGGGCGTCAAGACAGCCTCTCCAGAGTTGGAAGAGTCGCTAAGGGGCGCCAAGTTGGTCTTTGGTGACAAATTGGTAGATCCAATGGATCATCGTATCAGGAACCCACATCATGTGGTAGTTGGTCGTCGTGGCCCTGCATTGGAAGCGGGAGGGGAAACTGGCGGTTTGCTTCAATGTGGCGGACATCGTCCAACATTACAGTCGAAACAGCCAGAAGCGCATCAACCAAAAGAGGAACACCCTCAACACAGTGCATAAATATAATAAATTACATAAAATAATATATATATATATATATATATATATATATGCAAAAAAAATTATGAAAACCAAAATTAATGTGGTTGGCCACTCTTACTAGCAACTTTTCGTCTCAACCATTTTCCACTTTGCCGGTAATGAATAAAACTTAACCTTGCTCTCAGCTGAGCTTACCAAGTCTGGTTCGGTGATTCTGAGTGAAACTAGATACCTTTTATTGGGGCCATTATTGCTGTATTGTCAGCTTGAGAATACACTCTTTTTGCGTTTTTCTCCAGAATTATTGAATACACTACACCAAAATAGAAGTATTAAGAGATCTATGATGATGACAATTCCAAGTGCAATACCTGAAACTCGTAAAGAAGTTTCAGTATCTTTACCAGCAAACATGTGAAACCTACCTTTAATTATAAGTACCAAAAACTGTGATGTATAAGGTTGAGCAAACTTAATTTGTATAAAGTTTTTATAGGATTAATATTATCATCAAAACATTAGTGTATAGCTATCTGTTACGCAAATATGCACTTGATGTGCAAAACCTAGCAATTATTGGCCTTCCTTTGAACTGCTGGTTTAAGTTATTTTCTATCAAATTTTTACCCTTCTATATGACCCCACTGAAATTCCCTTTGAATTACCAAGAATGGACGTAACTACAGTAAAACGTCAGTAAAACATCAGTACACTAGTGGAAATTGGGTTCTATTTATAATTTACTGTACTTACTCCCCCATTTCCCCATCCAGTGATCAGCTCATGTCCTCCATTTTGTGTAACCAGTGCAAATTTACCTTTCGTCCAAACGGGTCTAAACCCAATCGGGGGAAAATTTTTGTTGGGTAGGTGAGTAGTAAGAAATCCAACCTTCGATTGAAAAAAAGTCTATTCTTAGGTGATACCGTCCAGTTATATCAAAAGTATAAAACTGGGCCCTGAGTGGTTTTGAAATTCGATGTATTTGCAAAGGAAGAAGATAAAAGGCCATCGCTTATCGTCTCCTCTACTTCGATACTAACCATGGGTATTAAAATTGACGGTAGATGCTCTCCAGTCACTAGTTAATTTCTTCAGGGCAGCAGAAATCGGTTCTAACTTATAACTTCTAACTTCCATATAGATTTGGTATAAAGCAGTAAAATTTCTACTAAAGGTTTTCAGCACGACTTTTGAAATGTTTACAGTAACAAGTGTCACCAACCTCTAGAGCAGTTGTGTTTGGTAAAAAAAATCATGGCAACTCCGAGAAAAAAAATGTCCGCAAATATTCTGGGTTCTTTTCTGCTCCGTAGTCTTTATAGGTGCAGAATACCGTTATGCAAACTAGGCGGTAAGAGATAAGAAACTCAGTAGCTCTATTTTGTATTTGCCACTTAAATTATGACATGGCCTGTCTTTCTTCAATGTTTCTATCGCTTTATTTCTTTTGCCATCACATATCTCATTGTCACACAAAAATGAACATTCACTTTGAGAAGACCCCCACCGAATTCCCAGAAATTCCACAACCTCAATTCGAACCACTTGAAGAAGCACCGGTGTCAACTCCCGCAATTCGTAGTTCAGACGAAGACGAAAGTAGGTTGACAAGAACATTATGGATTATTTGCGAAGTTGTAAGCTACTTGATAGCTTTTTTTATTTTTTGTGTTGAAGTTGTTATTTGTGCAAAGGTTTGGGACTATTGGTTTGAGCTTGATCAAGCCTAATTATACTAAAGATACTCTGAAAAAAATAAAAAAAGAAGAGGTTTTACTAGGAGTCGTAGCTAGTCATTATTATTTAGCTTATATAATCCTGTTTTTTATTTAACTTCTTGACAAAACTTTTCAAGTTGTCCACAATCTATCAAAACAATCTATAAAAACAACTGATTTTTGACCGTACTCGATATCTAAAATTTATAAGCGAGTGCATGTACTTTAAGCACGGCAGAAAACATGGCATTTAAAAATGCAGAATATGGGGCTGCGTGCACAGTTTGTCGTTCTTTAAACTATTGAACTAAATATAGCCCCATTTACTGATTTTCCTGTATTCTTTTCTAACTATTATTATCTTCTTTCTATTATCTCTGTAGTATCCTCAAATAATTAAATATTGGGTTAAAAATGACAACACATGAAGAAAAAATGGCTGAACGGAAGGAACGAATGGTTGCAGTGTGGTTAACTCTTACCATGTCGATGTTTGTGTTGTGTCCTTTAAGCATTTTGATTGTTGAATTCATCAAACTTATGATTAAGTTATATAATTATATATAATTACTGCGTTTAGCTTAACTTATAATTTTATAACATAGTTAACCTTTGTTTAACAATTTAATTGAAACATCCAGTATACGGCTACAAAAATGGGGATTGATGGTATATAAATAAACTTTTACATACCTTTCAAATGGGATCTCAACATGGAAATTTATTACTTTACAAAATTCCAAAGTTTAATACAAAAACTATATAAACTACAAAACCTAACCTTAATGTGGTTGGCCTCTCCTACTAGCAACTTTTCTTTTTATCCTTTTCCATTTTGCCGGTAATGAATAAAACTTAACCTTGCTTTTAGTTGAGCTTACCACTTCTGATTCGGCGGCTCTGAGTGAAACTAAATATTTTAGTGAACTATTAGTATCTATCACATTTTGATTCAAATCTTTTACCAGAGCCACCATTGTTTCGTTGAATAGTCTTTCTTCATTTAAAAAATTTATGGTTTCTTCCCTAACACCCTCCAGTTGTCTATCAATCTTTTCTATCTTTTCAACTCCATACTTTACAACTGTTTGGATTGCCTTTATAAATTTTTTAACAGTATGGCGATGCATAGCAAACCAAAAAATAATCGTCAGGACGACAAATAAGCAAAAGGCAGTTAGGAATGTTAAACCTGCATTGCGCCACGATGATTGGCTATCTTTTCCTATAAGAATATGAAGTCCAGAATTGATCATAGCAAATAGTACGTCACTTATAATATCTCGAAGTGTGGTACAAATAAAAAGTAACATTATTTGACCTAAAAATGTGAGGCAATAATGTGGGATTGTGTTCAAAAAGTCAGTTATCTGCTTCTCAACTTCTTCCCTACTAGTTGGGTAAATTGGATCGATTGGGTCAATTGGCCCAGTTTGAACTGTTGAAACAGTTTTCTTTTGGATATATGGTTGATAGCTTGTTAATTGTATACTCATGTTTTGTTGCTTAATAAAAATTTTATTGTATTTATAGCAAAAAGGAATACATACAATCAAACATTAGTAGATTAGATTAGTGGCAATTGGGTTCTATTTATAATTTACTGTACTTACTCCCCCATTTCCCCATCCAGTGCTCAGCTCATGTCCTCCATTTTGTGTAACCAGTGCAAATTTACCTTTCGTCCATCCAACGGGTCTAAACCCAATCCGGGGAAAATTTTTGTTAGATTTTGTTTGATGGGGATAGGAAGGCCGGCTTCTAATTGAGAATGTATAATCTTCTGTACCATGGCCTAAAAGATATAAAACTGGATTCCTAATGATTTTGTGACCTTGTATCTTTGCATATATATGAAAGGGAAAGCCAAAACTCTTCTTATCCGATACCTAAAGTCTGAAGTCTAGAAATGGGCAGTAGATCGGACTTCACTACACACCGGTCACAGGCCATTTTCTTCAAGGTCGCAGAAATCGGTTCTAACTCTAATTTTAAACTTTTAACTGTCATATATATATTCATATATATATTCGCTATAAGCTGTAAAGTATGAGCACATTGATGAGAAAAACAATATTATTGTATAAATATCGATACAGAAACAAATAACTCCAATCGTTGGTAGTCTCTTGGTGCTGCGTTCTCTCTATGGTGTGTTCCTTTTTAGGAACGTTGGTGGCTACGTATGCCCCTCTTATTCATTAATAAGTTTTATACTTTAACAGAAATCTATTGAAAGTAAACATTATCCCATATTTTAATTGTCACTCGTCACTCACAACAACGGAACTCCTTGCAGATCGATAGATGTGACAAATCGAGTGGTGATAAGGAGTCCGGCATTTTCGCAGATCTCGCATCTTAGATTGGCCGTTCGCCTATTATATACTATTGACTGCTATTGTTCTTTTCGAGAAACAATGCGGAGAGTGTATAGGGTGGTGGCAATTAATCAATTGGCAGTTTCAGAGCTCATCTTCTTACTCTTTTTACTCTTCTCAATATTGTGTAGTAAATTCATCCCAAACAATATATATATATAGACAGTTAAACAATGTCAGGTAATCCAAAGTTAGATAGGTTGGCCCAGATGTACATTCATCTTATTGATGATAACAAGGAATTGACTTTTTCAGAAATATTGGACCCAAAGAGTCTTGCTAATGATAACTTTTTCAAAACAAATTTCAAAAATGAAACATTAAAAAATCTCACTGATGAAGAATCGGAACTATTAGAACTACTCCCTTTAATGAATAAAATAAAGTGGTATTAATATCATCTTACTTTAATAAAATGTTTAGATCATTACCAGCAACTTGTAAATTTTCATCTAACTTAATTATTGATAAAGCTGCCTAGTTTCATCAACATGGAAAAGGAGATGTGATGGCTACACCTAGAATTATGGTTAATTATCACAAATTTATTGCGTTTAAGGTTAACGATGGTTTAGATTATGATTTTTATCAAAAATATCTAAAGAAGTCATATTATTTAAACAATAAATTACCAAAATTATACATCAATAGTTTTTACACCAATGGAAAAGCATTAATCGAAACCCCAATTACTTCGTATAACTATGATGCATCTATTGATGGTATAGGTTTCTGGGAATTATTTTAAAGCTGCAAGAGTTGTGAAAGAGGTAGACTCTGCTGTGCTCCATTAATATGCCCATGTAGTTGAGCATATTGAATCCGAAAATCCACATCGTCTTGGTTTTGGCCAGTTTACTTTGATCTTTTCAATGCTTAGAAATATTGTTTCAATTCTTCAAATGATTAATTTCATCTACTTGATATATAGAAATTCACAAGCCATGTTTTTGTTGGTGACTTATCATGTTGCTACAAATGCCCAATTAAATATATTGTCAAAATTGATTACAAATATCTTTTAGTTTTTATTATTGGAAAGGGAAAACATCTAAGTGGTTGTTGTAATTATCAAAAAAAATGGGTTACTTATATATTAAAGAAATCTATAATTTGATACCATTTGCAAAGTTAACTGAAGGTCTCAAAAAGTTTGGATATAAATATTTTGATTTTTTGAAAAAGTTTGGCTTGTACGACATTGATCCCAATTTTAAGACAAAGAAAGAAGATTGTATTCTTCTTCAGTGTGGTCAAGATACATCGTATGATATGAAAAAATTATGTGAAAGTTTAAGAATCGGTAAAAGATTCTTCTTGGATGGTATTTTATCTAGAGAGCCATGGGATCCATATGTCTTTGACAATTCGCCATTTTCATTATTTCTACAAAAGGACATGGTACCAAAAACATTTTATTATAATCAAACAAAGGGGTTCATTATAGGTAATACAATTGGTATTCAACGTTTAGCAGAAAGTACCTACTTTAATGTTGGGTTTATTGAAAATATGTATACCGGTAATCTTACCATTATATATGTATTTTTTAAGCCAAAGTATGTTTTATCTTCAGAAGCTATATTATTGGGTTTAGTAAATTTTTTTTCGTTAAATTCGCTGAAGCCATCAAATTACTGGTATATGGGCATTCTAAACATCCATTTAATAATTTAGAGTGCTTTGTCACTCATCATTCAACAAATATTCACGCAGCCTTCAAATAACAATTTAACAAAACAATAGTTATCATAAACGTATCTGAACGTGCAAGAGAAATATTTAAGGAGTTGGATAATCTAGAGTATAATGACGTTAACTTTCTTTCCACAATTGTAACTGCAATGAATCCAGTTGAAGTTTCTCTCAAAATTGACATGATTCTATCTAATTATCAAATTTTGTACACTGAAGTAATGAATCAAACTATGCTAATTGACTTAATTCAAGTAATTTATAAAAATCTTACTCCAATTCAACAAGCGAATATGAAAAATAAACATCTTGAAATTTTGAAAGATATTAGAAGAAAGTGGATTTACTTACTAAAATGAAAGAAGCATTTCCATTTTGGACTTGATAAACAGGTCTTTTTTACGGGACGCTTACTTCAAAGGTCCTGAATCCGAATACAAGAAATAAATAATAGCAAATATACCAAAAGTGGCAAATATTTTTGTTTTAAAGCTTAAATTCAATATTTATAGTATACAACAATTGAAAAATGTTTCGGAGTATGTGATGAAAATGGGACTATAAAGATTTAAAAATGACACAATAACTGATATTCAGATAAAAAAATGTGATTGAAGAATTTGAAAAATTTTATCAGGAAAATTCAGACTTGAAATTTTTACAAAAATGTGATTACTCGTTATTATGTGACAAATTTGCTATTAATTTTTTTAAGAAAAAAGAACAAAGAGCAAATTTCAACAAGCCGAAGAGGAGTGTTTTTTCCATGTTCGATGTGTTTCAAAAAATCATTATTAATGTTATTGAGACTCTTCTAAAGTTAGACTTTTCCGGTGAAAATTACAAATATCCGTTTATCAAAAACATGATACCATATCAACCATATTCCTTTAATACGTTGAATGCATTGAAAATTCTTGAGTCAGAAGAATTTTGCGTTTGTGTCAGACATACTACCTATTTAGTTCCTTGTGAGCACATGCTTTATTTGTTACATGGTAGATGTGTCAATGATATTGAAAAAGATGAATTGCAGGCCAAGGAATCGCGTGAAGCTATCAGTACATTGTTTAACAAAAAATTAAATGAGAAGACAAACTATGCTGATATTGTTACAGGAAATTTGAGTTATGATTTTGGAAAAGCTATTAATAGTAAAAACAAAATTTTGAAAAAGATTTATAAGGTTGAAAGTACGAGATTCTATGGTATATTTATTCATCCGGAAAAATTAATGTTTGTTAACATAGAATTGCAGTTTTTGATGCCAAAGAACGAGAACAAATACATACACACCGTAAAGATTGTTATGGATAAAGTGGAAGTAAAACAAAGGATGAAAGATTATAATCTGATGATTGAGGATAGCCGTTATGGTAGGTTTATTGGGTGCTAATTTGCAGATGTTCCATATTTGTAATTTTGCAGCGATATATAATTCCTCCTACTCATATCAGTGTAAAATTAGAAAATGAGAGAAAGAATTAATATTAAATTATAATAAGTTTTATTAACAACTTGTAACTTTTATACATTTGTCTAATTGAAATCTATAGAAAGTTAACAACTTTTTACCTTTGAGAAATTACGTCTGGCTCTTTTACTTTTTTTTCACTAAAGGAGTATTTTTTCAAATAAAAAATTATTATCTAGAGTAATGTTTTTTTCAATAATTTTAATTTTAACTTACATAACCTTTCTATTCATTTAATTTTTCTATTATTTTTATTTTTGTCGGAAAAAATCAATCAAATTGCAGTCATTATGATGCAACAATTACAGGGATGGTGGGGAGGTAGGGGACAAAATAATATAATTTATTGGATTTATACATAAATTGCATGAAATATGCATTAGTGGTTTAATATCCCGGTCTTCAACCAACAAACTTTATCTTTTTTATAAATCTATTCATGACTTTCTGCTATAGATGATAAAATAGTAGATAATAGTACTCACTATACTGATCATTGACGGATCTATAGGTGCAGTGTAGACTGCTTGCTGCTTGTGTTAAAGAAAAAAACAGTCTGTATTCATACTGACTCGTCCCTGAAACATCTATATGTGATATAAATATGGCTCTTTGTGAAAGAAGGGATATCATAAGCTGTTCTGCTGATGACCGAGAACCGACGCAACCATAGTCCTCTTGGTGCTGATTTCCTCTTTTTACAGGAAGCAAAACTTCCGTTTATACCGTCCACCCAGTCTGGGCAAAGGACACGGTTTAAGTTTTAAGCTTTGTACCTTAAAGCTCACATGTTGGCTCAATCCTCAAATCTCAAATCCTCAACACTGAACACACAAGGTTAATTAATCCATTAGACGAGATATCATGTTTATAACAAACAGTATGATGTAGCTGAACTGGAATTAAGCAGTCGTTCTCTTCTCACATGTTGCTCATATTTTTCTTCTGCCTCTATTTTTCTTTACAAATTATTTCCTAAAAGCATTAAAATATACAGAGATGAATATCCAAACAAAATCACAACAAACACATATGACGCTACCGAGAAGATATTGGAGATTTATCATATACACCTGCTTATTAACCATCATTGAGCTATATGGATTGAAACTGTTGAATAGAAATAGACGTTTGACTCCCGAAAATACACAAGGTCTACTCTCGGAGGTTCTACACCGTACCAACGATGTGAATTCACCACACCAATTAGAAGCAGATGATACAAATGTCCTCATTGCCCTTGGTTTCGAAACTTGCACCTACTTTTTTTTTACGAAAGTTGTAATGATGATATTGGTAAAGTTTGCAAACATTTAGAGTCGTTGACTGATGACTATGAATTGATTAAATTACTTCAAATTGTGCAATCAAATAAAAACTTAAATCAAGGTTCAATGTTCACCACAATATACCCTTATTAAATCAAATTGCCTCATAATTTAGTCACAAAGTTTCAAATACCTGCAATAGAAAAATTTTATGTTTATAATAAACTCATCGATATATTAAATTTCCCTTATAACATTCCTGATAAGATATTTAAAGACTCACAAAATATCTCCGATATTGAATCTTTAAATTCTTTGGGATAATATAATCCGGGTTATGGGCTTTGGTATAAAACTTCAACTGATTATTTCAATACAAATTTATTTACAAGTGTTAATTTCTTTTTCAATTCCAATTTTGATAATTCCATACCAGGTTGAGTCTTAACCTCTGAAAAACCACTTAATATTCAAAAACATGATTCATCCTCACTAGGCGCTGCTAGAAATGTATCTGATGGTTACGAATCTATTAATTATTATAAATATTATCATGAAGTATACGTCTATGCCAAATTAAAAATGCCTCACAATTACCCTATACCTGATTTGCGGGTAAAAAAAGATGGTACTTTTAAAATCGTTCAATTAGCAGATTTACATTTATCAACTGGTTTTGGTAAATTCCAAAATATCTACCCTAACATAGATTACCCGATAAAAAATTGTCTTGCAGGTGAATTAACTTTAAAATTTGTAGCTAATGTGCTAGATATATAAAAACCAGATTTAATTGTATTAACAGGTGATCAAATATACGGTCCCACTTGTTTTGACTCTGAAACAGCACTTTTGAAAATTTTGACAATCTTGAATAATAAAAAAATAGCTTATGCTTTTGTTCCAGGTAATCATGATGATGAAAATGGCACCCTATCTCGATTAGAAATTATGAAACTGGTTTTAAAATTACCATATTCAGTTACAAGTTTGGGTCCTGATGGAATCAAAGGTGTCGTCAATTATCAAATAGTAATAAAAACAGCAAATGGCGATACGCCTGCAATTGAACTATTCGTGTTATATTCTCATTCACATTTCCCCCGAATATCAAAACAGGTGGGCTATGATTATTTTTCTGAAAATCAAAAATAATTTGTCCAAACTATTGATAAAACTTTGATACGGCAAAATCCTGCCCTTGATCCACAGAAATAGATCAAAATGGAATTCTTTCATAGACCTCTATTTGAATATAAAGAAATTTCCAAACTTGAACCTAATCAATATAGCGGTCAATTTAAGGAAAAAGTGATGTCACAAAATATTAACACTGGAATGTTTCAAACGTTAAAGAATTTAGGTGTCAAATTGGTATCTGTTGGTCATGATCATTGTAATGATTTTTGTTTCCATCATAATGGTGTTACACTATGTTATGGAGGTGCTGCAGGTTTTGGTGATTATGGCGGACACGGTGAATATATCCGTAGAATTGGAGTTTTTGAAATTCACACAGAGACAAATCAAATTACAACCTGGAAGAGATTATACAATGATCTAACACAAATCATAGATCCCAATATTTATGTATAGTGTTAAAAGTTGACCTAACTTATCTACAGTTTGAATTGAAATATCTGCTAAATTGAATAAAAATACTTTCCAGTTCCATCGATCAAAAAGTTAAAAATATTAAGCCCGATGCGGGGCTCGAACCCGCAGCCTTTTGATTACTAAGAATCTTAAGAGTCAAACGCTCTACCGATTGAGCTAACCAGGCTTAAAGATGTTCCGATACCGGGAGTCGAACCCGGGTTTGCCCGGTGAAAGCGGACCGTGATAGCCGTTACACTATATCGGAATTTGTTAAGTTAAAAATATGAATGAAATATACATATTCAATATTTTGCAAACAAGACAGATAAAATATAAATAAAAACTGACTGAAAAATCTTTGGTAATCCGATTTTACTTTTGGCTCTATTTTTTTAAAAAACAGTATTACTTTGTACGTATTGAGAAACCTTTCCTTTACTTTTTCTCTGGCTTTAATGAGGTCTTGATGATTAGTGTAGTTTTAGTAGCCGTAATGAATATTTTTTCAAAATTTTGATTTTGAGGAAAATCATCAAAATTGGCTTCAATTGAGTGTGGGTCTAAAAATGTTTACATTGTTACAAATTTCTATTTATTTTTTCAATCTTCTTATATAATTTTCCCAAGTGATAATTTGTTTTTAGACTAAATTTTAATTTTCAGCTGACATAAGAAGTCAGGGTTATAAAAAAGTGAGTTAATTTATTCAACAAAAGCGTAAGTGGTTTAGTGGTAAAATTCAACGTTGCCATCGTTGAGCCCCTGGTTCGATTCCGGGCTTACGCATTTATTTTTTTAAAATGCCCTTTTCAAAAATGTATTAGTTTTTTTTCGGAAGAAGTAGGTCAAAAGTTCCTCGGGGATCTGGAATCTGGATCTACCTTCTCCACATTTTTCAATTCACTTCTGCGCCCGTAGATACTTTTATCCCTTTCACTAAATTTTTCTTCATTATAATTAACACACTTATGCTCTTTTGAAAATTAAAAATATGACCATAATGCCGGAGAAAGTACCTGTATGGTTGGATTGTGATCCAGGTCAAGATGATACTGTTGCCATTATTATTGCATGTTATAGTCAATATTTTAATTTGCTTGGTATATCAACAGTTCATGGTAACGTTTCTTTGACAAATACTACATGTAATGCCATGAGAGTGTTAACGGCAATTGGTAAAACTGATATTCCAGTTTACCCCGGTGAAGCCAAACCATTAGACAATTACGGAGAAGTATACGCTGCTGATGTTCACGGTAAAACTGGGCTAAACGGATCAGACCTTTTACCCCAGCCAAGAATGACACCACAAAATAAATCACAGTTTTTTCCACATTTGGCTCAACTTATAGAAAAGTATGATGGTAAATTAAACATTGTCGCCACTGGTCCTTTAACTAATATTGCAAAATTTTTCAAAGAATATCCACAGCTAAGATTCAAAATTAATTGGTTATCGGTAATGGGTGGCGGATTTAAAGTTTTTAACATTGATGGTAATTCCGAGTTTAATTATTATTGTGATCCATATGCTGCAAAAGACGTTGTTGATGATAAAATTTTGTCTGGAAAAATGATACAAGCATCACTAGATATAACAAGTAAAGTTTTTATATCTCATGAAATCCAGGAAAAAGTTTTAGACGGAAAAACAGTTGAAAATGCTTCAAATTTTAGGGTAATGATGTTCCAATTGATTGATTCATTTAATAAAAGAATGCTGGCAAAAAAATTGCCAGACTACAGAGGTCCTGTGATACATGACCCAGTTGCTCTAGTTGCATTATTACAATTTTTGCATTTAAAAGATGATTTTAATTTTAAATATGACAGAAGAAAGTTCACCATTAGTACTGATCCAACATCTTATGGTGCAATAAAATCAGTTGAATATAATCATCCTTATGGTATCTTTGTGTTGACAGAGCTTTCAGTTGATGAATTTTGGGAGGAAGTTTTAGAAATATATTCCGAAACTGATAAGCATGCGTTTATGAATACCATTCCTAGAGAGGAATTACTCAAAGAATTTTATGATGGAACCACTTGCATATAGTTAGAGAATTATTTAGGCGACATATATATATATATAAGATTTATAGAATTTAAAAATTATTAAACTAGCCTAGTATTGCACTCAGAATTCATTTATATATGTCGAAAAAAGGAAAACTTTCAAGCGAACAGAATGTCTCAAAACGGAAATTTCAGTTATCGATGCCGAGATTTTTCCACGAAATTTAAGATAAGGATAAAAAAATGTGGTTGCATTTAAAAGGTGGTGGATTCCACCCGTTAGGTATTGAGTTACCTTCACGCTTTATTAGGTTAATAATCCCCCTTTTCCTTTTCTCTTGGTCTATATAATTAATTATTCAACTATACAACCATGACAATCACACCGTTTAGCCAAGACTTGAAGATTAATTCAAGGGACCTAATTAAAACAATTCATTCGACTGCCGACATGTTTGGTGCTAAGGGTGTCTGGGGCCCAGAACCAACCCAAACTGGTGTTTGTAGATTGGCGTTGAGCGATTTAGATAAACAGGTTAAAGATTGGTTTGTTGAAGAAACTAAAAAATTAGGATGCACAGTTAAGGTCGATGAATGTGGTAACATTTTTGCAACATATCCTGGTAAGAATAATAACGCACCACCAACTGGGATGGGTTCACATTTAGACACTCAACCTACCGGGGGAAGATACGATGGTATTTTTGGTGTGTTATCAGGTTTGCAAGTATTAAGAACATTAAAGGCAAATAATTTTACTCCAAATTTTCCAATTACATTGGTTGATTGGTGTAATGAAGAAGGTGCAAGATTTGCAATGAGTTTAATGTCATCTAGCGTTTGGGCTGAACTTAATCCAAAAGAAGAAATTTATGCTTTAAAGGATATTTTTGACAATGAAACAACCGTATTGCACGAACTAAAAAGAATCGGTTATTTAGGTGAAACTAAATGTTCATACAAGGAAAATCCATTAAAATGTCACTTTGAGATTCATATTGAGCAAGGCCCAATTTTAGAAGAATATGGTAAAAAAATTGGAGTCTTAACTGGTGTTCAAGCTTATAATTGGCTGAATGTTCAAATCAAAGGTATGTCTCAACATACTGGAACCACACCATTGGAATTCCGTAGAGATGCATTGTTAGCAACTGCACAAATTATAACTGGAGTCAATCAAGTCGCTAAAAAATATCACGGTCTAGCATCTATTGCAAAGTTGAACTTATTACCAGATGTTGTTAATGTTGTTCCAGGTGAGGTTAATTTTGTTCTTGATATCAGACATGAAAAGGATGAAGGCTTGGCTCTTATTAGAAAAGGTTGTATGGAGGTTATTGAAGAGGCCTGTTTAAATAAGGCAGGTAATGGTGTTAAATTACCATATACCGTTGACGATCCATATCCATTTGCAGCCACCCATTTTGATGAATCATTAATTGACATTATTGATCAAGCAGCAACCTCAGTTGTCGGTGAAGATCTGAAACATAAGATGTATAGTGGTGCAGGCCATGATTCATGTGCTACCAACAAGGTTATTCCAACAGCAATGATTTTTGTTCCAAGTAGGAACGGTATTTCCCACAATCCCGAGGAACACACTGAACCTGAAGATCTTGAACTTGGTTTCAGAGTTTTGCTTGAGGCTGTTCTGAGATATGATCATGCACGTTTGAGTGAATTATAGATTTTCATTTTTGATAGTAACCTTATACATTCCTTAGTATTTTATAATATATTGATGGTTTATAGTTTGAGAGCCTTCCTAACTTCTTTATCTGATACACACCACCGGCAAATGGGAAACGTTGGTTATGTCAGGCGCCATGCAGTTCCCCTTTTGGGTAACTCCTGCAGCGGTGCCGCCAAATCAAAATTTTCATTTTTCATTTTTTATTGCGTGCGAAAGGGCCGGTTGCGGGGGTTAGTCATAGCTTCAAACTTCAAATTGGGGACGAGAAATAAATGACGTTCAGTCTTGTGGGGGTAATGGCTAAAACAGTATTGGATATACTACACTAAACAAAAAGCAAATATGTTTACTATTAGTAAAAGAATTAGAATAAATGCCTCAAGAAGAAGACTTTTTTCAACTTCCAAGCTTACACTAGGTGGTCAAAACTTGGTTGAAAAAATCGTTCAAAAATATGCAGTTGGATTACCAAAAGATAAGGTAGTTCACACTGGTGACTATGTCTCTATCAAACCAGCACATGTTATGTCCCATGATAACTCATGGCCTGTTGCACTTAAATTTAAAGGTTTAGGTGCCAAGAAGGTTAAAGACAATAGACAAATTGTCAATACATTGGATCATGATGTTCAAAATAAAACGGAAAAAAATCTAACCAAATATGAAAACATCAAGAATTTCGCCAAAGAACAAGGTATTGATTTTTATCCAGCCGGTAGAGGTATTGGACATCAAATTATGATCGAAGAAGGTTATGCATTTCCTGGCAATTTAACAGTTGCATCAGATTCTCACTCAAATACTTATGGTGGTATCGGTGCTTTAGGTACTGCTGTTGTTAGAACCGATGCTGCAGCAATTTGGGCAACAGGTCAAACTTGGTGGCAAATCCCACCTGTTGCAAATGTTGTTCTTGAAGGTGAATTACCAAAGGGCACAACAGGTAAAGATATTATTGTTGCATTATGTGGGTTATTCAACAACGATGAAGTGTTAAATCATGCCATTGAATTTACTGGTGATGCAATCAAACATTTACCAGTTGATTATAGATTAACTATAGCCAACATGACGACCGAATGGGGTGCATTAAGTGGTGTTTTCCCAATTGATGATACTTTAATTAATTGGTATACTAAAAGATTATTGAGAGTTGGTCCAAACCACCCAAGAATTAACAACGAAACACTTGAAAACTTACAAAAGAATAAGGTTGTTGCCGATAAAGACGCATTCTATGCCAAAACTTTAAGAATCGACTTATCAACATTGAGTCCATATGTTTCTGGTCCAAATTCTGTTAAAATTGGTACATCAATCGACAAACTGAGTGAAAAAGAATTAAAAGTCAATAAAGCTTACTTAGTTTCATGTACAAATTCACGTTTATCAGATATCAAAGCGGCAGCAGATGTTGTCAAAGATAACAAGATTGCACCAGGTGTTGAATTTTATATTGCTGCAGCTTCATCGGAAGTTCAAAAAGATGCAGAGGCAGATGGTGCTTGGAAAACTCTGATTGATGCAGGTTGTATACCATTACCTGCAGGTTGTGGTCCATGTATTGGTTTAGGTGCAGGTTTATTAAAGGAAGGTGAAATCGGTATTTCTGCAACTAACAGAAACTTTAAAGGTAGAATGGGTTCTAAAGATGCACTTGCTTTCTTAGCATCTCCAGAAGTTGTTGCAGCATCTGCAGTTTTAGGTAAGATTGGTTCACCAGAAGAAGTTTTGGGTGAGCCTTGTAAACCTGCTACTGAAGTCAAGAAAGTTGTTACCATTAATGAAAAACCAGAATCAGAAGATAATGATGATGCAGTAGAAGTTGAAGGTTCATCATCAGCGGGTTCCGTTTTAGAAGGATTCCCACAATTGATTGAAGGTGAAATTGTTTTCTGTGATGCAGATAATGTTAACACCGATGGTATTTATCCAGGTCAATATACTTATCAAGATGATGTCTCAAGGGAAAAAATGGCTGAAGTGTGTATGGAAAATTATGATCCAGAATTTGGAAGTAAAACCCACGAGGGTGATGTTGTTGTATCTGGCTTTAACTTTGGTACAGGTTCTTCAAGAGAACAAGCAGCCACTGCAATTTTGGCTAGAGATATTAAATTAGTTGCTGCCGGTTCCTTCAGTAATATTTTCGGACGTAATTCTATCAACAATGCATTATTAACTTTAGAATTACCGGATTTAATTTCCAAATTGAGAGAGAGATTTGCAAATGAAGAAAAGGAATTGACTAGAAGAACCGGATGGACATTGAAATGGGATATTCCAAAGTCTCTCGTCACAGTTAGTAACGAAGAAGGTAAAACTGTATTAAGTACCAAGGTTGGTGAATTAGGTACTAACCTACAGGAAATTATTATTGAAGGTGGTTTAGAAGGATGGGTTAGAGCACAAATTAAGAAAGAAAATGCTTAATTTACGATTCACGTGAAAAAATATATATAGTTATGTATGTACGCTAAACTTTTAAATTATTCTTATTATTATACTATATGCTATAGATTATTATAGATACATGATATAATTATGATATGTTTTTATATAGAAAGTAAGGTTGTCTAATGTATACAAAGCCCCAGTTTTAAATGTTTATAAAGTTTTGATTTCTTTTGAAATTTCGTCATAACTTTCTTTATATTCTTCAGTTTTACCTGATTTGTCACCCTTTTTACCACCACCTGGAACAATCATTATACAACTTGTTGGTCTCTTAGTACCCCCAGCACCACCCAAGTCTTCTTTACTTGGCACAAAAATATACTGTACTCCATTATCTTCACACAAAACTGGGATATGGGATATAACATCGGCAGGAGAAATATCACCGGCAATGATAACTAAACCCTTTTCTCCCTTTCTTAATGCTTTAACGACTTCCTTAACACCACGCTTGACATGCTTAGCTTTAGATGCTTTCTTCACAGTCTTCAATAATTTTTTATTAAGCTTTTTGGATGCTAAAGGTTGAGCAAATGGAAGCACGTATGGTAACTTGACATCATAATTGTCCGATTCGGACGCTTCCTTTCCTTCTTTCTTAGCCATTGTATGTGAGTTGGTTTGTGTTGTTGGGAAATATGGCTCAGATGAAGGGGGATTGCTACAACCTGAATCAATTTATTCTTTTCGGCTTCAAGATTTCTTGAATACCAAATTGAAAATTCATGCTGCGATAAAATTTTTTTCCTGCAGATTTTGGGGACAGACGCCGATCGACGCGCTTCTTTATACAGATTAAATTGAAACCTACTTACGACTTACGATTAATACTATTTACACATCTACTCTGGAACCTCAAGACCAACACGTCTGGCAGTCTTCTTCACCTTGTCAGTCTGTTTCATGCTGATTCCAGGATTGTATCTCTCCAAAAGTTCAATGTACTCTCTTTGCGAGTCTAAAAATGTAGTAATATTTTCAACATGTTCAGTTTCAACTGGATGAAGAGTTTCCTTATCTAAATGGGCCAACAATTCTACGTTTAACTTTGGCATCTTGGACTCAAATTTGGACTTGACATCTTCCACCAACTCCGCATCTTCTTCCTTACTTAGTGTTTTACCAGCTTTCATATATTGCATACGTTTGTATTGTACCAATGCATCTTGCTTCTTCAATATTTCTTTCAAGTGTTGTTGATGACTAGATGCAACGTTTCTTTCAAGTGCACCATACATTTTCTTGAATAAAGCCTTTCCGGACATGTTTGCTTCTTAATGTGTACTGCTGTAACCTTACGTTTAGTTTTGCTCTTCATCCAAACTCTCAACTCCCAACACCTACCTTACTTTCGTCTCTTCTCTCATGTTTCTCATTTCGTAGCTCAACGCGCCGCCAGTAATTTCAAATCTGCAATCTGCAAAGAAATATTTGTTAACATGTTTTTTAGTGCTTTTCTAGTCATTACTATCATGGATATCATACGCTTTTAAAACTCCTCATACCACCAGAACATCATATATGGATTTTGATATATCAGGAATACCTAACAGAGAACAATGGATAAAAGCTGCAAAGGCAGCTGCTGAACATCCAGACGATTTTAAAAGTTGGGATAATTTAATCCACTTAACTGAATATTTACCATCTTTGAATTTCAAGGCCAAATACCCAGTAAATAGTCATTCTGATAAAGCTGTCAAGCAAATGGTTTTATTAGTCTATGAAAATTTGCTTATAAATTTCCCCCTTTTAGAACAATACTGGATTAATTATGCGAATTGGTTCTACACTTTCAATGATTTGACAAGTTCAATTGAAACCTATGAAAGAGCACTTCTTATATTACCCAACTCTTTATTACTTTGGAACTCATATCTAGATTTACAATTGAAAATAAATTCCAATAACGACCAAATGATTAATAATTTTGAACGGGCAAGAGTAGGAATAGGTTATCATTATTTAGGCAGTCTCATTTTTGACAAATATTTAAAATTCCTCGAAACCAACAAATTATCTAAAGAATATTATTTACTGCTAAGGAAAATAATTGAAATTCCTCAACATGATTATTTGAAATACTTCCAAAAATTCTTACATTTGATCCAAAATGCAGACCTAGATACAATTAAATACATCATTTCCAAGAATGACTTACAACGAGATTTTAAATTGACTTGGAACGACCTTTTAAAAAATGAAAAATTCCAATATCTGAAAATTGAATTGAGGAAGAAATTTCTAGATTTGTTCATAACTATTCAATATCATTCTTGGAAATTCTATTTTTTTGAGAAAAATTTGACAACCCATTATTTTATCCCAGATCAAAAAATATCGAGATTGGAATTACAAACATGGCGTTCCTATTTAGAATATGTGGAAACTTTGAATTTGAAAATTGCTACCAAGGAGAAGGAAATTTCTTTAATTAAAAATAACAATGCCTTAATTGACACTTTATACAATAGATGTTTGATCCCAACAGCATCATATCAATTTTTTTGGATTAAATTATCGAATTACTATCTAAACTATAATGATATAAAATCTGCTAAATTGGTCTTGTTAAAAGGTATTTACATGAATCCAGTAAAAAATTTAAAGTTAAGATTAAGACTCATCGACTTGTATGTATTATCGACAGATTTTAATAAGGCAAAATGCTTGGTTTATGAATCGTTACAGTTATTGCCAAATGATTTACAATTATTTTGCAAATTATTAGAAGTTGAACATTTCATCCATGCCTCTAATTTACCGAAATTGATTATGAATAAGTTGTCGGAGATGATCAAATTAGGAAATCATGAACTTGAACACCAATTTGATTTTCTTTTCATTGAAATGTTAAATTATTCTTGCATTTCTCTTGAAAAGTTGGATGAAATTTTTCAAAAATTTAGTGGCAAGAAAAGTCATTATTATTTAAAAGCCAAGCAAAAGTTTTATGAAATTTACAAAAATATTACAAAGATAAACTCAGATTCAACTACTGATTCTGAAAAAAAATTCAACTTGAATTTCACTACAAAAACAATACCCCAGAATTGGGAATGTGAATATTTTTGATATCTTTGCTTCTCATGTATAATAGAGTATAAAACCAGATGTTTTTTTATATATGCTTAAAGATCGTATCTCTGAATATGTTAACAAAAATAATCGTTACAAGAAAAAAACGACAACGATATGAAGATTAGTCAAAGAACAGTTTTAAAAACACAGTACTCTTTACATCCCTTTAATTAACAAAACTATGTTTTTTTTGCACCCGCTTAACATGCTACATGATCATGTAAGATGTTTGGTATCCCATTTGAGTGATAAAGTTTCCTAGGTCAACTAAATCAGCTAAAAGTATTTTTGTTGAAGCATAAACAAACCTTCATGGTAAACGACCTCCAACCATGTAAAGCCTCTTGAACATGATTAGCATTTATAAATATGATGTCAAACACATTACAAATGCCAGGTAGATGTGATTTCAGAATGGAACCACAAGTAAATTGAACCACTCTTATTAAAATATTAGGTGAAGAAAAACTTTGATACCAGGTATTGGTATGCAAGGACAAGGTAGCCGTTAGTTTAATCCTAACAAAGAACTACAACCTATTACTGTGATTTTTAATTTAGAAACGTAACCTTTAAACGATAGCGATACACCTTTTTGTCTCTTTTATCTTAAGATAATATAATTGCCTACAATTAATTATTTAAATAACTTATTTCTTGATAGAAATTACATTGTTATAATAATTTTCTGCGCTTAAACTTGTATAATAACCGGTCAACTTAATATTTTCTTCTTGCAGTTCTGGAGTCCAGCTCTCATGTTCTTCTTGTGATCCAACTGGTCTTTCCGCAAGAGAAGTTACTCTAAAGGCGTGCCTGATTTCATCGCCATCCCAATCCATGGTTCTTGTATGTAAAACCCTTCTATTATCCCAAATAACGACACTATCTGCTTCCCACTGATACCTAATGTGTGCATCCAAACATGAAGCGGTATGGTTGAATAAAAATAGCAACAAATTATCACTTTCTTCTGTTTTCAAACCTAGAATCTTTCTGGTAAAACCCTTATGAACAAACAAACTTTTTTTCTTTAATACGGGATGATATCTTGCAACAGGATGAATTGAATCGATAACTTCCTTTCTTTCAATACCCCCATCTAGTTTTGCGGCACGTGCTTGCTCGTTTGATGTATGAACAGCTTTTAAATCATCTAATTTTGCCTTCATCAATGGGGATAATCTATCATAAACTTCTATAGTATCTATGAATTGGGTGTCACCACCAGAGGTACCCGTTTGTAACATTGCAAAAAGGGTAATTCCTGGTGGTTGGTTTTCATAGGTAACATCTGAGTGCCATGAGATGTTGTTTAATTTGTCTGCAAAGAATTTTTTTTGCTCGTTTTCACTACTCCTTCTAAAGGTCATATGAAATTCCGGATGATTTAGTGGTGCACCAGATGTCGGATGAACATGTAATGGTCCAAAATATTTACCCCAGTTTTTAATCTCTTCAAAGGATTGATTCTTAAAATCTTGATTTTTGAAAGCAACGACACCTCTTTCTTCAACCAATAGTGCCAAATCATCCTTTTGTTTATCTGTTAGTGTACTAAGTTGTAAACCATCAACTTCCAAACCTAATTTTGGACTGAGATTCTTGAAAGAGACACCATCAACTCTCAAAGATTTGAATTCTTTATCTCCAAATAAACCTCTATCCACATGTTTGAAAGGTTTTGGATTTTCAAACTGATGTTCATCTTTTGGATCCCAAGTTGGTGCCCACTCGGGATAATTTAATCTTTCCAAATTTTTTTTTGATATTGTTAAAATTTCCCCATTGGATTCATCTGTATCTTTTTGGAAATGAATTGCACCGTCATGATAGGTTCTACTCAAAACAGACATATTTTTGCTCTAAATTTAATTTGAATTTTTTCGACTAATTTGACTACATCTAGGGAAAAATATTTTTAACTTCCTGATATTTTTAACTACATAACATGGAGAAGGAAATATAGTTTCTAGAAAAATCCTTTTATATATACATTTCTTAATTGTTTAACGAGCACTAAACTTCACTCAGTCTGCTGATACGGCAAAAAAGCCACACTATTTTCAAGCCCAGAATATATTAATATATGCGGCATTTACATGTAGATGATCCGAGAACACATATACATACCTATGCTTATACATAATACATCTATAAAATATCCCTTGTGTCTTAGAGATAGAGGCGGCAAACACATATCCGCCCATCCCCTCCACAGTTTCCCCATACTTTTATGTAATTTCCCAATTCGGACGAGCCTCATGCCACAGTCATCTAATGAACATTTCTTTTTCACGTGACCCGTTAAAGAAATCTGTGCAAAAAAAAGTTGATTAATGTTATTGTGCACCAAACGGCAACACCAATACACCCCATCCATCTCTTAAACATCCAATTGTTTAGAGGAATTATGATACTGTAAAATACCAACATGCACATAATACTTATGGCTGTCAATTCTAAACTTCGATCTACGGTAAATTCGATTGTTTTTGTTTTTGTAATTGTAAGTTGAAGCACTAGAGAACAGGCCCCAATACCAAAAAGTAAATATAATAAAGGGCTACCCAAACATGCATGTAATCCTGTAAGTGGTCTACCCAACCCTGCCAATGCGAGATTTGTGACAACGTCACCAACACTATTTCCTAACGATAAAATTGTCAAACCCAAAATGGATTCATTTAGTTGATACAATTCTGCAATGTCCTGTAAAATTAAAATTATTGCAGAAGCAGTTATTGAAATTAGTTTCAACACTGACAAAAATCCAACAATTGATGAACATATATGAAAAATTAGATTGAAAACCTTTGGGGCAAAACAGCGCAACGAAACCGAAATGAGAGGTAAAACTACAATCAGTATTAACATTGGTATTGTCAACTTAAAGTCAAACAAGATAATAGGCAGTGCTGCAATTTGAAAAATAAAAAGATTGGCAGATAATTGAAATTCATGTTTATAAATTTCACCTTCTAGTTTAGTCGGAAGAGGAATGGGTATAAATAAATTTATTATTGTCGAAAAGGGTAATAATAATCCGCCCAAAATTTTTTCTCCTACCGATTCTGCACCTGTTACTATATGAATTGGACATATCTTAACAAAAATATTGCTAGTTTTTTGATACTCGACGTATGGAATCAAAGAAGATGTAGATGTTTGTTGCATTAACATAGGACTCATAGCTTCAGAATTTGGCTGATATGACATTGAAGGTACCAGTAATTGTGTGTTAATCCTTAAAGGAGGTCCAGAAAGACTAAAACTTCTTTTCCTGTTAAAACTGAAGTTATTGTTACCTTTTCTATTTAATACTGATTTAAAATCAACGCCAGGAGGACATTGTGTCGATTCTGGAGTCGATTCAGAATCTCTAGATGGCGGTGGAGGTGGCGGAGGTGATGGAGGAGAAAGACCCGAAGTTAATGGAGAGATAAAATCAGATGAATTCGGTGATTTTAAAGTGGGAGATATAGATTCACGTTCAAAATATGAAGATTTTAATGGATACAATATTTGAAATTCATTCCCATTTCCATCCTTCACTTTTTTTATACCAGGCATAATATTATTATTGTATGAATGTGTAGAATAACCAGTATTTTTTTGAGGCAGTGTGTTATTATCAATACTACTGTTAGTACCGTTGGGTTCATCATCATCATCATCATCATCATCTATATTTATTTCTATATTAACATCGGAACGTGGTGGTGTATTCAGAGGTGTATTTTCGTTTATGTTATCTAGCTGTTCAATATCTCCATGCATAGTTAAAATGGTACCCCTACTGGATACCTTTCTTTGCCAAAACCACGCTAATTTGAGGGAATCAACCAATGCCATTTTATAACTTCTACCCCTTTCTAAATTGTCAACATTTTGAGCAAAATAATAATCATTAAGGCTTGTATTTGATTCATTTGAAATTGCTGACCCAAAACTCTGTGTTTCTAAAATATTTGGATTTGGATTGATCTGAGTGGACGAATTTAAAGGTGTATTATTATGCATCGAATTCTCAACCAAAAGATCTATACTTGATTTTATTTCTTGGGGTTCATTTTGCGGTAGGAATAAGTTGATCAAAATAAATATAATATAAAGCACACATAAAATAATCGATTCCATTAATGTTATAATACCATCTGATAACATGTATACTGATATTAAAAATAAAATTGAAAATATTGTCAAATCCTTAATAAATGTATTCTGATTTACTTTAAATGGCTGATATATTGCCAATACTCCAATGACCACCGTTAACGCAAAATTTGCTGAACCTAATAATTCTCCAATGGCTAATGTAGTAACACCATTTTTCATGGCAATATAGGTCGATAAAATATCTGGAGACCCGTTTGCAAATGCCAATAATGTTAAGCCAGCTAATTTTTCATCCATTTTCAAAGTTTCGGATAGTGCCGATAAATTGGGTACTAAGTAATCTGATGCCAACAATCCCAATAATAAGAACAACATTCCAATTGATATTATAACAAATGTCCATAATAGAATATTTGAAAGTAAGGGATTATTAACACATTCACAGTAGTAATATCTTAAATAGAGATGCCGTATATCATTGCAATTATCATTCAGATATCGACAAATCTCAGATACTGACGAATTAGCCGCTGGAATGGAACATTCTTCCGTAGTCTGAAAGAGAGAATCTAACATTGACAGTTCTTCAAGTAACACAGTCAGCGTTCGTTGGAATACCTAAGTTGCTTGTAAGAAAGAAGAGAGGGCAATAAAACGTGGAATGTACATGTATAGGACAAAATCCAGCTTACTAGTTAGCCCCGTTATCCCTCTCTCAATACTCGATTACCTATCATGCGATACACACCACACACAGTAGAATTCTGCGTTGAGCAAAAGCTTCCTTAACTTGGAATTTGGCATTGTCTTAAGTTTCCTGTTTTCCAACTACTATATCACATATATAATATATATAAATGGGGCCTATACAGGAGTGTATTTACAAGGGAGTACAATTATTTAGGGCTTATATATGTCTCTAAGCTTGAACTTCTGCTTCTTCAGTCGCTTGGAGGTCGTCCAACAAAGTTTTTGGAATTCTTTCAGTACCGGTGAATGGGAATCCTAAACCACTCAACAATATTCTAGCATCCGCATCAGTTTGGGCACTGGTATGTAATGTGATGTCAAAACCGAAATTTTGAGGCCATGAATCTTGGTTATTTTCAATTTCTGGGAAAAGTTTGATGTCTTCAGGACCTAAACCAAATGCAATATTACCATATCTGTCACCAGCTCTGTTGGATATACCGTAAAATTCTCTTACCCTTGGTAAAACAATTTCTGTAAGTGTGGAAATGAATTGGGATGCATCTCTACCATTTAGTGTAATTTTAGCACCCATCTTCATACCTGGTCTCAATTTCCAGTTTGGAACATTAGTTTTGGCAAAAATCGGAGTTGGCTTACATCCTGTTATTTGTTGTAATTGTAATGCAGCGGAGATAGCTTGGGCCGGATATAGTTTTGCATCCTTGACGAAACAGTTCAACGTTACACCTTCTAATCTTGGAACATTATCATAACCTCTTGGTTTGATGGTTGGAGATGGTACTATTTGCCCCTTTGGTTTTCTTAATGGTCTATTTAAATGGTATGGAGATGTCATATCCCATTGTCTCCTTTTATTACCGTAAATTGGTTGTTGGCCGTGTCTGTAGTTGATTAACAGCAGATCAGATTCAAGTGTATTGAAATAATGATCTTGCATTCTATCTGCATGTGTTAAATATGGCTTGAATTTTGGAGACTTGATATCGTGTGGTTCATACTTCAATTCTGGGTATTTTGGTGAAAGAAACTTCTTGATAATTTTCACTTTGTGATGGACAGGCTTAACTTGTGCACATCCCACTTTTTGTGCAACACAAGAGGTAGAGAAGTGACGAAGAGATTGTGAAAACATGACTGTTCTTTGACCGACTATTGGAGCTATCTGTTGTCTAGGTGGTAGCTTCTTCAACTCCAGCCTAGTTAACATCGTTTCGTTTATTCTTTCAGCTTCGTCCTCCAACTTTTCACTGCTGCGAAAACGGGGGCGCTCTGCGGCCGGGTAAGTTTTCGTGAGAGTGTTAGCGTATAGAATGTAGATGGTAGATCATTAGGGATTAATAAATGTCTAATGCAAGATTGGAATTATTCAGTGTATACGGAAGGTGGTCAGTTAATACCGAGCGATGAGATTTGTCCCACATATAGATGCTGCATTACAGTCGAGCACAAAACCATGGGATCATCACTACTACACAGATTCAGATTCAGATTCAGAAGTGGAGTCCAATCTAGGAGCTGCTTACAACCGTTCAATTGGGGAATCAAGTACCACATCTGGTAGCGATAAAGAAAGCTCCATTTCTTATACCGAAAAAGAACAATGTGATGAAACAGAGAAATTACCAGACTTTTTAACCACTCATGGTTTAAACGAACGATTTGATCTAGCCTGTTCATTGGCCGAAAATAACTCTCTATTCAATCCTTCAACTCCAAAAAGTGACACAGGAGAAAATAATAAAATATATAAGCAAAATGAAGAAGAAGAAGATAACGCTGTCTCATCAAATGATACAGTTACACCAAGTCGCAGTTCCTTAGCTAATTATTATGTTTCAAGATTTGCCGAAGATCGAGCGAAAAGAAATAATGCAGTTCAGACCCTGATAAAGGAGGAAGAATTACGGAAGAGGAGGGCAGAAGAAGAACGTCTGAGAAAAATTGAAGAAGAGAGAAAAATAAAGGAAGAAGCAGCACGTAAAGCAAGAGAGGAAGAGGAAAAAAGGCGTTTGGCTGAATTAAAGAGAATCGATGAAGCGAAGAAACGTAAAGAACAAGAAGAGAAAGCTAGGCAAGAAGCCATTAAAGCCCAAGAAGAATTACGTTTGAAGAAACAGAAGGAAGCAGAGTTGGCTGCAAAGGCAGAAGCAGAAGCAAGGAAAGCGGCTGAATTAGAAAGAGCCAAGAATGAGGCCGCAAAAATGGTTCTAAGACCTAAAGAAATTGAAGCATCATTTTTGAAGTATAAAAAAGATATAAAGGATATCAATCTACAAGTGGTTGATCCAATGAACAAGAATAAAGAGTTGAAGAAAGCGGCTGGTTCTCATAAGCGTAAAATTAATCCTAAATTTGGCCAATTAACGAACAGTCAACGACAATTGACCAGAATTACCAACGAGATTAACGATTTGGTTGTACAAACAAAACAAAATGATTTGGTTTATAAATGGATTTTAAATTTCATATCTGATGCAATAATCTCACAGGCTGAAACAGAAGTCTCCGTCAAACCGAAGGCTTCCATTCCTTTAGCTAAATTAACCTTGAATTTGCTAATATTATTTGAAGAATTGTCATATTTTTTACTTGCAAAATTTTACACCTCATGCCCATTCCTATTAGGATATTCATGCCAACAGGACACCGAGGAGGGACGGATACGTTTAGGTTGGAACAGAGATGAAGAGAGCGGTAAATGGGAAAATGAAGTTCAATACAATGAAAGGTTATCTGGTATTTCAACACTTTTTTCAGTAATGACAAGGCTTCAATTGGATCCAACCTATATTGGTTATAATTCATCCACTACCAAACATCCACTACCGATCTCTAATTCTTGGATTTTCCTAGCAAGAATGGTCGATGTCCCCGCCACTGAATTAACAGAAACGCATTATACGATTGTTGGGGCATGGTGGGATGCATGCTCCATTGAATTCTTACAAGCATATGGTAAACAAAGTAGAAAATTATTACAACTTGTTGTGGATGAATGGAGTTCACTCGGAGACAAATTATCTGCCGGTAAAGTTAGACTAAAATTACTCGGGGAAGAATGGACACAAGGAAAAATGCAATCCTTTCCTCTTATGGAGGCATAGTAATTAATTTATTTTTTAAAAGATTGTAGTAATGTTAATGTATAATTATTATTAATAAATTAGAGTCATTTTATTTACTCTATAAAACAAAAATGCGTGAATTCCAGGATTCTCCACAATAATTCTAGATATTTCGAGCAAAATTAAATGTGTGAGGGTGAGGAGTGAGGAGTGTAAACCAAGTTTTAGTTGATTTCAAATCTTTTATCTCCAAACTTTCAATAGTTTCTTTTTCGTATTCTTTCTAGCAAAGAACAATTATAATGCCAAGACCTGAAATAGAAATACCAAAAGCTCCAGTATCACCATACCCTGTCAAAATTTCCAAAACAAAGATAATACCGGGTTTTGGTCGTGGTTCTTCAGATCTCGGTTTTCCAACAGCCAATATTGACATCAAAGAAAGGAACGGATTGAACCAATTAGACACAGGAGTTTATTTTGGGTTTGCGAGGGTATATAAATTAGAGAAACCTGAAACTGATGATAAGACTGTTGATAGAGTTGACGGTAAGTCATCCGTCACGTTAAATTACGGACGCTATTTAGAACCGATTGATTTGGAAATCTTACCGATGGTAATGTCACTTGGTTGGAATCCGTATTACGGAAATAAGGAGAAAACGTGTGAAATTTACATTATTCATAATTTTAAGAAAAGTTTTTATGGGGCAGATTTAAGTGCTGTCATATGCGGATATTTACGACCTGAATTAGATTACGAAGGTATTGATGCATTGAAGAAAGATATCCAGTTAGATGTGGATATTGGATTAGAAAATTTAAAGAAGCCAGGGTATCTTCAATGTAAATCTTTGTTAGAATAATTCTAAGGTAGCTAATATTTAACCATTTAATTAAATGTAATCTATACATATAATTGTTTAAAATATAATGTAAATGTATACTTTTTCAAATGTATATAAAATTCTATTTTTTTTTTTAATTTTTTTTTTATTTAATTTAAAATTCATTATCTATTAAACCACCTTTCTTTGTTATACACGCAGAGTTACATCAATTTTATCTTTTCCTCATTTTGTTGGTATCCAAACATTTTCTTCAATGTTTCAATAGCAACAATCATCATCTTACCAAACCAGTAAACGTTCAAAATATCCAAGACACTATTACAGGTTAAGATAATCAATGCACCCAAAGTTGTAAATCCTTCTGCATTTCTTGCAACATAAAGGTCGAAACCCAATCTACCAACTTGATACCAACCCCAACAAATTCTAATAAAGAAGAAAATCAAAATTAAAATAATATTATTGATTAATTTAACAGTTTCACTTAAAACATTATATTTCAAGCCAACCCATCTGATATCCAAGAATGGTGTTGAAATTTCAAATAATAGGAAAATAGCAGAGTAGTATTGAATGAATGCATATTCAACGGCTATATAGAAAACAATCGTTGATACAATACCATGAATTAAAAATCCAATTCCAAAATAATTGACATAATATGCCGATACAATAGTATCCCAAATGAAATAACTCAATGCCATTGAAGTATAGAATTTCGAATATGGTGTTGTGGCAAAAACATGATCCTTAGAAAGGTATTCATTGTTAAAAATGGGCAAACCTAGGACACAAATAATGATAGCCTGAATGAATGAAACCACTCTAACACACAAATCTATTCTGTTTTTGGTTGTTTTCAAAGGCTCATAGATTCCAGGGAACCGCCAAAGAAGTTTAGCCAATTGGAAAAGAATCGAATATAGAACAATACCAAATAATAAAGTATGTAAATTGTTGGAGATTATCTCTGAATCTTGATAAGATTTTGGAATTAGCGGTTGGATCGTTTGATCGACAAATGGCTTTAACCCCGCTATTGGATCATCATAAGCATATGTTTCACAAAATTTTTGGAGATACTGCATTCTGAAGATACCCTTGAGCTTGGTTGACGATATGTGCTGTCAATACGGTATGATAGCCAATATTCCAGAACAGAGTTAGCCCCCCTCTTCATACCTTAGCGGCGCTTGAAGCTCTGAAGGCTTAACGTGAAAAGAAACGTGGAATGCAGAGTCTAAGGAAACAGGAACCAACCGACGCGAGAGGCGTGAAGCCGCGACAGAGAGCGTGTCGCACGTCTTTTCGTATTTTCCAGTTTCCAGTCTCCGGTTTCGGGTTTTCAATTTTACTTTTTACCAAAGGTTATAAAATAAATAGTAGTCAAATGCTGTTAAAAAAAATGTTACATAATCATACTTCAGTAACGACAACATTACTGGCCTTTCTAGCAACAGCTGCAACCTTATCACCTAAACTGAGAGCCAGACCTTGACCCTTTGATCTGATTCTGACATGCCCCACGATAGGTCCATCAACGTTCTTTTCAATACATAAGTTAGCCAAAGCATCTTCACCGAATGTGGATTTGGAATATAAATTAGCAGATAAGAATTGACAATCACCAATGATGGCACCAGGGGTTAAATTGTTCATGTTTGTACCCTTCAATAATTCATCCAAATATTCTTTTAAACTTGGTAATGTTGAATTAACACTGATTTTGTTTTCCCATTCAAATTCATTCCACATTTTCCTGAACTGTGCTTCAGTACAAGTTCCTGGTTTGATATAATCTAAGATATCGATGTGAACATCACTCAGAATAACAATTGTACTTTCATCCGCATGTTGACCATCATAAACGATATTACCAAAGATAACACCTGTATCTGCACTTGAAACTTTAATTGTAGTTTGGACTCTGTAGAATCCATGAGGTGCAACGTTACTTGATGATGGCTTATCGACAACTTTTAAATCACCCAATGCAGCAAATTCGACACTCAAATTACGTAAGGTAGTTGTTGTTTGATTGACAATGAGAACATCAAGAGTAACATCATATTGATGAACTTTAACATAAGCTTCAGCGTAAACAGGGTCGGAGAAACCGGTTAATTGAACAATTTTGTTTAATCTTGAGGTTAAATCTTCCTTTGATTTTGAACCATTTTGAACCGCTTCAAGTTCTTTTTCATTCTCATCAATAACTTTAGTATCTTTATTAACAAATTGTCTAAATGCAATTGGAGTATCAACTTCTTCATGAACTATGTGTGAAGATTCTGTGCTTTCAATTTTCTTTGCAAGTTGATCTTCAACTTGATGTTTAAATGCTTCCATTGTATCATCCAAAAATGCCTCTTCAAGTAATTTGATATCAGTTTGATCTTCAGATAAGAACCTGATACATGACATAATTCTTTCAGATGAATCTTCATCGATTTTCTTTTTAACATAAGAGGAATCACCAACTCTTAAAATGGAAACCATAATTAACATTGCTTCGGCTTTTAAAGCATTCAAAAGATCTTTACGTTCAGAGACTTTGTTTAATCTCAAAAGTAATTTGACTAAGGTTGAAGATAAAACAGATGCCAAATAGAAATCACCATCTAAAATCAAAATTCTAATTGGAGTTTTCAAAGATGAAGTTGTTTGACCACTAGTTTCTTTAGTTTCATTAAATGCACTTTCAGTTGCATAGGTACCATCTGCCAAAATCTTTGGACCAGATTTAGTAGATTTTGCTTCTGTAGCTCCATCCTGTGTTGATTCAGTATATTCGTCACCATCAGTGGAACCATTTAATTTCTTTTCAGCTGATAAAATTGGGATTTCACCAATATTAGTTCTAATATATTTCCAGGTTGACTGAATATCTGATTCTTCAAGACAGTACTCACCTAATATCCACAAAGCACCTCTATAAACTTTACCAGATTTAACACTTGATAAAGAAATTAATAATCTATTAATAATATTAGTCCTTAAATCTGGGTATTTTTCTAAAACTTGTTTGACAAATGTGATAACATCGGATGCTGCAATTGTATTTAATTCACCAATAAATTCTAATAATAATTCGACGACAGATGCTGCAATTTCATGGAATTTAATTGCAATTGAATTGATTGCACTAATTAAAGTTTGTCTGTATTCGATATTTTTATCTTCATTTGAATTAGTTGTTCTTTGCAATTCTTTTTTCAATAATTTAATAACATCTTCGACATTTTTACTTGAAACAAGTTTTAAGCCAATTTCAATTGCCTTGTTTCTAACTTCAACAGAAGGAGATGATAAAACTTTTAAAATATCCAAACAGATATCATCTAAGACATCTTGGTTTTCAAAATGTAATTCACTGATTCTTTCCAATGCAATCAATTTAACATTAATATCCGATTCTTTAATTGCCAATTCAACGAATTTAGAAGCAGCATTTTTAACAGAAGTAGGAGAAGAACTCAAGACACTTAAAGTAGTTGCAGCCTCATAAACGACTGCTGTATTTGAAATTTCCAATAGGGAAGTAACTATTTGTAAATATTGAGGTCTTAAATCAGAATATTGTAGGGCATCTTTTCTAATGAATTCGATAATTGCCAATTGAATCAAAGGATCTAAAGAATCTAAAGGCTGTTCTTGAATATATCTTAAAGATGCTTCTCTATTTAAATTACTCAAACAGACGAAAGCATTTCTTCTACAAGTTGCATCGCTTTCAACATTTAAGAAATCTAAAATTAAATCAGGAGCATCAGGGATCAAATGATCAGAAACTTTGAATATTGAGTAAATTGCGAAAACCGCATTTTTCCTAACATAGGCATGACGATGTTCTAAACAGACTCTACAGTTTGGTACCAAAGTTTCCAGTAATTCAGGTTCTTTCAATTTAGTTAAAAATCTCAAAGTATTACCCCTAATGAATTCATTTGGATGTTGTAAATCTCTTTGAATTGCATTACAAACCAAAATCATTTCATGTCTTAATTTACCTTCATTATCATATTTTTCACAAATTTCCCAGTAAAAGTATAACAATTTTTTCAATTCTTTGTTCTTGGAAGGCATAACATATCTAATGACGTGCATTAATAAATCAGGCATTGAATCGGTATTGATCATTGTGATCAAGATTTGACGCATTGTGACAATCTTTGATTCATCATCACCCTTTTCAAGCTTTGTTTTGAATTCATTCAGACTAAATTTAGGGGATGTACTTGGCTGTAAGAAAGAAAAGAAAAAGGAGAAATAAGTGTTAGTAATATGTTAGTAACACGTTAGTATATGGGTTTGGGAAACTCTGTAGCAAGATGGGAGGAAGGAAGAGTAGGAAACGTACCTCGTTGACCAGTGTGTAAGTGGCACTATCGGACATCTTGACAATGATTGTTGTTATGATGTTCTGATTACTTGAAGATGCAGAGGGACTCTTTGCCTCTCACAGGAGAGTATCGTCAACAGAGCCAACACATCATCAACACATCGTCAACACTTGCCCCAGTTCGCAGCACCAAGTACCACACAACGTCGCGCGAAAGAAGAGAGAGCGGGCGGAAACGAGAAACGGGGAACAGCATGCGCCACATTCAACCATAGGCACACCCCCGCCTCCCTGCGCCACACCGGACTTCGGCCTCGGCCTCGGCGTTTGCCCCCGGCGCTATCTCTGGAAATGCGGGACGGCAGAGATATCTATAAAAACAACAAGGGTCCCCTCCCCCCCACTTGCCACACCTCCCCACTTATTATATGTCCTCTTCCCCTTTCTACCATACCTAACAATAAATACAATTTTGTTGTACCTTCCCTTTCAGAACATGCCATTTTTTTCCTCCTTACTAAGTATTTTCACACCACAAAAGAAAGATATGTCTTCAGCAGCACCAGTCATCGATTTCTCCAAAATGAAGGAAATCTCAACCGAAACCAATGATCCATCATCAAATTACATCATTCTCGATGTCAGAGAACCTAATGAATACAGTGAAGGTCACATTCCTAATGCAAAGAACATGCCATTCAAATCAAGCCCTGATGCTCTAACGTTGGACGATGAAACTTTTAAATCAAAATTTGGATTTGCAAAACCTTCAACTGACCAAACTTTGGTCTTCTTTTGTTTATCAGGTATGAGAGCCGGTAAAAGTGAAGAATTGGCTGCCAAATATGGTTATAACAACAGAATGACCTATTCCGGTTCTTTCAAAGACTGGAAGGCTAATAATGGTACCATTGTTAATTAAAAAATAATTGTTTCTCTGATGTCTTATTTTATTTTTCATTTTTTTTCATTTTCTTTTATATTTTATTTCTAAATTTATCCATTTATTCCTTTTTTATAATACACACGCACCCACAATAAATTAAACCAGAATTGGGTTTTTTTTTTACAGGAGAAACTTGGAAAAATGACCCAAGTAGTTCAAAGTTCACAAGGCTTAACGTGTACCATTCCTTGAGAATTCCAAATATTTGCTTTCAAATGTCTCATTTGTAGAATGAAGAATCGAGAGTTATGGGTAATAAAAATCTCGTTTTAAATTTTTTGCGTAAAAAATAAAAAAAGTAAAAAGCAAAAATGAAAAATTTCATTTTGGTTTTAGTGAGATGTCTCGCATAAGCGGATAAATTACTTATTTGGGTTGACTATTTATGCCCAAAAATTTCAGAAAAGAAAATATACCCGATGTGTTTGCTGGTGAGAAAAGAGAGGATTGCAAGTTCTCAATATTATGTGCAAAGAATTTTTTCTTTTTTCTGGACAAAATAATTACAAAAACTTTTGTTGCGCAAAAACGCACAGGCTTTTGGCTTTCGTTACATTTTTTACCTTTTGGATTTTCAAATATTCATATTCATAATCTTATACAATCGCTACTTACATTATCGCCCTGTTATACAAATACACCAAATAAAAAGAAAGTCAAAAGAAAAAAAATTTAAACAAATACTTAATCTTCATCACCATCAGGATTGGTAATGAACAACCTCATTCCATTACCATAATGTGGTTTAACACTCAGGACACTATTATGACGACCAAGATCACTTGATTGTCTTTTAGCCAACTTATTGAACTGTTCAGATGCTGCAATAACAGCTGCATCTGGATGAATAGGTACCTTTGTCCTTTGTCCCCTATGAATAGTTGTAGCATCCGGTAATTCGCCATCATCAATTTCATTAGCCAACATACGTGTTTTCGGCCTAACTGTAACATGTTTGTGTGACTTGAACCAATGAACTAACTGTTGTGATGGAATCTTTTTATGTGAAATTGTACCATTTTGTCTAATAGCTATCGGTAAAACTTGTGGCGATGGATTCATACTAACTGACGTTTTCTTTCCTCTTAATCTTATACTTTCAATATATGTACATTTTTCCCCTTTACGTTTTTCAATATCATCAATACCAGAATTATTTTCAGCATCATTGTTATTATTATTATTATTATTATTATTATTATTACTATTGATGGTATTGATAGTATTATTAGTTGTGATATGATCACTATTTACTTGAGATGTAAAGTCATTAGGAATAGTCGGAGAAGCAGTTGCAGCCCTAACACTCCCTGTATTGGAAACTTTTAATTGTTGTTGTATACCATTGACAAACATTTCAGGATTTGCAGTTGTTTCAGATAGACCTCTACTTCTTCTACCCGTGGAAGCATAGTCCGGTGGAGGTCTCCTCTTTTTGGAGGTGGAAATCGATCCAGGAATCGGAGCAGCAGGCGTGACAACCATTGAATGCTGGATTGGCTTAACAGTTGGTTCCTCTCTTCGATCATAAATTTTTTGATGTGGTTGTGGCTCATAATTGCTGTTGTTGTTATCTTTATTCAAAGCTTCTTCTTTAATACCATTGACAATGCTATCACTAACTCTTTCTTCATATGTTGATGAAACAGTTGACTCCAGATCAGGTATAGGATCACCATCCTCTTCATTCTCCAATGAGTTCTCATTTGAATTACTTTCCTCCAGTGGATTCAGTTCTTGATTAGTAATAACTAAATTTTGACGTCCACCTATACCTAAACCAGTAGGTGTCCCACTTGAAGTACCCCCACTAATTCTCTCTAACAGACCTCTAGAACACATCGAGTTATGCCTAAATATATCTGGTGTTTGTGCCATATTTTCTATTGAATCAAATGTCACTAATGATCTTGGTGAAAATTCCAAGACCCCATCATTATAATCATCCTCTGGAGTTAGCCTATCAATTTGATCACTGCTAACCATGTTTACTCCCTTATTACCACCAATTCCAGAATTGCTTTCAAATTCATTAGTTTCATAAGGATCCGAATAAGCATCATCATCATCATCATCATCATAATTAAAATCACCACCGCTCAACTCGTCAGCTTCCTCATATGCTTCATATTCATCATCACTCTGGCTACCTTCATCATTAAATTCATCACCACTATGCGTTGGATAAAAATCCTCTAAACTATTATTACTTGACTCTTCAAGATCTATAACTGCTGTAACATTATTATCAAGTTCATCACCCAGGTCAAAATCTCTCTGCGATGAAATTCCAACAGGAATGGGAGGTGGTGGTATTGCCGGCGCCGATGGGGTAACATCACGAGAATTATCGAGACGTGTGTTACCCATAGGTGTCAAAATCAGGTGCTCTGAAGCCGGCTCATAAGTAGTACCATCGATTTTATCATCAACTATCTTACTATCCTGTAGCTGATCCGCGTTATTAAACAACGTAGTGCCACTACTATATCTCTGCCAAACTCCATCATCTGCAATAACTTTGTTGGGTATGATTGATATCTCCGTTGAAATTGGTTGAAGTTCACTTAATTTGTCACTTGAATGGGCGTTGGAATTATCGTTTTGATTATCATCAGGTCTCAATTGATTGACTAATGACTCAAACGAGTCATTAGAGTCATTCAAAGGCCCCAACAAATCATCATCCGTATATTCATTCAAAATCTCATTTTCCAACTGATTTATAACCTCCACAGGCGCCGCAACTTCAATTGGAGCTTTATACGATTGGTTCGTATTATTTTGTGGTACTGATGATATTTTAGAATTTTCTGAATTTCTATCTGCAAAATTGTGTTCATTATTTATACTAATCTTTTTAGTTTCAATATTATCATATTTACAAATTTCATCTTGTAAAATTTTTTTATTATTAATGGGTATATCAGCTGTACTAGTATTATCATTAAAAGAACTTCCTCTAGAATCTTCCTTAGCATCATAGAACATGTCTGATGTACTAGAAGCTGTAGATCTCGAGCTATTAATCGATTTCGGTTGTATTAATTCCAGGAAATTGGAGCTATTGGAATTAGTTTGCATAGTAGCAATATCCAAGCCTTTACTGGCGGGTACATTTGCTTTCAATTTTTTAATGTAATCATCCAAATTTTCTCCTTGTTCTAATTGAGGCAGGTCCCCAACTTTGACATAAATACCACTATTTGTTTGATTTGCAGATGGCATGATAGTAGTAGATTCAGTTTTAAGATTATCACCATTATTATTATTTTTATCATCTTCATATGAAATATCACCATTATTATTATTTTTATCATCTTCATCTAAAATATCAACATTATGATTTTCTAGATCTTGATTTAAATTAATGTTTACAGGATAATTCAAACCTTCTACAGTACTAGTAGTGGTCCCTCCCGTGACACCGTCGCTCTCCTCGCACGTTTCTTCTTCTTTTGCTTCCTCATTCCCCGATCCTTCTAATCCGGACAACGATTTTTCATGTTCCAGTTGAAAACTGTTAATGGCACTTGTAATTTCTTCTATACTCGATAAAGTTTTATTATGTCTATGAGTATTATCGTCATTTTCTGAAAGCTTAACCTTGGAGAAATTTGGAGGTTCATATTCTACCCCTGTATTTGCAATATCAAGCATCATATTTTTAGATGTTTCTATCTGTGTATTCAAACTCAATGGTGATTGTTTTATAGATGGCAACAAATTTACTGGTTTCATTAAACGCAACGGAGAATATTCACTTCCACTACTACTTATATTACCATAATCATTCTCAGAATCAACTCTACCAGTCGGAGCTCTGACTGAAATCATAGTAGTGGCTGTTTCTCTCAAAGTATCTGAAGGCGACACAATATTATTTCCATTGTTATTGTTATTTTCATTATCGACTTTGGTATTAACCGTTAATGACATTGGTGGGGGTTTCTTTCTTTTTTTTAATAGATCTTTTCGTTTTGTAGTTCCAAACGATTTTAGGTGCAAATCATTCATCGTTGATGGTGTATATATAGCGGAAGTGGTCATCGGGAAGTCAGGTGGAGTGGTAATATTCTCACTTACTGAATTTAATATGGAACTATTATCATTATTTGGGTAAACTGAAGATGAAACACTTATAATACTCACACTCCTATTAACTTTTGGACTTTGATAATTTGGACTATAAGGCACCCTTGTTACACTATGACGATATGGATTGCTGACTCTGTTTTGATTGGGTATACTGACAGGGGTAACAGGTGATTCTGGTACTGGATGTGATGTTGATGCCGAGGGTGGAATTGGTGCTGCTTCTGTTGGTGGAGGAGGATGAGATTTTAATGCAAAATTAGTTTTATCCGTATGTGAAGATGGCTCTCTCTTATTGTCAAGAACCTTTGTATTCGATAGTTTATTTGTATCATCAGGAATAGTGTTTTGCAAACCCGCATATTTTTTCTTTATATCAGTTGCGGGCGGTTTCGGTATTGAGATTGTATCTAACTTTGAAACAATTGATTCATCTGGTAGCTGGAATGTTAGCTTATGTGATTGTTTGGTTGTATCAGAGGAGGAACGTTCATGCTTTTTCGTATTCTTAGAAGATATGGAAGTGTCTGTTGCCTTTCCAAAGAAATCATACAAAGAAAGCCTCTTCTTCTTGTTGCTGGACATTGCAGTTAGTTTTCAATCCGTCTGATGCTGTGGAAATATAGAGGAAAGAAATTTATCTACCGTTACTTCCAACTTGTTCTTGTTGATTGGCAACAGGGGGTTAATTCCCTGACCCCAGCTGCAAACACAGTAAGCTGTCATGCAGCTCACAAATTTCCCCAGTGCACAAGAGTACATGGAGCTGGCACACTTCTCGCGGCCAGCGGCTAGTCACAATCTTGTATTCCGCATTCCACATTCCGCATTTCGTGTTTCATCTACAGTAGTTAGTTGTAAATCTAATTTCTATAACAGTTCTGAATAAATAAATAAAACTCTAAAGAAAACATGCTCCCCCAGTCAGAATAACCTCATTACAAATTCAAAGGCTGCTAATGCGGCAGCGTTTGCTGGGAAACTTCTCAATATACTTGGTCCAAACCCCCTAGTAAAACCTTTCAACCCACCCCTTTCATTATAAACATACTTGACAGCGTCTGAATATTTTTTAAATCTTGGTTTGTCAACCCCATCAATCATAATAACGTTTTTAACAACATCTGCAGGGTATGCAGTAATCCAGAAGCAAGTTGCACTTAAACCACCCGACCAGAAATTAATTGCAGCTTTGTTCATATTGGTATTTTCTGTAAAATAATTGGTAATGATTTCATATGACCCCCACCAAACGATAAAATTTGTTCTGAAAATCATTGTTGGTATCAATCCTTTATATAAAGTCCTCAATCCATCATGTTTCCAAAGTTTTAATGCACAATCAATTGGGCCTGTGTAAATTTTACTTTTAGCATCATATTGAACTTGTAATCTTGCCTTTAATGTCTCTATAGGAGCTGCCACAAATGAAACTGTCCATCCAGATAATAAACCAGCAAGACAGTGTCCAGATAATGGCATTTTAGCCTCATCGGGGAATATATTTTCTTTGACAAACCTTCTATAGACATGTAGCGAACCGAGCATAACAGAATCCATCAAAACCCATCCAACTAATGGTGGTGTAAAACCTTTATATAAACCTCTAATGCCTTCATTTTTGATAGTTTTCACTGTACAATCCAAAGGGCCCGTGAATCTACCTGAAGAAGTTTGTAAACGGACTTTGACCGAATCGAATGGATGCCCAACTGCATTTTTCATCACTCCTGAGAAAACTCCTGCAATGAAACCCGCATACCTAGGCGGTAGATCGGTTTTTGTTTCAGACATCTTGTTTAATTTAATGGTAAATATATTAATAGATGCCTTATTTTCTTATAAATTAAAAAAAATCAATAGTTTTATCCTGCAAACGAGCGACAAATCAGAGTCCAAATTGCAGGTTGAAAAATGGAAAGAGTTCGAGGAGTGAAAATTGAAAATTAGGAGATCGGAAAATGACTCAGGCCGGAGGCTAACCGCTTGCAACGGTGGGTCTATTATAATAGAACAAGCGGGGGAGAGTTTACAGTTTTGGGGTATCTGCTAGTCATTGGTTGTTGGTTATTGCTGTCTATATTAATTTATAAAATTTGGCTGTTACATAATATTATATTACACTATCAACCAAGGGGGCTATATATATAGCCGACAAAAACTACAATATGGTATCACCCAATGCACATCTAGCAATGGATAATCCGGTATTGACTGTATCCACAATATGAACTTCCTTGGTTGCTAATGAAGGATTGACTTCCACTATATCTAAACCCGCCAACGCACCAGAGCTTGCAATTTCTTCAACAATGAACAGACCTTCTCTCAATGTTAAACCCCCTCTAACTGGTGTACCAGTTGCTGCAACGTACATTGGATCTATACCATCTACATCATAACTTAAATGAATTGGATTTTCACCAGTTGGATTGACAGCTTCCATTGCCATACGTACAACTTCGTTAATACCAAACTTATCAACATGATACATACTGAAAGCTTTAATACCTAAATCTCTTAAAATTTTCTTTTCACCGGCATCGACATCTCTTAATCCGATATATGTAATTTGATTTGGTTTAACTAGAGTCGTAATCTCATCTAACCACCCAAAATGTGGTGGCCAGTTTTCTCTGTCTAATCCCATTGCGAATGCAACTGGACATCCATGTAAGTTACCAGATTCCGTCGTACTTGGAGTATTGATATCAGCATGTGCATCAACCCAGATAATACCACCATTAGGATAATGATTAATAAATGCAGAAATTGTTGACATACCAATTGAATGATCACCACCTATTGTCAATGGTAATGAATCATTTTTATATGATTCTCCCATTGCATTGTAGATTCTTTTACAGCATTCACTTACCATACTTGGTCTCTTGCAGTTCTTGTAAACGTCCTCCTCATTAGCCTTCATTTTTATCGTATCTAAATCCTTCAATGGATCTGAAACAGTGCATTCCCAACCTAAGGCTTTGATATCGTCCAATAAACCAAATTCTATTAATTTATCAGGTCCGTCTTCGACACCAGATTTACCTTGACCACCAGAAAATGGTGCCTTGATAACGGTGACTTTTTTATTTGGGAAGAAGTTGTAATGTGGATTTTCGGACATTTTTGTGTGTTATCGCGTGTTGATTAAAAAGTGTGTGACGTAAAATAAACTTTTGTATTATCTGTATTGTCAGTGGAAATGATAAGGAGGAAAGAAGAATACCAAACGAAGGAAAGGAAAAGAGGAGGTCTTCTCTAGTATTTATACGGTTTATCAGAAAGGGGAAAGGTCAGAAATAGCAATGGCGGCAAGGAAGAAGGCATCTCGCAACACAATGGCAATAACGAACGTTTCCTTTAAACACAGGCAAACCGAAGACTCCTGCCTTTAACAACTACATCAACGTTTGAATATAGTTTGACGTACTCTCTATTCTCTATTCTCTATTCTCCATTCTCCGTCTCCAATGGGCGATAAGGCTCCTTCCCTCTGAAGTAAATTCGCTTCTACGCCCTCGGCCACTAACGGCAGGCGATGCCGAATTACAGAACTTTGTGGACAGCGGACAGCGGCCGTAGTGGCGCCAACCTCGCTCTGTGTGGAAGCCCTCGCCGGTGTCTTCTCGGACTTAATTCCGCCTCGAAGAAATTTACCTGCTTACTAAAATTTAGATTCAACTATTCTTCATAAATACATAAAATAAAGAGTATAAAGAGCTATAAGGTAAAGCATATCAAAAATTAAAAATATAAAGTATATGCAGCATCAATGCTGATCAACGGAGATATATTGCTTGTAATATTCAGCAGGACTCAATCCAAGGAAATGGTCAGTTAAGTTAATATTCTTCTCTTCAGCTTCTGGAGTCCATGCATCAAATTCTTCTTGAGAACTAACCGGTCTTTCTGCAAGGGTCGTAACTCTGAATGCATGTCTAAGATCATCGGTATCCCAATCGTTTGTTGCAGTATGTAAAACTCTTCTGTTATCCCAGACAACAACCGTATTAGCATCCCAATTCATCCTAACATGTGCATCTAAACAGCTTTCAATATGACGTAACAAGAATAATAACAATTCATCACTTTCTTCCGTTTTTAACCCTAATATTCTTCTACAAAACCCTTTATTGATGAAAAGACCCTTTCTCTTCAAAACGGGATGATATCTAACCAAGGGATGGATGGAATCAACATATTCCTTTCTTTCAATACCGCCAGTTTTAGTTGCATAATAAGCTTGGTCTTTGGATGTATGCAAAACCTTCAAACCATCCAATTTTTCCTTCATTAATGGAGATAATCTATCGTAAGCTTCAAAGCAATCTAAAAATTGAGTGTCACCTCCAGATTCTCCAGTTTGTAACATTGCGAAGAGGGTAATTCCAGGTGGCTGGTTTTCATAGGTCGTATCTGAATGCCACAAGATATTATGAAGTTTATCTTGGAATAGTTTTTTTTGCTCTTCTGCTGAACCTCTTCTAAAGACAAGATGGAATTCAGGATGGTTCAATGGTGCACCCGATGTTGGATGAATATGCAATGGTCCATAATGTCTACCCCATTCTTTGATATCATCAAAACTTTGAAATTTGAAATCCTGATTTCTGAACGCAATAACACCCTTTTCTTCAACCAATAAAGCCAAATCATCCTTTTGTTGGTCGGACAATTGACTTAACTGGATACCATCGACCTCTAACCCTAACTTTGGTGTTACCTCCCGAACTCTAATATTTTTATCTTGCTTTAAAGATCTGTAATTTGGATCAGCAAAGAAACCTCTATCAATGTGTTTAAATGGTTTGATGTTTTCAAATGCATGATCATCTTTAATATCCCAAGTTGGAGCCCACTCTGGATGCTCTAATCTCTTTAAATTGTCATCAGAGACGGTTAAAATTCCATTCTTTGAAGCATCACTATCATTGTGGAAATGAATAGCTTCATCGTAGTTAATATTACCAAGTGCTGTCATGGCGGTTATAAGTTTATTGGTTGATTTAGTAAACGATATATAGTTATTTTCACTTAAACAAGAAGAGGAGTGAAACGAAAACGTTGGAAATGTAGTTCATTTTAAATAGTTGAGAAAATTGGCATAACCGTCCAAAATTAATTCTTGACAAGCTACTTCTCATAGCTAACACATATCTGACAATTCAAGTCCTCTATTAGGACTATTTTTATCTTTATACAGTCCACAGAGACGAAGGTCTATTAAATAATTACTTAGAAAGGAAATTCTGACTGTGGTTCACCAAACAGCTCCAAGCCATAAGCCACACCTTGGCATCCGAGTTGATCTGTCGATGCAGACTGTGGCGCGTACATTATGGCACATGGTTCATGGCGCCAGTTAATGTTGGTGTTAATGTTATAAATTATAAGTTGTAACGTTTGAGGATGGTCAATATATAAATCATTATCAATTCTATCTATACTAAGCGTGTTTTAAGACACATTTATAATTATATCTATACATTTTAAATTACTCGGTTGCAATTTTTAGTTAAAGGTTCGGTTCCTCTAAGAACTCACGATGCATTTGATATTATAATATAGTGAATTTCCGAATAGAGTAATATCACTCAATATTAGGAAGCAATGAATCTTATTGTGAAGTTTCGAAGTATTTAATTTTTTATATTTATTAATTGATACTTTTGGTTTCTTTAGTTTAGGCAGTTTCACCTCCTGTTTAACAAATTCTCTACGTTCATTAAATAGTTTTTCCATTTTTTCTTTGGCATTGCTGAACCTTCTTGAATGACAGTAATGATCATCAGACCATCCCTCAGCTAAATCTTCAAAAAACTTTTTTCCCAAATGGTTATCAACATATTCTCCATTTGATACGTTATGATGTAAATCTTGTTTATCTAAAAAGTTTTGCTCCAGTTTTTGTGCCCCAGATTTACTCCTATGCTCTTTTAAAACTTTTATATGAGCTGTTGTTATAATTCATAAAACCGAAAATATAGGTATGAAACCGGTAAATCTTTTGAAATTGTCTATTGAATGAAAAATATGTTAGAATAAATTACCGGGTGCTTAGTTATAACTAAATAAAAAACAATGATGAGACCTGATATATTGTAATCTTTAACTTTAGAGAAAAAAATAAGAGATTTGAGTCATATTAATAAAAGGTTGTTTTCTTCTTTTAAATTATAGAAAATAGATTAAGTGGCATATCATGTTGTTTAAAAAAAAATTGCATTTTATTGTTGGAGTAATATACTCATCAATTTTATTTGTTAAGGCAAATAATTGGGCCGATTTGTTACCCTTTGTACAGTTTTTAAATTTTTAAAGTTTGAAACTTTACAAATATGGTACAACTAATTTTTTTGGTGACCAATCAAAAACCTAAACTTTCCGATGTTTTTCAAGTTGCTTGATTTTGAAGCACGTTTGGTTAAAAAAAAATTTCGGAGTTCGGAGTTCTGTTTTGCACACCGTAAGACTTTTTGTCACTAAAATTTTATTTGTAGTTCATAAAACAAACGAGACTGCCGTACTCAAGCATTTTTGTTTTAATAATATAAATATTAATATTAAGGAAATAAAGACCGGTATTTCACCAAGGCCACAGTTCTACGATTTCAGTCATCAAAAATATCATAATACATTAAATACAACATACAAAAGTTAAAAATCTAAACTGTTATCCTCTGATTCACGTTTTAAAGTCCCTTCTTGTTTGATAAATGTATCAACATAATCCTTAAATATACCAACACTTTCTTTTAAACTCGTATTTTTCCAATCCAGTTCATCTTCACTAAAAATTTGGTTTAAATTAGGAGCATCTTTAAAGGGATCAAACTCCTTCTTCGTAGGATCAAAGGTGACACAAACATTACCAGTACCAGGGTGAACACAAAATGGAGATTTTAACAAATGGTTCATCTGTCTTGAAACCTCAACATCTAATCTAGGATATAACATATTTAAAATCATCTCCTTTCTCCAATCCACCAAATCAAATGACGTTATATTCAGATCTTTATAGATTGTACCAATATCTAACCATTTATCCATACTATTCAATGAAGAATCTGAATTCCATTTATTTAGCAACGCATTTCTTAACTTAAGATCGGGTATAGTCAATGCTAATTCTTTACTTGCTTCAACACTGTCCCACGATCCCTGTTCTTTCAAAATAATGTCAACAAAATGATTTTTCAAAATATCAAGAGATCTTTCAACATGTGGATGATAAGGTTTTTTCATACCAAATATACCTCGTTTGTTTTTACTTTTGACATTTAATATATCTAAATATTCTATAAATGCCCGCCTGGAGTTCTCTTTCAAATATCTGATTTTAGAATCACTCATCCAACAATGGACACCTCTTCTACCAGAGAAAACCCAAATTCTATTTTCAATACCAAAATCTTCTCTGATTGCAACATCCACAACTTGAATAGCCAAAGTAATGAATTTCCAACATTTATTACATATTGCTGTACCTTGACAGCATGTTCTGATTTCATCATAATCTGTCAAATCAATATCTAAAACCATTTCCTTTGATATTGGTTTCATTAAATTTTTAGAAACAGTTTTACGATTTTTTGGTTCAATAGGATAAACGGCACCAACTTCAAAACGCGTTGGGTTGACTTTAACAACTTTCTTTTTGAAGTCAGAGGCATCTTGAAATGAATTATAACGTTGGTATGCACCATTTTGATGTTCAAAAGCAAATTCTCTATGTGTAAAGTCATTAGTGGGAACACGGGAATGATTTAACCATTGAAAAATCAAGTTGAATGGTAGAAAGTTTTCGTAATAATGGCGCATATCTGTTTCAGTAGGTTTGTATACCTTGATACATTTCGTTTCGTTTAATGGCTTTTCACTAGCCGCTGTAGTCATATCAGTAATGTGTAATTTTTTTACTGATATGTTATTGGAGCAAAAACTTAGGGAAAAAGGAGCGGTGTAAATCAACCAGTGAGTCAGTGTACTCCATGTACCAAAAACCCAAACCCAGACGCCAAATCTAGAAAGTCAGGAACAACGCGTAAATAGTAAACTCAAAAAGCGACGATCGGCGCAATGTACTGGGTAGCTGGCAGACATGATTTCACACTGATTAGAGTTTTCGGCGATTTAGGCAAATCTCTTTTGCAAAGGTTGGTTAATTATCTGGGCAAAATAACACAGAGTTGCTTGAATATGTCACCCCAATAGCAATGAGTTCCAATAATTCATATCAGGGCTCAATAAATTCACCAGCTAAGAATATATCTGCGAAATATGGATCCGTTCAGAGTATCTCCACATCTAACTCAAGTTACAACAATTTTAATACCAATGCAAAAAATAGTTCCACACCGGCATCTGAACTTCTGTCAAGGGTTCCGTCAAATTCCCCATCAAAATCTGCTGTATATGGCTTAGCAATTCCTGGAAATACAGGGACTCAGCAGCCTACACCCATGTTTTTAGCTGAATCTGGCAGGCGACCCAGCGCAAACTTATCAAGAATGTCATTTTTATATAACAACTCATATCATGCAAACAACAACACAAATAATACAAACCCTGCGATAAATGCTTCTGGTGGTAGTAATGGCAGTAATGATGGCTATTTTGGATCTAACCATCCTAATACTCTTTTTCTTCCAAATGTAAAACCAGACCGATCGTATTTCCAGGCTTCAAGTGAGATTTTAGCATGTGATAGAGCGTGGGAAAACCCCAATTTGATGGCTATAGCAACACAAAGGAATCTGCAATTGTTAAAAGTATCAAATAGTGAAATAAGTTTAGAGACAGAATTATCCATGAAACCATCCGGAAGGATCAAAATTGGAACAATTAGCGACTTAGCTTTTGGACATCAACAATATGGACGATATCTGGCTGCAAGTACAATTACAGGTTCTGTGCATGTTTACAATCTTGATAGAGGTACACGGATGAAAACAACTTTAACAGGACATCAACGTGCGGTTAATTCTATCAGTTTCAATACAATTAGCTCCCACATACTTGCATCTGGTTCTCAAGATGGTAAAATCTTAATATGGGATTTAAAAGCCAGTAATACGAAACCTTCAATGACATTATATGGTAATGCTGATGCAGTAAGGTGCAATGCATTTAGTACTAAACAATCAAATATATTAGCTGCTGTTTTCGATTCTGGGGTAGTTGAAAAATGGGATTTAAGAAAAAATAGTACATGGGAAAGGCGAATGAATGCCCATACAGGTCCTGCATTGTCAGTCCATTGGCACCCAGAACTGGAATATATAGTTACCGGTGGTCGTGATAAACAATTGCAAGTTTGGAACTTGGGATCTGGAGTTGAAACTCGAGAGCCTAGTCACGTTATTAATACTTCCGGTCCAATTTCTAAGGCTAAATGGTGTAAGGGTAGGGGGAATGTATCCATTTTAAATACAGATATTGCTGTCTCATTTTTCAATGACGATCCATGTGTTCAGATTTGGAATTTAAACAGAAAATATATACCTAAATGTGTCATAGATGGCCATTCATCCCCTATCACACAAATTATATGGCGAACTCCTAAAAATCTTATCAGTTGCTCTAAGGATAAAAAATTAATTCAATATGATGTGACAAAGGAACCCAACTTTATAGACAACATACCAATGGGAGCATTTGCATGGAATCCAAGTGACAAATTTGATTTTGCGTTTATTAAGCAAAAGAAATCACAATTTGATGGTCCATTTACATCAGTCAGACACGTATCACAACCAAATGATTCAAATATGGTTGATGAAAGCGATCTGGGAAATGCAACAGCTGGCGGCATTTCATCAACTACTATTAATCAAACTTCTGTCCCAGCACCTGAAAGTGGAATACAGCTGTATGAAATGGCAGGCAGTTCCCCTGGTAGTCATTCACCCACTTTAACATCAACATTAAAAATTCAGCGTCAACAAATGCAACGTAGACAAGTGTCATTTGCAAAGCCGGCACTAAAGAGCATTCCACCCCCTGCATGGGTTACACCTGTACATATTCCACTACTATCAAACAACATGGAGAAATTTAAATTTTTATCAACTAATTACATGATTCAAATTCCAGAAGGTGCAGATATAATCGATGTCTGTGAATATAATTCTATGCTTGCTGCTTCTGTTGGGTATTTTAGGGATAGTCAAACATGGAAAACTATAAGATTATCTATTCTATTGGATATTGACAATAAGCATGAAGAAGAAATTGAATCTAAGCTGAACAATTTTTCATTTCAAAAGGAAAATTCATACACTCAATCTGAGAGTCATTTAGGAACGTCTTATGGATCAGAAAGTGATCAGATACTTAGAAAGGAAAGTAGTCTTTCAGGATCGTATGTAAGCGAAGAATACCATTTCAAACACCATGCAAGAAAAGTCAACGAGATTAATTTTAATGAAAGTGCAATAATGGATGAGGATGAAGAACATACTACAAACGAGCAGAATAATGATACAGTAGTGGAAAAAGAAATTCTCAAAGAGAATCTAGAATCTTCAGCAAGTGAGACAACGAGTCAAACCAATAGGCATCAGGAAAATTCCATTTCCAAGAACAATAGTTCTAGTAGTATTAATTTGAAAGAAAAGGAAGTCAGGACAGATTTGACTGCACTGGGTCCCATCGATATTGAATCGAGTATAAGAAATACTCGTACGAGCTCCATGGCAAGGCAATACAGGTATTCATTCACCGGTTCTTCTGTTGATATGGATGATGAAAAATGCGGTTCACCATTATCAGCATCATTTTCGCCGTTAATTCATAGGTCTCGTAGTAGACTTATAATGTCTATGAAACATGAAACACACGAGGATCCAATAATGAATATTGGTAGAAGTGTTGATACAAAATTTAGTAGTAAATCAGATAATAAAAGCCAATTGACGGCTATATTGAAGGAAAGTAATACTCTAGCAAATTTAGAATCGAGCACAACTACCAATCAAAACAATGCAAGTTTAAATTCTGCAAAACAAATTAAAGCTAATAAATTACAAGTTCCATGGAATCCGGATGATTTAATTGGGCAAGCTGCACAATATAGTTCTGATCAAGGTGACATACTGACGTGTGCTACACTGGCACTGTTATTTACCCAACTATATCCCAATTCAATTTCTCACGTAAAAGCGGAAGAATGGATCTTTTTTTATCATGAACATTTGTTACGTTGTGGACATTTCGTTAACGCTGCAGCGGTATTAAAAATTGCCTCTGAAACTTACGAATCCTTTAAAACCATTGGACAAACTAATACTTCTGTAACAACCTTATGTTGCAATTGTGGGAAACCAATTTTAAATGAAAAGAGTAAGGAAAATTACAAGAATAAGTTGAGCAAATTAAGTGTGCCTGGTAACGAAAGTGACAGTGTACACTTGACCAATAATTTTGGATTTTGGTATTGTGATAAATGTAAAAAACTACAATCTCCTTGTTGTTACTGTAATGAACCAATTAAAGGAAACGCAATTGCACTAATCGGATGTGGACACGTGGGTCATTTTGGCTGTTTCCGAAATTGGTTTATAGATCAAAAACAATGCGAGTGTCCTTTGTGCGGTGTATTATGTATAAAGTAAAAATATTATCTTTTATAAACCATGTTGAACTATTTAACTTCAGTTTGCGGAATATGTAAGTAACTGTTTAACATACAATAGTTTTGATTATTTTGAAGGTATGCTGCGCACTTATTTTAAGTACTAAATAAATGAAAAATTAATGTTATTTTAAAGAAATTAGCTATAAAAACACTAGAACGATAAATTTGTAAATCAAGTTTTCTTTCTTTTCAAAGATTTTATCCAACTTAAGATCTGCGAGATCGGATTTAGTCTTCTAACTCTGAAGATGTAATAAAGACCAACCATTGCACATACATTGAACCCAATGTAGACACAGAAAAAGCCAATATTCCTCCATCTATCACCGTAAGAAACTCCTATAGTTTCTAAGTATTGATCACCAACGGAATACTTACACACTGCACAATTTGATGTGTCGTTAGGGTTGTTGACATATCCATAGCTGTACTCAAAATAAGCGTCTAAATATTCTCCACAAGTGTAACCATCCGGTGGATCCAAATAATTGTATTCTTTTTCGCTACATACAACTGGTCTATCGTGCAAAGCAGTACCAAGTAGATTACCAACAAAATAAGTTAATGGTGATACTCTCCACATAAATTTCCAAAAACCGGGCATTAAGGCAGGAATTTGAAAAACACCACAAAATGCCATTGTAAAACTGAAAATTAATCCCATAATAACATTGGCAGATGGTAAATCAGGTGATGGATATAAGATTGCCAAAGCAAGGGCTGGGAAGTATAATGAATAGAAAAAGCAATATGTAAACCACCAAAAACCACATCTAGAGGGTGAATTATCAAATTGAACTGGGAAGTACCACCCAACAAAGAATATAGTTGAAAATAAAATACAATAAGGAACTTCATTGACATACTGAGCTATCAATAAACAAGACCAATGAAACGTATTTGATTTTGATTCACGAACCTCAAATATTTCTCTTGAAGCAATAGCATATGTCTGAATTTGGTTCATCACAGGTGCACTAATAACGAGAGTAAGGAAAGTAGCAAACATAACATCCTGCATACCGACAATGGTATGAGATGCATTCCAAAATGAAAAACCAATAACTAAACTACCGATAACATTCAAAAATAATTTTGGTAGAACATATGGTAAAGATCTGTATAATTGAAGTGCAGTCCGTTTATTAACTTGATAAAATTGATAATAATATGGAGTGGCAAATGTTTTCTTCATTTCTGGGTCAATTTCAGAAGTAATATGTGCACCTTGATCAACCAAATCATCAATTTTGGCACATACAGTTTGACGTTCATCACTTTCTAACCAAACTTGATGCCAATCCTTGGAAACACCAGATGTTGCACCTGCACCAATAATTTCTAACATATATTCTGCCGGATTTTCTGAATCTAAACATTTTCGACTACCTGTTTTTTCAAAATAGTCTAACATAGTTCTTGAATTTTCACCAATATCACCAAAATATACAGTTTGACCACCTCTTTTGAGTAAAAGTAACCTATCAAATTGTTCAAACAAAACAGCAGATGGTTGATGGATAGTACACAAGATTGCTTGACCTGCATTTGCTAATTCTTTTAAAACTTTAACAATTGCCCAGGCTGATTGCGAATCTAAACCCGACGTTGGTTCATCCAAAAATAACAATAATGAAGGTTTTGCAACCAATTCCGTAGCAATTGACAATTTCTTTCTTTGTTCAACATTTAAACCATAACCTGGAACACCCGCAATAGAATCTGCATAATCTTCCATGTGTAAAATTTTCATAATAGTTTCAACATATTCAAGTTTTTCTTCGTCGGAAACACTCTGAGGTCTACGCAACCTAGCACTAAATAACAAAGATTCTTTAACAGTAAGTTCAGAAATATGCAAATCTTGTTGTTGAACATAACCTGTTCTTCTTTCAAACGATAGGTCGACTGGTTTGCCATTAACCAACATGTCACCAGTGACCACACCCATTTCTGTACGTTTGGATAAAACATTTAATAAAGTAGTTTTACCAGCACCCGATTCACCAATTAGGGCAGTCATCGTCCCAGGCAAAACATAACCTTGAATTGAATCTAACAATTTTTTTTCACCTCCATCATAAGGAACAACATAGTCAACATTCTTCCAGCAGAAAGTATCTGAAGAACCTAATTCTGCAAAAGCGGATTTAGCTGTCCCGGTTTCATCCAGTTCGTTACTGTCATCCTCAATATGATCTGGATTTTTTTCTAAATCTTTCTCTAATGAGCTATTGCTTGTTTCACCTTCAGATCCATTACTACCCTTTAAACTAGATTCTATCTCATGTTTATGGATTTCATCATCTGCAGGTGCAATTTGTTTAAAGTGATTGATTATAGCCTGACTAACCTTTGCATCTTTGATAAAAACCAACTTATCAGAAGAAGCCGGAATTGGGTTGTACAATTCGACGGCAACACAATTGATGACCAAATAACCAACAATGAAAATAAATAAGAACCCAAAATTTCTCCAACAGTGACTGAAGGTATAAGTAAAAGAATATTTTAAGTAGATATCACCATTAACATCATTTGAACCGTTATAGAGAATTTTTGATGTAGCTGCGCCAACAAAACCGCACACTTGATTCACCAAAGGATCGACATCTTCATAAGCTGGACCGACAGGAATCAAATTAGCTTCGTTACAGGTCATTCTCAAATTATGAAATTGCATTGTGATCAAAGATTCAAATGCATACAATATTGGATTTGTATATGCAAACCACTTAAACCACCAATACATATTGGGCATTTGGATCATATATGACGAATAAACGGAAACACCCAATAATATAACACCACATATTGCCATTGCACTTGATAGATTTGGCATAAAGGATGAAAAAAGGGTAAATAGTTCGCTGACAGCTTGAACAACAACATTAACAATTAACATGAACTGGAAAAAAGGGCCAGGCTCTCTTTTCATATTGGATAGAAAATACATGATAATGGTAAATAAAGTAATTGCAACCAATCTGACGGGAAAAGAGACCAATTGTTTTGCAATTAATTCAGCAGATGGGTGATACATCGTATAAGAATATTGTTTATTCAAAATTGGTTTATCTTCAAATAAGTTTGGAGTTTCTGCCAACGTCATGATACTGAAATATAAACATGCGAAGAAGATAATACCACCTCTTGAGAATGCACCTAATGTTGAAAATGGGGTATTGTAACCCAAAGAACCAATAATAAGGGCTTGAACAACAGAAGCTGATATGAAGGTAATGGTATAGGCATGATTATTGAATATTGTTTGAGCACGTCTTTTACAACATATTTTCAATTGAGAAAGGTAATTTAAAGTATAGAATGAATTTTTAGAAGTATATTTTTCCTTTATTTTATCTCTGACAGATTGAATATCGCCGACAGTGTCTTTACTGTTATGTTGAATCAATTTCGAATCAATAAAAGCTTCTAAATCTGCAAATTCCTTTGAATTTCTCCAATATTCTTCGAAATCATCTGCTGAATGTGGCAAATTTTTCACGCCCGGTTTTGCCTTTCTAGCCAAAGGATCAGTTATACACGTCAAAAATTCACAACTTGTCTGTCTGCTCTCTTTAATAAACCCCATATTTTCAAAATATGCTACGGCTTTGTCGATTGGACCAAAATAGATTTGTCGACCAAGATACAAGATAGTAACATAATCGAATAACTCATAAATTCTTTCAGAAGCTTGATAAATTGTAACAACAGAGCTGATATTTTTAACATTTGTAAATGTTCTTAAATTTTCGGTAAATTCCAACGCAGTTGAAGCATCTAAACCTCTAGTTGCATTATCAAAACAATAAACGGCACCCTCTGTAACCATTGCTTCGGCAATTGAAACTCTTTTACGTTCACCACCAGAAACACCTCTTATAAAGTCATTACCAACTAAGGTTTGTTCAACATGTTTTAAACCAAACAAAATTTCAAATAAATCTTTCATGTTTTCAATATAGGTTTGTCTTGATTGATTATCGACTCTAACATTTGGAGTTTTACAACCAATGGCAAATTTTAATGTTTCACCAACTTTTAAAAATGGAAAATGAACATCTAATTCGGGATTATAAATTAATAAATTTTTAAAATATTTGAACATTTCCTTTGATTCAATACCACTAAATGATAAAATTCCATCTGTTCTAATATAAGTTTTTTTTTCACCTGCTAAAATCTTCAATAGTGTTGAACAACCTGCACCTGGTCTACCAAGTACCAATGTCATTGTACCGGGTAATGAATAACCTGAAACGTCTTTAATAACTTTCCTCTTTTTGGTCAAACTGGAGAAATCAAAAGATTCTGATTTATTTTTCTTTTTAAACTTATCAATAATGTAAACAAGCGGATAAACTATATATGAAACATCTTTCAAAACATCAGCAGATGTATTTTTACCAATAACTGTTAAATCTTTAAAAATAACATCCAATTTTGGCACTTCGGAGTCTTTTGAATTATTAAAATTGACGATATATTGTAAGATCTTCTTCAAGTCAAAATCGTTTGGATCTAATTGGAATGTTTCCATTTCATTTGCAGTCATATGAGACATTTGTTTGGATAAAGTGGATAGCCTCTTCATAACATTCATATTTGGGTCATTACCAGTCAAAGATCTCGATAGAGATCTTGAAATACTATGATTTAAATCATCGTAATATTCAGTTGTACCTGGTTGTGGAATTAGAATACTATTATCTGATTGGGAGTCATCATTATCCTTGTTGCCATTGTCGTCATTATTGTTATTATTATTACTGTCATCTTGTTCAGAAGCCATCTTATGATCACTCGGCCAAGACATTGAATTTGCAATAGTTGTTTTTAATAAGTCTCTGTAATAAATTAAAAAACAGTTCTTGTTGAAGAAGAAATCTTTGGGAAGGTTAGGGAGGAGACAACATGATGAAAGGTAGGGCCATGTTGCAGTTTTAAGTCTTTTTTAAGGAAAACAAAAAATAATCTCGGCGAAACCTCAAATTTCAGAGACATCCCACATTTCATATTTCTGATGTGTATTACACACCCATCAGATGTCGGCTACATTGCTATTAACCTGCAACTTAGAAGCGTATCCAAGATGCAGAGTTGCTGTTGTATACTCAACTATACACCACTTATGTATACTTGACAGACGATTGCTGCTCAACCAGCTACGTTGCTCACTTGATTTGTGTACGTCCATTAAGACGTCTATGATTGACTGTATTTTGAAATTACCTTCTTTTTACATCATCTTATATAATACTAGTGTCATATAACAACTACTTTTTCTATTATAATTATATATTTACATATAACAATTCGTTATTATTATTGTTTACCCCTTTAATCTTAATCCTTGATATCGATTGGTTTGCTTTTTATAGAGGGCAGATTCGGAGCCGTGGAAGCTCGAATCCGAAACAAATTCTCCGGATCAGCTGACTACTCTCGGCACAACCATAAACAACTATAAGGTTGCTACCGTCCCAATGCGGTTAGCCTGAGTGCGAGATCCTCCGGGCTCAGTTGGAGGTGCTTCGCCACACTCTTGCCACCTGCGCCACTGGCGTGAGCGTAGAAGATCTTATACGAGGGCACGAGCGTCTTAGAAACATCCGCCACCATCTGCTGTCTAAAGAAGACGGGCACCTCCTTGTGCTTAAATCGGCTGCTCAACTCCTCAAACTTCCCGTTGAAGTCGTCGATAAACTTCCCAAGCTCCTTGTTGTTCATACTCAAGTTCTCACCCTGTTTTGTACTGGCAAACATTAAACTAGAGGTTAACAATGACCACGGACTAACCGCCTTGTCCATGGCCTTCTTCTTCAACTTTTCGTATCTTTCAATACCTCGTTTACCAATGATTTGCTTTAAAACAGACTTTCCCTCCAATAAATTTTGCAACCCATCCAAATTAAATAGTAACATCACACCAATTTCCTCCTCGTTTCTTTTATTTTGGAATTTATTAGCTAATAAATAAAATGAATATTCAATAACGTCACTGTAAAATGTACTTAACAAAAATTGTGAATCCGTGGAAACATCTTTCTCTGACATGAATCCTGAAGGTAAGAGTGTAGGTAACCATTGATTTATTGATAATCTTGTAATAAATTCTAATTGGTATGTTCTAAAAACAGTCATTTTATGTATACGCGTAGCAATCAACATGAAAGTATTGTTCAATTTTTCAACTCCATTCTCAGAAACGGCCATTTCATCATATCTGGCTTTAACATAATCAAAGAAATCTTTAAATGTATTCTGTGCTTCTTTATTACATCTCGCTGATAACTCTCTCAATGTATTGGATGGCTCCAATCCATGATCAACCAGCCATCCGGTCATTAGATTGATACCTGTAGCAACTTCATAATACATGGTGTTATATGAGGTCTTTCTCATTTCAATGAATTCAATCAGCACATTGATTTCGTAAATGTACGCATCAATAATAGGTCTGATCACCTTATTGACAATTCGTGGCAAAATACTATGATCGACTAACCCTTGAAACAATTCATTAATAAATCGGATTTCTCTACTAATTATGCTTTTAACAGTAGTAGTATAATCAGGGAATGTACTACCATTTGGTGCCCCATCATATATATAATTTTGATCCTTATTAACGGTTGGCTTGTATGGCTTGATCGCACTTAGTTCTCTCTTTACAAAATTTGTACGATCTTTTAACATATTATCATCCAATGACATGTCTCTAGCATCTGTCAGATATGCATAAATCAATCTAACTTCTTCAATCAAATCTTTAACATTACCCTTACCTTTTGTTTTCATTTGGATCTCACTAATTTGTTTCATTTTATTCATCAATGAAGTTTTCAATGCCAATTCACCATCTAATAATCCTTCACCAAGACTTTCTTTTAGTCCCTCAAATCCACCAAATTCACCGTTTTTTAACTCATCATTTACTTTATCCAATTCATCTAAAGCGTCTATATACTTTTGAATCGAGGTAGCACCATTTAACCCACTATTGGCATTGGTATCCAAAACATCCAGCAATTTCCGTACTCTATTGGCATACGATTTAACTTCACCAACTTTTTCATCAAGTGCATGCAAATTTGCTTGTCTCAATTTTAATGTATGAATCTTTTGCACCAGAGGGGTAACTGAATAGACAGCCTGTCTATTGATTCTTGCCAATGTCGCCAACTGTGCTGATAGATCACTAGATATTTCACTTGTTGTTTTGATATTTTCGTCCAAGATTGCAATCTGGACATCATCGATATCCATAAATAACCCACTTCCTGCCATGATAATTTATAGTATATTATCAATTGAGTAAAAAGTTACCAAATGACGACTCAGAATCAAGAAGCAGCCAACGACCCGCTTCAACTACTACAAACTACGACTACAAACCACAACAACCCTCAATCCAGTAACTAATCAAGCCCGCGCTATAAAAGCTATATTTGCTGTCGCATAATTGATTCTTCATGCGCTCTGTGGAATGTGGATGAAAAAAATTCTCCTGTCTTCTTTGATCACTTTCCCTAGCAGCCCTCTTCTTTCTCGTAGGGATCAAGAAATCCCTTCTTTCTTCATAGCAAACTTAATATACCTTCATAGCTGGCATGTTGGATGTGTTCACATCGGTTTTCTCCCAGGAAGGCTTTTCTGATGACGTTTTGTCGTTAGAATCGTCATGCTTGGGGTAAAAGATTACAGGTTGACGTGTCTTTCTATGCAATAGTCAATGAAATCATTACGGTTTGCTGAGACCAATTACAGGCCTTATTTCGCTAACACTAGATTCGTCCCATAATTTAGAGTTTGATAGTAGAAAGGCTTACATTTTTTTTAGCGATATTTAAATTAATTTAACTATTAGCAAAGGTTGAGTTTTCAAACAACTCTAGGATATTTTCTATCGTCTAGTGGGACTGGAAATAGACCAATCTGAGCTAAATCAACCATGCTCCATTCGATGGCATTTTCAGTTTTCCAAGTCCAAAAAAAGAACCCGTTGGTTTGATTATAGACGTCCAATTGTGCCTCAATGAGTTTTCTCGTATCGATTCTATCCTGTCTCGTCATTTTAGTATGATCGTTACTGAATCGGCATTCTTCAATAAATCCATCACCTTGGAATGTATTGTCAATTCTGGCAAGTCTTCCAACTCCATTTAACCATTTAGCACAATCAGTCATTGCTGCTGACCACTCACCAACAATTTGAACTCTTGGAACTGATAAATATTTTTCCGTAATAAGCTTAACAGATGTAATATGTCCATCAATACTTTCCCTTAACTGTGTTGTATCGAACACTTCATATCTATGATGGTCGAGAACCACATCTGTATAAACAGGTTCATCCATTTGATTATGCCAAAATGCAGGTGGTAAAAATGCGTCATGAAATACAAAATAATTCGAACTTTTTTGTCTGAAAAGTTTATATGTTGTCTGATCAAACTCTACGATTCTTGGTATTTCATAGGCATTATGCAAAGGTTCGTTTAAATTTTGATAACCAATGATAACATCATCATATTGAGAGCCTGTATATTTGTCATAAATATATTGTAAAACTTGAATCCCCAAATCATAATTATCTCTGTACATAATCCATTCATAAGTATCTCTCCTACCGGAATTATCAAATCCATTTTGTGAACCAGGAATGCCATGTAAATCAATCCACATTTTCAATGCATGTTTCCTACACCATTCTATTGTTTTTATAAGATAATCTTCCTGGCCAAAAACATACGGATCATCATTTAATTTGGCAAATGCCCAGTAACCAATTGGTAATCGAACTGCATTGAATCCAAAATTTTTAATTTGTATAATATCCTCTTCTGTAATCCAACTTTCCCAATGTGGTTTTAAAAGATTAAGCGCAGCTGTTGGACCTAAACTTAAACAAAAATTATATTCATCAACTGGTGTATTTGCTTCCGTACCATCCGATGATGCACTTGAATATAATGATGGTGTAATAAAAGGTTCAGTGACTAACCATCCACCCAAATTAACTCCATTAATTTTACTTGTTTGATAATCAAAAATATGTGTAGCCGCATAACTCTGTGTAATTTCATTCTTTTTTTCTTCTTTCAAATATTCTTTGGGTTCTTCGACTTCCTCATCATATGAGTTTTGCTCATCATCACCACCATCATCATCATCACCATCATCATGATTATTGCCCTTACCATCAAATTCTCCATTAGTATTAAAAATAGTGGCATGCCCTGAATAATTTGAAAATTTTCTTTCAACGTCAAAATAATCCACCTCTTCCTCTATGTAACTACCATTTCCATAAGGGCCAGTTTCCTCTTGTTGATAAAATGCTACCATATGTGGGGAGTATTCGACATTTTCCATCGGCTTAAAGCCATCTCGCAGGGTGACAACAGGCGTTGCACTCCATAGAGAAAACAGTAGTATATATTCTAAACGCATAGTCAATTGTTATGTCTCTCTGAACACCTCACTGAAACAAAGGGAAGATGGAACAGGGAACAGCTGGAAACAGGGTACACAAAGGTTCCTGATATCTGTCTCCTCTCTACAGGAGGCTCAGTCCCCGTCTACGCCGATCGACGTTTAATTCTTTTTTTTTTTCAAAATTCTGACTTGGCCCAGTGCCTCCGTGCTTCAAGTTGAGAGTTTGTAAGTTTGTGAGAGAATTAATTTTTTGGTGCAGGGTTCTTAAGTGACCGCTCGGAAATGGAATCTGGATGATTAGATTTCACAGACAAGTACAGATACGCTTAAGTGAATTACCAATGAGTTACGTTATCACTGCTATTTCCAAGGGATCCGAATTTCTCCCTGAAGATAATGACAACATTTCTCAAGTGTTGAAAAAATTGCCAATCAAATTGGACACTTTCACCGTCTTGTCACCATCCAAGGCAACCGATTTCCATTTTGACATTGATCTAACCAAGGTTGAAAACTTAGACAAAAAGAATGAAAGCAGTATTGATGAAATTGCACAATCGATTTTCCAAACTTTGAAAACTCCAGAATTCATAATACCAAATGTTGATTTAGTATTTCAAAAAAATGATGGTCATAGGAAGGATAAAAAATTGATTGTTTTCGATATGGACTCTACATTAATCCAACAAGAGGTTATCGAGTTAATTGCAGCACAGGCCGGTGTTGAAGCAGAAGTTGAAGAAATCACCACACGTGCCATGAACGGTGAATTGGATTTCAAACAATCACTTGCATCTCGTGTTGCACTTCTGCGTGGTATCAAGTCCCAATCACTTTGGGACGATTTGAAACCTCAAATTATGCTTACTCCAGGTACAAAAGAACTCTGTAAAGTAATGAAAAATGAAGGATGTAAATTGGCAGTTTGTTCAGGTGGGTTCTTACCACTTGCGGAATATGTCAAGGAACAACTTGGATTAGATTACGCATTTGCCAACCTTTTAGAAACTGAAGTCGATTCTGAGGGGGTTGAAATTTTGAGTGGTAAAACCGTTGGTGAAATCGTTGATGGCTCAAGAAAGAGGGATTTACTTGTTAAACTAGCCCAAGAAAACAATGTTTCATTGGAGAAAACGGTTGCAGTCGGTGACGGTGCCAACGACTTGTTGATGATGCACAAAGCGGGGTACGGAATTGCGTGGAATGCCAAGCCCAAGGTGCAGCAGGAGGCCCCATGCTGTTTGAACTCCAAGACTCTCAAGGATGCCCTGTACATTTTCGGATACAATGACACCGAGATAGCGCTGCTTATGTAGAGTATAGATATACATAGATAAACATACACAGAAAGATAGATTGAACGATGTATACCAGTAATCTAATAATAGTAAACGAAGGGGGAAAAGAGACCCTGCAGAAAAGAGAAAAGTGAAAAGTCGGATGAGCCCTCCGCCCGCGTTCTAAGTTGTAGGCCGCCGCAGAGATGGTTAATGGTCATCTGCACTCACTCGACACCAGCACACACACATCTGACATTTACATGTTTGGACGCCTTCTGCAGCTGTCTGTTTCCCGCCTGTTTCCCATGTGTTTCACGTCTTTAACCTCTACTCGATTACATCTACAGTTATACAAATTAAAGAGGAAATGGTATTTCAACCAATAGTTTTCCCTCCTGGCGAACAACAGAAACAAGAGCAAGAAGCCCGTCATTTGGTGGTCCAGTTACTCGAACAGTCACAGAACAAGAAGAAATCCAACCATGTGCGGAGAATTGACAATTTCATCACAGGCACAGATATACCAATAATCAGTTGGCGTTTCAATGAATGGGATTATTACAGCAAAAAGGTGGAGTTGCCAACAAGGGCAAGAGGATTGTTTACAACAAATGATGGGACAATAATTTGTAGAGGATACGATAAATTTTTCAATTTGAATGAAATGTCCAGTGTCAAAGAGGACGTACTATCTACCAATACAAAAGGTCCATATACGGTAACCGTTAAAAGTAATGGTTGCATTATATTCATTTCTGGTTTGGAGGATGGGAAGTTAGTCGTATGCTCAAAGCATTCAACTGGTGTAAGGGACGATTTATCTAGAAACCATGCAATAGTAGCCCAAGATGCATTGGAATCACAATTAATTTCAAATGGTTCATCATCTAAAGAATTGGCCAAACTCTTATACAAATACAAAATAACAGCAGTTTGTGAATACTGTGATGATGATTTTGAAGAACACGTTCTTGAATATAAAGATAACAAAGCAGGATTATATTTACACGGTTTGAATCAAAATACGGTTAGCTTCAAAACATATCCAATGAATCAAGTTAATGAATTTGGCAAGATATTTGGATTTAAGGAAACAAAATACGTTCAATTTGAATCATTTAATGAAACTTTGCAATTTATGCGAGAATGTAACAAAACAGGGACCTTTGAAGGTGAAGAAATTGAAGGGTTTGTCGTTAGATGTTTCCAATCGACTGGAATTGATAATCAATATATCGATTATTTTTTCAAGTACAAATTTGAAGAACCTTATTTACTTTATAGAGAACTGCGAGAAGTTACAAAGCAATTCATAACACAAGGTCCAACAAGTTTGAAATTTGGTAAGCATAAATTGATATGTATGGATTACATGAAATTTGTCATGCCTTACCTGGTTTCCGATGAAAAATTGAAACACGATTATCTTGACAATAAAGGAATTATCAACTTAAGGAAAAAATATTTTCAAAGTAAAAATACCACAAGTATGCAAATGATTAGCAACGAACTACATATGATTGATCTTGAAGATGAAATGAAAAAATTGAAATTTGGAACAACAAAATCTAACAGATATGTATTAGTTACAGTTGCCACTATTGGATGTGGTAAAACAACGACGTCTGTTGGTTTATCATATCTCTATCCCGATTTGATTGATCATATTCAAAATGATAACATACAATCACCTGGAAAAGATAAATTGGTTACTGCCGCATTAGACGTCTTAGAAAGGAAACCGATAGTAATTCTGGATAAAAATAATCATAAAATCGTTGAAAGGAAGCAAATATTTGACGGATTCCAACGACTGAACGAAACTATTCCAAGATCCAAGTTGAAATTTATTTGTTTGAATTTTATTCAAGATTCTCCAAGAATGGATCAAAAATTATGGAATTTGACTAGGGATAGGGTCATTAATAGAGGAGATTCTCATCAATCGATCAAAGTCGAAAAAGATGGTGTCGGGAACGCAGAAAAGATTATGAGAGGTTTTATCAGTAGATTTCAACCTGTCAATGAAAATACGCAACCTGATTCTAATTTTGATTTGGTTATTAATTTGGATGTTCATCGGGAAGATTCAAGTTTGGAGAACATGAAACACATTGTAAATATATTGCAAAAGTATATTACAGATATAGAATTAAAAACCCCATCTGAGGAGAAATATTTGAAAGCTTTTGAAAAGGCCAAAGCTTATAAACCAACATTTACTAAGAAAATGACACCAACAAAACGCAAACCTAATTATTTTGCTATTAACGTAAGTGAGAATGGGAGATTAATCAACCTTATTGAATCTTTCAATATTGATTTTTTTAACAGGCTGAAAGAAACGAATAGGATACAAAAATATTTCCATATTACTTTGATTCATTCAATTATGAGAAAGAGCAGTGATACTAACAGACAACATTGGGAGTTTTATAATAAGACTTTTAAATCCGACATTTCAAATTATTCAGACACGAAAACGGAAATCCCAGAAAGTTGTAGGTGTCCATTATCAGCAGATTACACGGCAGATATCGAGCTTAAAAAGATTGTGTGGGATACTAAGGTGATGTGTATAGAGGTTTCAATATTGGGATTTTATTATAAAGGTAATCCTTTTGAATTACCATTTGTCAATGGTTATGCACATATTACCATTGGAACAATAGATAAAAATTTCCCGCCCGTTTTGGCAGGTAAGATGCTTAAACAACTCTACGGAGATAATATGAAGGATAAGATCGATATTCAGTCGATAAGTTTACCAGAACACGAGTTAATGTCTGAACTACCGATTTATGTATTTATGAATTAGTGATTAATAGAAAAAACGCGATGGCTTTTATCTTTTCTTTTCTACTTATTAGATATTTAATAATTAATATTGCTTCAATTTTAAAATAGTACACGGCTAATAACTAATATACATGTGCATAAACAAATTACATAATTTATCATTATTTTTCTAGTAGGTTTAGCAGTTGTCTTAATGAAGTTTGGAACTTTCTGTCACTTTCTTGTGATACTTCCACATCTTGTAAACTGTTCTTTAATTTAGTCAATAATGATACAAGACGATTATTTTCATCGGTATCGGAACCATCATCTGACATTTCTCCATCTATACCAGAACCATCATTGAGATCGTCAACCATATCTAAATCATCTGCCCCATCGATACCGCTATTTCGTACATCCAACGACTCTTTGATGTCTTTGAATGAATCTCCAAGGTTATTTTTCATTTGTTGTAATCTTTTCTCCTTATTTTCCTTCCATTGACCAACTTTATCCCTTAACTGCTGTAAATATTTCTTTTCCGTGGTGATCATTTCCTTTTCCTTTTCCAGTTGTAGTGCCAATGTATCTAATTGTTTGGAATTGATATCGTAACTTGATGATAGTCGTTTTTGATCCTGATGTAATAAACTCAAATTAAAATCACCGGATCCACGCTCTCTTGTAACTTTTTTGGGCAAATATTTGTGAATGGGTGGTAAATAAATCGTTGAAAATTTATCAGAAAGTGGGTTAATTATATCGGATTTTAAAAGCTCTTTATATACACTACTATCCATTTCATCTAATGATGGCGGCGAAAGTAATTTCAATAGTGTTGATAATTCATAATGTACTTGCTGTGGTAATGGAACCCATTTCCTAGTATTTAAAGGTACAGTATATGTGGTCAATGGTTTGATATTTATTTCATTAGATTCAACCTTTTGGGGTGTTTCATTGTCAGATGAATCTATCTCGATTATACTATGATTGCTACCATCACTTTCATCATTATCACTTTCATCATCATCTTCTTCTTCCTCGGATGTTATAACAACAGTTGGTTCTGGTTTCTTATATTTTCGTTTCGGAGTGTCCACCTTGTTAGGTGAAAATATAGATTGATGTGGTTTCACCAATGAATGTGCAGTTTTCGATCGCCGTTTTGGTGTTTGTGGTTGATGGAGATTTCTAGAATAAGCCGAAATTTGAGATTGTGAGAATTGAGACGATAGGAGTTCCTTGTCGATTTTCCGTATCTTTGTTTTCGCAGAGGGTTTTTTCTCTATACGACGTTTGAGAGGCATTTTGGTTGTTACTGTGAAGGAATGACCGACAAGGCATAATCTGAATACAAAAATTGTAACGCAAAACACGGGAAAAGGTATGACTACCGTATACATCGTCTATCGTGTATTGTTTCCAGTTCCCGCCTTTTCTGCGCAGCAACTTTGGCGGTAGCCGCGACAGCCACGGCGTTGTGGTGACGCGTAAGACGTGAATCGTGAAAAATCCTGTGGAGCCTAAAATCTTAAAGTCATGTTTGTGCAGGGTTGGAGGTTGGCTATTCAGTTCGTTGCAGGAGTTCAACTTATTGGACAAAATAAAGCTAGTGATACATCGTAATGGTCATATCTGAGTTTGAAAAGCAGAGACAGGCAAACATTGCTAGAAACAAGGAACTCTTGCGGAAACTGAATCTTACAGAACTAGCCAATGAGTTCGGCAAAAACGAAAATGGAAAGAACGTGAAACCTAAGAGCAAACACAAATCGCCCAAAGTCAAGGTTGAAAAGAAGGAAGTATTACCTTTACGTCGATCACGTCGTATTGCCGGTGTGAAAGTTGAAGATTCTGCAGCTAATGATGTTTTGGATAAAATAGATGAAGATAAATTAGAAAAGGAAAGGTTGAAACAACTGGAATCGGTCAGACTTAGTGATGATCTTAAATTGTCCGAAGTTATTAGTGATCCTTCCGTTTTGAACAAGTTAGGGAAATCATTTTCAATGGGGGATTTTTACGATGAAATTAAAAATAAACCATTGTCATCCAAAACAGAGGAACAGGCAAGGGAGGATTTAGAAAAATTAGAACTCTATGAAGATTTCCATCCCAATCAAATTATGCTGACCACTGCACGTATGACAACAATTGAATTCCATCCATCAATAAAAAGGAAGGTGGTATTTGGTGGTGACACCAACGGTATGTTGGGTATATGGGCGGTTGATGACGATACCGAAGAAGAACCTGCTATCACTAGATTTAACCCACATCGAAAGAATATTGCACGTATTGCCATTCGCCCGGAAATACCAGAAGAAGTTGTAAGTTCTTCATATGATGGATCGATTAGAACTATGGATTTACAGAAAAATCTTTCACAAAGTGTTGTTGAGTTTGATGACCAGTGGGGAGATGCATCCGGAGTTTCAGATTTCAAATTCATTGACAAAAATGTTGGATACTTAACAACTTTACAGGGTGAATTTGCGATTTTCGATTTGAGAGAATCAAATGTGAAAAGGGACAATTGTAAAATCTATAGATTACACGATAAGAAGATCGGTTATTTTTCGGTATGTCCAACAGATGATAAATTGGTTGCAAGTGCAAGTTTAGATAGAACCATGAGAATTTGGGATTTAAGAATGATAAAGGATCAAGTATGGTCAGATTATGATGATGTCAGAGGGCCCCAATGTATTGCTGCTTATAGAAGTAGATTAAGTGTTAGTTGTACAGATTGGAATCAACATGGAGATATTGTGTGTAATGGATATGATGATAGTATTAGAATATTCAATATGGATAAGGGTAAGGGTATTTTACCGTATGTCAATACATTAGTTAAGCCAGAAGATGGTGATATCAATGAAAACCTAGAACCTGATGTCACAATCAAGCACAACTGTCAATCTGGAAGATGGGTTTCCATTCTAAAATCTAGATGGCAATCGAATCCAAGGGATGGTGTTGAAAAATTCGTCATTGCCAACATGAAAAGGTATTTAGATATTTACAGTAGAGATGGTGTAATGTTGGCACATTATGGAGATGAAAGGATGACATCCGTCCCTGCTGTGTGTTGTTTCCATCCAACGGAGAACTGGATGGTTGGAGGTAACAGCAGTGGTAAGACCTTCTTGTTAAGCTAGACAATTGTAATTTTAATAGATTGTAGAAAAACAAATAAGAATAAAGAATAAACAACGATCTCCGATCTGCGCAAAGCCCGCACTCCGAAATCGGAGAGCCCGTCCTGACGGCAATAGCCAGAAACCTGGAGTTTGAGGTGGTAAAGTTTTGCAGTTTCGGTTACCCGTTACTTAAGGAGACGGTAAATAGCCCCTTAAGTTTTATTTTTTGCCCTCAGCATTCATTCTTGTTCATTGAATTCTTGTTTTTTTTTTCTTGGTATTCAAGTTGCTAGAAACTCACTCACAACATGATTAAATCACTGTTTGTACTTCCAATTCTTCTGCTTTTCGGCCTGATTCTGATCGCAACCAGTTCAAATAATGTAAATCAAGAATCATTGGGTGTATCCTCCGTGCAAAGATCTACCACAAAGGCATCGATAATTAATTTCAAACAGATGAGTGTAATTTCTCAAAGTGATGATCCAATGTATGTCATTCTCGATGTTAGAGAGAAATCTGAATACGAGGCTGGCCATATTCCCCATGCACACAATATGCCATATTTTGCATACCCAGACGCTTTAGGTTTAGAGTCAAGTGAATTCAGTTCAACTTTTGGATTTGACAAACCTGAATTGGAACAAGAATTGGTTATTTACTGCCTGTCGGGTGTAAGAGCTGGTAAAGCGGACAAAAAGGCAGCTCAATATGGTTACGACAATAGAACTGTTTATTCGGGTTCATTCAAGGATTGGCAAAAGAACAAGGGTGAAATTGAATATTAATGATGATACTATATTTTCTAATTCCACAACATCGAGATTCAATTAATTTCCAATCATATGTATATGTAGTTATAAGTTATGTAATTATGTATAACCTATAAACTCTCTGCTAACAAGGTTAAGATGATTAAAAATGTGACGGGTCGATCGACGTACTTTGAAGATGAAATTAAGAACAATCCGCGTGTGAATTTAACTTATAAGTGGAAAGTAAAACGTCAAGGTTTCCATTTCTCGTTGAAGTTGTCTATATAGTGCAACACCTACAGGTATTACACTTCTATAAACCTTAGAAAAAATACTTTGGGAATCTTCTACCTTGCCAACCGAAACGGTACTTTAGGTTTACATTACATTAAATAATTTTGTTGAACATCAAAACGAAATTACCGAAGTGAGTATTACGGATATGGTTCAGTTTCTTCCTTTGAATCGTTAAGAGGTTTTGTAGCAGACATTTCTAGTAGAGTAAATTTGAATCAATTGTTAGGTGTGTTGACGGACATTTTGAATGTAATAAATTAATTAAATTGTATCAGTATTTTAAATACTGCATTTTTTTTTATTTTACAAGCTCGATATATATGGAAGATCTTCAAAGGATCTCCTAAGTTATATATAAATGATTTACATGTAGATCATGTACTATATATATCCATTTAACGAGAATTGAAAATTTCTTGACATTATCTCGATGTAACAAAAAACTTGTTCCATTAAGTAACATACATTAACTCACAGGTACTAAGGACCTCTTAATCATTAATGTTTTTCCTTAATAAATAAGTATTCCCTAATTCTATCCATGACAGTCCCTTCATGCCAGGTTTTGCAAGTATATTTGGTAGGAGATGTGAATTTTGTTTGCCGCGTAAGCGTGCTCGTTGTCCACAGTCCACAGACCGATGCATCATCAATTTAACGGTGCCCTTTTCCTTCCTTTAAATTACCCAATAAATGAATCTGGGTATCAATAGTAGTGGCAACGTCAACCAAACAATGGATCCACTACCGACGCCAAATGATAATACCGGTCTCTCTACCGCAATGTTTGGCGGGGCCATAGCGGGTATTGTTCAGACTACTCTAACGTATCCTTTGGAATACTTCAAAACGATATCACAAATTGAGAACAAATCAATCCTGACGAAAGAAGCTATTGTTCCACACGATTCTATGAGACCGCTCTTCACCGGTTGTTTACCGTTATCCATAGGTATGGCACTCAAGGCATCATCGAGGATGTTTATATTCAACCAATTTTCCAATTTCATGGCAGCTTCCGATGGTAAAACCAATGCACCACAAGTCGTAGTTGCGGCGTTAATGACGGGTATGTTAGAATCTTTTTGGGCTATTCCATTTGAGAATATAAAAGTACGTCTTATTGAAAATTCCATGATTAAATATGGACTGAAGACAACTTTTGATGAAGAAGTGAAAACTCCAGATGCAAAGACTGAAAGATTACCTAAAGTTGCGAAGAAATCTGTCAGATTATCAAATAGACCGAGTGCAACATCCGAATTACCAAAGGAAGTACTTAATCATCCAAGAATGAAAGCCATTGAATATTATCATAATAATCCATCATTTACTTTCAGTAATATCGTACGTGAAATGTACGCAACGGGTGGTATCTTGGCGTTTACACAAGGTTCTACAATTACACTTCTTCGACAATGTTTGAACAGTATGGTTTGGTATAGTACATATTCATCATTTCAACAGATGATTGACCCTAGTCGTGATTCAATTACGGAGTTGGAATTATTAGGTATGGGGTTTGCATCTTCATTGGCAGTTGTTGGTGTAACACAACCGATCGATGTTATTAAAACAAGAATGCAAACAAGAGATTATAGAATTGTTTACAAGGATTTAATGACATGTATTGCCTTGATTTTCTTCAAGGAAGGATTCAAGAAATTCTGGGCTGGTGCCGTTCCACGTTTTGTTAAAGTTAGTTGCTCATCGACAGTTACACTTTTGACTTATGAATATGTTACCAAAGGTGTCAATGCACTATCTGAAATTAAACCGTTTGCTGCTTAATAAGTAGTTCTGTATATACATATAAAAAACTAGGTATACGAAATAAGATACCCAGAGTTACCAGTAACTAATTAATAAACGAACAATATAATAATAAATCGATTGGTGCAAATCACAAAAAATGAAAAAAAAATTGTAGATACTTTTAAAAACCTATTTGTTTTATAAAAAAAGTTTGGCAACTTTAATGCCCATCAATCCATTCATCAAAAGAACGTATTCACCATCTTGTAATTCCTTGATTGGTAAGACACCTTCAACTATAGATCCCTGATCCAACAACCATTTTCTAATGACACCATCCATACAACCCGATGCAAGATTTGGGGTCACCCACTTAAATGAAAGTTCACCAGATAGTGGATCTTTCAACTGTCTCCAAAATGCAACACTTGTAATGGAACCTTCTAATACATTATCGTTATTATCCTGCAATAGAACTTCACGATGATCTCCTGGTATGATATTGAATCTTGACCTTGCATCGTTATATGAATCTCTCTTGGATGTTTTGAAAGAGGTAAATGGTGTTGGTTGTGATTTTTCAGTGTCTAGATAAAGTGACCAACCCTTCCATTCTTCAAGATATCCGGGAACCAATGATGTTGAACTTATTTTCTGGAAACTACTGTAATCGGGCACCTCTGTAGATAGTGTGTGTGATTGAGGTAATGGAGTGTGATCAATTGAATAGAGTCCTGTTTTATCAATTGAGATTTTTATTCTATGTGCTATTAATCTGTCGGAATCGGATAAAGCGTTTGTTAAATGGTGGAGTAGTATTTCCAGTGTTAGATTTGAGGCGGGGAAGTTAAAGAATTCACCAGCTCTTCGAAGTTTATCAACGTGTCTTTGTAATAAGTAGAAAAAGGATGCATCTAACGGTGTTGAATCAATTGCATCAATTAAATTTGTAGTACCTGTATATGTCAATGGGTCATATCGCAATGTTGTGAAAATGGTGAAATCGACATCGTCCGTGTAAGAATATGATTTTCCAAAATATTTTTCGGAAAGTATGTTGGCCACTTTGTGTAGTTGATCTTCAAAGTAAGAGTTGTCTGTCATTGGAAGTTATTGGGTTGTATTATCGGCCAAAATTTGGGGTTATTGGAATGAAGAACAAGATAGACAAGAAGTAGTCAAGTTCTCAAAGAGATAGAAAATAGTAGGGATGAAAATAAATTGCACTGCGCACCACATGCTACGAACTGGATGAATTTAAACACGAATAAGTAGGTTCTTGATTGGCAATATAAATCCACATAAAAAATGAAAAAATGAACAAATAAATAACTAAATAACTAAATAACTAAATCGATAACTTAATAACTTAATAAATCAACGATTACAAACCTAACTCTTTTCTAATTTCAGCCAATATGTCATGAAAAGTATCAAACTCTATATAATTGATGCCATCGTTTTTACAAATATTGACGAGGTCCTTACCTCTTTTAGCAAACAATAAATCACAACTTCTAGCAGCACTGACATCACTGACACCATCACCGGAATAGAATAATCTTCCCCTTTGAATAGTTGGGTCAGTATAGTATTGATTAACCACTTCCATAATACTTGCATGTTTATCATGACCAAAACTTGAATCATCTTTATAAACGATATTCCATGAACCTTCCTCATTTGGAGATTTGACGTAGTTTGAGATGACTTTAATATTTGGATGTAAGGATGGGTCCAATAAATTGTGAATCAATGCCTCGATTACGGTATTCATACCACTTGAGACGACTATTAATGGGATATCATTAGATGCACACCATTGAACCGTTTCTGGGAAACCAGGGTCCAATTTAATATGTTTACGTAGATAATCGATACAGTATTGAAGGGAATGACCATTTGCTGCAACTGAATCAAGCATTAATTTGAAAGCGTCACGAAATGACATTGAATTGTCAATGATTTTATCGTTGAGTTTCATACGTTCGGCATGTCCCATGCCGAGATCGTCCGTTAATGTATCATTTGAATCCTGCAATGTCACTGTACCATCCCAATCAGTGAATAAAATTGCCTTTGGAGACGACATTGTGGATTGCTATTTGTCTATATATATATATATATATATGTATATATATATATATGCAGGTATAAAATTTGCAGTTGTGTGTAGAGGGTGGGTAAGAAGTTTGAGGGTAATGTCTGTTGTTAACTATTATTGTAGTGGTGAAGATGGTGGAGATCTGTTCACGCCGCATCCGGTGTTTTTGAATTTTTAGCAATGAGATTGTGAGGTTGCTAGGTAGGTTCTATTTATAGGAACGGAATGTGATTTCTAACATGTATTTGAGGTAAATTGGTAATTATACATATAATGAAGAATATTACAGTTATATCGGGAGGTACCGCCACCAATCATATTCTTGAAGCGTTCGAAACGGGGGATGATTGTAAGGTAAATTATATATTACCCGTGTCAGATAATGGTGGGTCTAGTTCAGAGATTATAAGAGTGTTAGGTGGATGTGCAATTGGGGATATTAGATCGAGATTGGTCCGGTTGATTCCTGAAGGTGAAATTGTTGAAAAGCAAAAGGGAATAAGGGGGGTTAAAGAATTGCTCAGTTATAGATTATCAAAAGATTGTGAGAGGGCAAAATATGAATGGTCGATGATTGTTGATGGTAGTCACCCCATCTGGGAGAAAGTTGAGAATGGATTGAAGGTGATGTTACTGTCATTTTTAATTCATGTTGATATGGAAATTCATAAGAGGTCCAAGTTGGGGTTTAACTTTGAATTGGCCAGTGTTGGGAATCTATTTTTAACTGGATGTCGGTTATTTTTTGGAGATTTAGATAGTGGGGTTGAAATGATATGTAGGGTATGTCGAATTGATGAGAATATTGGAGTTTCAGGATGTCTAAACACGAATTTTACGTATCATATTGCTGCTATATTAGAGAATGGGGAAATTATTCGAGGACAAAGTCAGATCTCACATCCTAGTAGTATTATTAGTAACAATAATCATAATAATATTAATACTAATATTAATACTAATAGTGTAAATATAGGAGGGTTTTCTTCTGTTGAGGATTTGGTTAGTTATAGGGATAGAGATTTGGATTGTATTCATCCCTCCCTAGAGAATTCACAGTTACATTTTAATAAGGATTTAGAGAATGTTCCACCATTGCATAGTTTAATTAGGAGGGTAATTTATATATCACCATATGGAGAGGAGATTCATCCGAGGGCTAGTAGGAGAACGTTAGAGAGTTTACGAAACAGTGATGTTATTGTGTATAGTATTGGATCATTATGGACGAGTATTGTTCCTGTGTTATTATTAGGTGGAGTTGGGGATATTATTGTCGGGAAAGGTAAGGCACGGAAGGTGTTATTGTTAAACAGTGAGTTTGATAGGGAGACTATTGGGATGAGGAGTGGTGTCGAATTTGTACGGGTTATTGTTGATGCCGTGTTGTACAGTATCAATGGCGGGAAAGAGGGTGGATGTGTGCGTGTTGGGGATGTCGTTACAAATGTTGTTTACTGTCAGGATGGGGAGGTTGTTATTGAAGAAGAAGACGCTGTTGCACTCGGTAGAGAAGGTGTGCATTGCCATTGTGTTGTTGGGAATATGATGGATATAGAAGGAGTTCGGAATGTCGTGTGTGGTGTGTAGAATGTAGTAGAGTGTAGTAGAGTGTACTAGAGTGTAGAGAAAAGTGGAAAATCGAGAGGAAAAAATCGAGAAGAAACCCTCATTGCGCGAGGCGCGAAGTGGGAAAAAAAAAACTGGACGCGCGAACTGTGGAGGTGTGGAAGTATAAAAGGGTGCCCCCTTCCCCGCTATCTTTGCTCACAATCCAACCTGTATATTTCGGATTCTCCCCATTTTGGGTAATTCTTCCCTCTTCAACGCAAAAAACACGGCAGCGGGTGCCCTCTACAGCGTCGGGATGAGGCTGCCCCTCTTGTGGGTGCCGGGCCCAGGACGTCTCTGGCAGGGGCACAGTGGTTGACCGGAGAGGGAGAGAACGGGTCTTGGGTGCAGTGTGTCTCTGGACGGCCTTCGTGCCGGCCTTGTGGGGCGGAGTGCAAGGACCGGTTGGACATATTAGTTGTAGTAATATAAGTAAGTAAGTAAGTAAGTCTAGTAATGGGTAATAGAGTGATTGAGGATGCCCCGCTTTTCCTCGTGCGGGGCATACGAAACCGTCTTCCGTCTTCCGTCTTCCGTCTTCCGCTGAGCTTGGCCTTCTGGGTCGTGCTTTCCTGCTTTGGGCTCCGTTCTTGGTCTTCGATACCACCTCCTCTTCCGCTGAGCACACCACAACCCACTTGAAGAGCCCAAAGAGCACTCCGTTTCACTCCTTCACATATCACATCTACACATTTGGGAGATAAATACACATACACACACACACACCGAAACACACAGAATGTCAATTCTCGTACGAAGATTCTTCTCCTCTGCAAGAATAGCCTACACAAACACATCCACCACCAATACTGGACTAGTCAAACTCCATCCAGTCAATATTTTAAATAATAGGCAGTTCCCCTCCTATGGAGGTGAAGAAAATTCCATCATCAAACAATTGATATGGAAAAACCCCCCAAATAATATTCTCATAGTTAAAAAACCCTGGCATTCAAAAGTTTTAGGTGCAACTATAACTTTCCTAAAATTCCTAAATAAAAATTACCCTCAAGTTAATATTATAGTAACACCCGAAGTTGCTGAAGAATTGAGTTCAATCACTCATGACGATGAAACGGATCAATTGATCAAAGATGAAGATTCAATCCCTATATATACTGGCCCCATACATGAAATTATATCAAGGACAGATTTAATTGTCTCATTAGGTGGTGATGGTACAATCTTACGTGGTGTATCCCTATTCTCAAATACAATGGTACCTCCAGTTCTCTCGTTCTCATTGGGCACTCTAGGTTTCCTCTTGCCATTTGATTTCAATCATCATTCTGATACCTTTGCAAAAGTTTATAATTCAAAATCAAGTATGTTGAAAAGGGAAAGAATAGAATGTCATATAGTCAAATCTCAAAATGATTCAGAATCTTTGAGTAAACAACGTCAAGATTTGGATACCTCGTATCAAGAATCAAAATCTTTAAATGCAATGGAGGAAGTTGAACGTTTGAAAAGATTATCCTCAGTTATGGATGCACCTTTCGATAATTTAAATATTACAACAGAATATGAATCAATGAAAAAATTGAAAATTCATGCAATGAATGACATAGTATTACATAGAGGTTCTCTACCGGGTTTAATCAATTTGGATGTTTATATAAATGGGAATTTCCTAACAAGAACAACAGCCGATGGATTGATTTTCGCAACTCCAACAGGTTCAACTGCTTATTCTCTATCTGCGGGTGGTTCCATAGTTCATCCAATCGTTGAATGCATATTATTAACTCCAATTTGTCCAAGAAGTTTATCCTTTCGTCCCTTGATATTACCATTAAATTCTCATATCCTTATTAAAGTCATTGGAAAGGAAAATGTTAAAATCGATTATTCAAAATGTAATGCTAAATTGAGCATCGATGGTATACCACAATTGAAAATGATGCCAGGTGATGAAATCCATATTATTAGTGAATCTTTTTCAAGATTGAGCCATAATGATGTATCCAAAGAGGATGAAGGTTATTCAGATAGTAAAACAGAGGAACAATATGATGAAGATGATACTGAAGATGAAAGGAATAATAACAAAAATACAATCATTCGTACTAAATCTGTTGGCAAAAGTGGTGTTTGGTGTGTTGTTCAAAGTAAAGGCGACTGGGTTAATGGTATCAATTCAATGTTGGGTTTCAATTTAGGTTTTAGATCTGCAAAATCAAGATTAAATTATTAATGTAATCTTTTCTATTCAAATTTATATTTATCATGTTTACTACGCCTAGATGTATATTATATCTTCTTTTTTTTTTACTTATTTTACAAACAATTTATTTTAAGATGATATATATTTTACAAAAAACAGGAAATAACGACAAAAACAAAAACAATCAAACAAAATATTAATGATATAAATAAAAATAGGAAACAGGAATGAAAAAAAAAATATACGAAAAATATAATAATCAACTATCAACGTCCATTTTTTCACACGTTACCTCTTCCTCTGGTTTCTTTTCCTTTTCTGGGGCGGCAAATGCAGGTTCTGAAGTTATCGTTGTTGTCGTTGTTGGCGCTGTATTTTTATCTGATTCTCCAATAGTATTCGTTGCTGTATCAACAGTACTAGCCGCTGCAGATGAATCATCCATCATAATATCTTTGTCCTTAGCCTTAACTACGTCTTCATCATCATCGTAAAATTCGTTACCTGGAATGACACGTTCATCCCTCTGCTTTAATGATCCACCCCTTGTATCAATCGATTCCTTCTTATCCTCATCAACATCATCATCAAAATCAATAAGATCCCTAGGAACGTCATTCATTTGAACACTTGGTGTATGCTTGGCATTGTCTAAATATGTATAAATCTGTTGCATAATTTTATTCAAATATTCTGGTGTATTAGCATTGTGCATATTACTTGGTCTAACCTCCAATTTATAATCCGGTCCATAATATTCAAAATAATCATTGAATGGTAATTCCGGTCCCAAAATCTTTTGATTTATTAATCCCGTTTCAAATGTCCATGTTCTAGCAACGTTTCTCATAGTGTATCCACCACCACCGACAATCATCAATGGTAATCCAAACGATTTGATATGATTGACACAGTTGGCATGACCAAACATACTTAAATTGAAACAACCCAATCTATCCCCACTTAATGAATCACCACCAGTTTGTAAAACAATAGCACTTGGTTGATACCATTCAATGACTCTTCTCGTAACAGGTTCAAATAGATTCCTATACGTTTGATCATCAATACCATCCCTTAATGGAACATTGATAGTATGATATCTACCCTTACCAACACCAATATCTCTCAATTCACCAGTACCTGGGAAAAATTCACCATATTTGTGGAATGACATAGTCATCACACGGTCTGTAGTATAAAATGCCTCCTCAACACCATCACCATGATGAACATCAATATCGATATATAAAACTCTCGGATGATACCTTAACAATTCGATTATACCTAAAACGATATCATTGACATAACAGAATCCACTCGCTTCACTCTTCTTCGCATGGTGAAGTCCACCAGCATAATTAATAGCAACATCACATTTACCCCTGTTTAACCTTGCTGCACCCTCCATTGATCCACCACCGGATATAGAACAGTATTCAAACAATCCATCAAAAACGGGACAATCATCACCAACATTAAATTTCGCCTGTTCCTTGTTAAACAGTTCCAAATTGTCAGGGGTAACACGAGCAAGGAAATCGACATATTCGTCAGTATGAAATTGTGTCATTTCTTGTCTAGTCGCAGGCTTGGCCCTATAGATCTCCATGGATTTGTAAAGACCATAGTTCATAATAAGAGAATGTGCCATTCTGATACGATGTGGCTTCATTGGATGCGCTGATCCGTATGAGTAGTTACCGACATCATTGTCGTAAAAATATGCCACCCTCTTTTTATCCTGTGGGTTTACTTTGATCTCGTCAAAGGGCTTGTCTTCGTAGAGCATTGCGTATGTATATATCTGTGTATGAGCGTGTGTGTCTGTGTGTGTGTAAATGGGTGGGTGGGTGTAAATGTAGGTGTTTCTTTTTGTTGTGTATATCTCTAAACTATATTCCGATAACTACAAAAGAAGTTACAGAAGAGGTAGAAAGCACTATCAACATGTTCTGGGTTCATGAAAAAGCTCAGCAAAAGCTCAGCGCTCTTTTTCTCACATCTCTCACACGGCAAACTCGCCGCTTGCCCTCGCCAAGCGCTCCACGAGCAACAGCCCGCTCGCCACGTCCGACCGCAGTGGGAAACAGAGCCCCTCACGATAGAGCTCGTCATCAGAGCACACGTACCGAACAGGAACAAACCACTGCCACCAGTGATCCCCCATCTCAATCTTCCAGTTCCTCTTCCATCCTAGATCGAAAACGTTCCCCAACTCGCCACCACCGTTCCGATGACGACGACGGTATCTTTGCCTTTCGTAACTCTCGATCGTTGTCCTGTTCTTCAACACTTGGTGCACCGTAAATCCCGTAAAGAAGAGCATACACAACGAAAAGACAAATCCTAAACAGAACACAAATAAAATGTGGAAGCTAAACAGTACCACAGGATACTTATCCTCAACGAAAAATTGTATCAATATCCAACAAGTATACATTGTGGCAAAGATCAAATACATCTCCGAGTTTAGTAAAAACTGAACAAAGTATCGATGATTCCTGAATCCAATACATTCACTAAACCAGGGACAATAATGATCCATCTTCAACACACATTTCCCACTGGAACTACAATGATGACTCCTATCAGGTTTCCAACATTTGCATTTAGAGCAAAACCTAAATCCTCCATTGCTCTTCACCATCATTGATAAATTGACAAATCTCTCCGGTGGTGTTAATCCACTACCATCTATAACATTCCCCTCTTCATCCTCTCTATAATTAGGGACCATCAACATCGGGAAATCCGTCGGACTACCAGGCCCAATAACTAACACACTGTAATACGTCCACAAACAAACAATAAAAAAATACGTCAAAATGGTAAAGATAACCGTACTTGTAGTAAGGCTAGCATCTGGTATGATAAAAATGCCTTTGAATAATAATGCCCAATATGACCATCCTAACAAAAGCGTGACTGAAACTCGTGGAAATAATCGTGTGAAGAGGTTCAATAGTTGTAATAAAACCCTCTTCATTTTCTCTATGTTTGGTCTTTCCTTGTCTTCAATATCAATATGATGATGTAATCGTTGATAGCGTCGTCCAACTCGTCAGCAAGTCTTTCTCAATCATGATCCCCCTCTTTGATCTTCCCACTGCTTAATAGTATACGCAACTAGTAAACTATTCCAGCCTCCGCAACTCGTTGCCACAAGCAAAACTGTGAAAAATCAACAGCCGCACCCAAAGAGGAAATCCCCCCACTACCTATTATAATAAACCGATTACGAATATTAAAACTTTGAAATTAAAAATACACACTATTATAACATGAATCACTCTATACACTGTAAAAACGGCTCAAGACAAACTTCAACAATCCGGCACAATAAAACGTGACATCACCATCAAACGCATCCACGTCTTTCCGACCTTCATATTCCCACATCAACAAATCATCTAAATTAATATAAAAAATTGTACCATTTCTAACGCTTCCTCCATGTAATGAAAATTCAAAATATCCAGGTTTATTACACTTGGCAACAACATTGATTCTTCCTAATCTGGACGATCCTTTTAAACTGCTAGCAAACCCACTACTTTCCATATCCAAACTATCACTTACTTTGGCAACCATACCCTTGTCAAGCATATGTTTCACACTCATCTGGTGTTGTCCATATAATGCACTAGAACCAGATCTATTTCTACCTATATTCATAACATTTGCAGTCTTCTTGATTTTCCTTCCGGATCTACTGAAAAGTTTCGCTAGGAATGCCTTGTTTTTAGAACTATTCTCCCCACCATTTTCCTTGGCTTGGATACTCCTCATTAACCGTTGATTCAACACACCACGAATTATGTCTTCATATTCTTCATATTTCTTTTGATATGTTCTGCTACGTCTTTTCAATTCGGTCAATGTTTCAACTATTACTGCCTTTTCACTATCCCTCTCTTCCTGTTGTTTTCTCTTATTTCTCATGTCGTTGGCAATATCATTGAGTAAATTTTGATATCCATCCTTTTGTGAAATCATCCCCATTTTCTCTAATTCAAAAATTAACTCTAAAGCATGTTTCTTAACTTGTGGGAAACTTGATTGGTGAATCTCATTGATGGATTTTCTTTCAGGAATACGAATTTTGGACTGTTTCATCAACTTCTTTTCCTGTTTGATAATCTCCTTGAATTTTAATTCGTCAGCTGGCTCAATTTCACTGACTAATAAATCAACTAAATCTTTACCATCTTGAACTTGTAAAATATAAATCAAATATTTCTTAACTTCAACCATCATAGCCTCAGCAATGACATTGTCAACTCCACCAGCCTCTTCCTTCCCATCAACCAATTTGATAATAGTATATCCTGAGGAATCACATGGTAATTTCTTCTTATCTTTCTTTCTCTTACCCGTTCCCATAGCATCTTCAATTTCTTTGATACTATAATATAATAAATCACCATGATCGCCAAATATTTCCTTGATAAATTCCTTCCAAATAAATATCAACTCCTCAATATCGTCGTATTGGATCTTCAAATTCAAATTTTCTTGACTAGTTTCAAGCATAACTTTCCTGTAACTAACATCAATTAATGGTACATCAATTAAGTCCCTAATGAATTCCTTCATCTGTCCACTTAGTTCATCAATAAATGGGTTCAAACTAATCAAATATGGATATTTATTGATATCAAAATGTTTCATAAACACACATTGGTTCAGCACTAGGGTGACTAATTCTAAATTGCGTTGAACATTTTCAACAACATCTAAATCATCACTGATTGCAAAAACGTTAATAGAATAATTACCTGGACTTTGGAAAATCGGAAATATGAAACAACGCATGAACACTGACCCAGTCATTCCTAAAATATACGTATCAGAAAAACCATCCAATGAAATCTTCATACTTTCATATATTTCACGACATAGACATCTGATAAACTTCGGGTACTTACTAACAATCTTCTTCAAGTATTTGAAAATTTCATAAACTGATCCTCTTAAATCTTGCATGTTTTTAATATACATCTTTTCAACACAAGGTATTTCTAATGGATCAAGATTACCTACATCAACATTGATTTTTTCAGACTCTTTAATTTCATTTGTACATCTGAGCAAATAATGATAAATTCTATTAGGTTCACATTCAAATAATGCTTCATCGTCAGATGTGATTAAAAATATAGCATCATCTAACAGAACTTTAGAATCTCTTCTTTGTTGTGGCAAATTCAAAAAAGCATGAATTAAAAGTTCCCAATATTTAACCTCAGAAGTTTCTAGATCCCATCTGGATTTAATGACATCCTTGAATCCTACACTCGAATATCTAGCCAGATAAAGCTTGAATGTACATACAATCAACTTCATATACAAACACTCTTCTCTGATTTCAGTTGCCGTACGATAATCATCGGTATCAATATAACCAAAACATTTGAGAATCCAATCTTCAACATTTCCATGGGAAAATTCAACAATGTCACCGGTCATTTCAATATAGTTCAACACTCTACCCCAATATTCAGGTTTAGTTTGTAAAATAAAAAAGAAATTTCCAATATATTCATTCAACATATCAAATTTCTTTTGAATGACGATACCACCTATTGTACCCTTACTCTCGGTCTTTCCGTGATTATGAACATCAGAATAGATTTTATCCTCAACATCAACTATTTTAACTAATACTGCATTACCTGCATTAACATTATTTCTTATACCACCTTCCACACTTTTGATGTCAATACCATTTTTCTTAAGGATACCAACTTTGGTTTTCAGTTTGGATAATTTATCAAGTTCATGCTTAACATTATGTTTCTCCAGCTTAATTTCTTCTCGTAGCTTGATAACTTCAAATTCATCCCTTGATGTCTTTTCAGCTTCGATACCACCAAGGATGCCAGCAAATCTTTTGACTGCACGAAGTGGCGGGTTCTTTTCATCAATCAAAATACGGAAATCTTTGATACCATGTAAACCACGAACGATGGCCTGCAATCTGCAAATCTTCTTCAAATTATCTGGTCTTCTAAACCATGCATCTCTATCTCTAATATGTTTTCTAACCAAATACCCACGGATATCACTTTGTAAGTATTCGATACAATCAGAATAGTCATACAGATCTTCAGCCAAACAATCAAGTTCAACACGTGTTTCAATTCCCCTTAATGTACTCTGGATCAAAATCACATCGTTTTGATATTTCTTCAAATCATCTCGTATCTCTCTGTATGCCTTTCTTGCCAACACACCTCTTGATTGTGCAATAAAATTGGAAAAGATTTCTTCATTTGAAAAAATCTGATTAATGAATTTATTTATACGGCTTCTACTTAATGCACCCCTAGAAAATGATTGTAATTCGGAAACGTCATCAGCAAACTCTTCAAGTTTACCAATTTGTTCAAAAGTCACCACATCTTCCACTTTTTTGGCAACGGATTTAGATTCCCTAAATAGAACTGTTTCTGATGATGAAAGTCGACTCTCGGCAGGCAAAATAAAGCCACTCAAACTGACCTTAGTTGGAGAATGTTGTAATCTTGAACTTAATCTCTTATTCTTTTGTGGAGTGGTAGGTTCATCGATCGGGAGGTTTGGAACATATTTAGCATTTTCCATGCGAGTCTCTTTTCTTCTTGGAACTCTACCAGGTTTAGGAACATTATCTGTGTCTTTATTACTGGAAAACTTCTTTTTTGGAGATGGAGTCGTGGGAATATCAAACCTTTCAAATAATTCGTCTTCTTCATATGGTGCTAATAAAGGATTTTCATTATCAAGGGTAAGTGAAACGCGTTTTAATTTGACTCTTTCCTTTTTAATCCTAATAGGTTGTGATAAGGGCGATTGAGATGTAGTTTCACTTGGGTGGATTTTTGTCGGTGAATGATGTAATGATGGTTCGGATGAGATAGCTGGTTTAGTTGATGATCCTTTTATAATTTTTATTTTGGAAGTTAATGGATTGAAGTAGGTTTTATTTGCAATCTTCTTCCTTATTATGTTACCACGTAACAGAGACTGGAGTCTAATAACAACATTAATTTCATGAAGTAGAAATTTTCTTACTTCCCAATGATGTTGCCTTATAAACATACCCCGAATAAATGATTGTAAATTAACTATATCGGATTGTTGTTTCTTCAATGTGGAAAAGTTTGCAACCAATTCACCGTGTTTCTTCTTATTTTTCAATATGGTTTTCATCAATTCTGATGAACCAAAATCATATAAAGTTGGTAAATCTGGAAAGTCACTAGTACACTCATAAACGGGTTCGGGGTTAATTATCAAAGTGTCAGTAAGTTTAGGGATATATTTTCTCCGTAAAATGAGACCACGGCAAATAGATTGGAATAATATAATAGAATTGGTATTACCTTTAAGAATTGCCTTTGTAACAAATAAATCAAAACGTAGTAAATAACCACGAGCAATTGATTGTAAGTCCACAATGTCATCATTTGGTGATGCATTTTTTCTACGATTGCTAGCTGATTGAGAAGGTGTTATTAATGAATTATCGTTATTGACTGTTGAAGATTGTAAGTAGCTACCACCTAGAATTTCTCGTTCGTCTTCATCAATTAAAAATTGATATTTCTTTTGAATTTCTGAAATTGAATGAACTGAGGGCATCGAGGGAATAGTTGTTGGTTCCTTATTAAATAGTAAACGTGCATCATGTGTGTATGCCTGTTCTTCTGCTGATGGTGGTAAGATCAGTGGAGAGTCTGGTAATGATGGTTCCGACGATGTGAATTCCGATTTAGTTGTTTGTGCACTAATTGATATGTCAGCCTCGTGATCTTCGGTATTGGCTATTTCATCGAGGTCATTGTGGCCGTCAAATGATCCAATATCCAAATCTGTACCATCCAAATCAAGACTTAACAACGATTTATCATTGTCATCAGTAACAGAAGAAATAGATATAGCATTCGATGTTGATATTTCATCAAATTCTAAAACTGGTGTCTCAGCTGGTTTCAAAGGTTCTGTCAACTTTTTCATGTTTTTTGTAATATTGGTTTCAAGTTCATCCTTGATTGATTCCAATTTAGGCTCTGCCACTTGCACTAGTTGCAGTTTTCTTATATCATCTCCAACATTGATTCTCACAGCTTCATCAAATCCTTCAACATATTTCCTACCCAAAGATCCTGCAAATCTACCTACTTTATGTTTAATCTGTTTGAGGGTATCAACGTTAACGTTTAAATTCAATGATGCAGCCGAAACATCTCCGCCTTCATCGAGTTTCTCGACAGGATCGGCCCTTCCCATCATAGCCATTAAACAACTCAAAGCGTGCAAACACGCTATAACTTTTGGAATATCTTTTTTTTCATATAAATCATTGGTTTCAAAGATGAACAGTGAGGGTAATTTGACGTTACGTGAAAAATCTAAAAATTTGACTATATTCTCGGTAAATTTAAATTGCTTCTTTGTCATTTTATAATTAATCGTTCCATCAATATTGGTTGTTTTTAATCCAGTATAAACTTTTATAAAACCATTAGGATCAAAATGTTGAGCTATTTCTGCTAATAAGATACCATTAGTAAGATAATCCGGAAATTGATCAATATTTGAATCGTCTAAGGGTATGTCAATATCAAGTATTTTTTCAATCCAATTTTTGATTTCCACCATTCTACACACAAAAGCTGCTAATTTCACATTATCACGGTCGGTATCTAACCAATTTTTAATTGCAATTGAAGATGGAGTTGAAAGTTGTTTATTGATATTTTTCGTACTAAATGTTTTCTTCATTGTTAAACCAATAGAACCTTGTGATGAATTGGTTGGAGTTTTGAAAAGTGCAGGGGTTGATGGATTAGATAAATTTTCCAGTCTTGATTGAAGATTTTTCAATTTATTAAGATTCTTTTTTGATGGTGAGTTGGACATGACGGTATTGATGATACCCATACGATTGATTTCGCTCTTGGATAGTTTATCTTCTTCGTTTGTATTTGAGTTGGAATGGTTTTTTTCATGTTTAGTAACAAAAATATTTCTTCTATCTTTAACGGTCTTGTTATCAGGTCTTGGCGTAAAATTAAACGCATGGTTTTCTTTAGTTTCTTGTTCTTTTGCCTTAATCATTTGTTGAACAGAATTCAATGGTCGTTCACTTTTTTTGATTGGAGATGCGGTGGGAGATATTATCGTCTGGTTGTTTTCATTTGTTGATTTTGGCTTCAAAACAGGCACACTACCACTTTCTTCATTGGAGATACTATTCAAAAAAGCTGCAGCCTTTGTCATCTTTCTCGGAGATGAACCATTTTGAGTTGACAAAGACATATCTTTAAGTTTGAGTATGTTTGTTTATGTTTGTATAAAGCCGTAACAACACGGTAGCACGAGCAAAACAGCAGAATTAACCCTTATTCGTGTTGTTTCACATCTGTTTACGTTTTCATCAATCTAGCGACGAATGTGGTAAATAAGCCAAGCGCAGAGAAAAAGGAAAGTTACCGAATCAAGTAGTAGAGCTGGCGACGCGTCGGCACTGGAATCAGAATTTAGGGTTCAGGGTTCATTGAAAATTCGGAGTTACAGAAGCTGGTGCTGCGGAAATAGAAAAAAGTAAGAGCATTTTGGATGGTAAAGATTGCCCAGTGGGGCTTGCAAGTGAGTAATCGGTGGGACTCTAAAAATGAAAGTAGCTTGGTTTTTCTGGAAGATAATTGTGTATTCATTTAGACAATAAGGAGGTAGATCATTGAAAAATTGTAATGGGTTGATCGTGGATAGTTATACATATGTGACGATTATTAATACTGGATACCACCTTATTGACAGAGATAGCAAAACCTGTTAAATTTAAACGGGAAGATATTGTAATTTAAGCATAAAAAACACTTGTGAATTGCGGTTTTCTAAAATATTTGTAATTTCAGGCTACAATTCATCAAATCATTACTTTTTTGATAAAAAAGGAAAGGAAAGATTAAAATGACAAAAAATGCTGTTTTAGTTACTGGTGCTAATGGTTATACTACTCAACATGTTATTAATAAGCTATCGAAAAGAGGTTATCCAACTATTGAACTGTTAAATTTATTGAAAAGAATAAGATAACATTTGATAACTTTAAAGAAAGATATCCAGGTTCAGTGTTTCTTTTGGAATCTATTCCCAATATTGCCATTGATGGGGTCTTCCATAAAGTTTTGAAAAGACACTCTGGGATTAAATACGTTATTCATATGGTAAGTCCTGCCACTTTTGGAATCGGTAAATCATACGATGATAAATTTTTAAAGCCTGCTGTAAACGGTATGTTGAATACTTTAAAAGGAAGTAAAGAATTTGCACCACGGGTGACTAAACTCGTTATAACTTCCTCGTTTTTTACACTGATACAATTTGTTAAAGACGATATCAATGTAGTTCACGTCAACAAGTTATGGAACCCATTCAAGTGGGAAGATGCTACCAGCCCAATGGAAGCTTACTCGGGTTTAAAAAAGTATGAAGGGATGACTGCACATGAATTTTATATTGAGGAAAAACCAAACTTCAGATTGGCAGTTGTTAATTAACCTGTTGTTTTAGGGGTCTCTAAGTTTTGGATAATACTATTTCTGATTCCGATTTATCCAACAGTTTCTTAGCGTTTGTTTTACAAGTTGATCCTAAATCAACCGAGCCACAGTCATGTACGGCGATATGTTCAATTGATGTTCGGGATTAGGCCGAATTCCATATTTTGTCTTTAGATATTGAATCTCTGGCAGAGGAAAGAATTCTTGTTGCCAGTGATAATATCAATATTCAAATGGCTACAATTTCATTCCATTTGAAGATACTGTTGATCGGACATTCAAGCAATATTTTGCAAAAAATCCACTAATTTAATGTTTTAACTACAGAGAAGAATGTATAGCTACTCTTATTTATCGTCCTCCACTATTTTTTAAATAGATTCAAATATTAAGTGAACTCATTTTTTAAGAGTAATCTTAAACACATATTCAAGTCTGCTAAAATCTTAAAACTAATGATGTAGGTTGAAATAGTCTTATTACTCGCTATGAAATTTTATAAGGGTGATAACGACTCCCGTGCACCAAATTAATAACTGCCTTGTAGGAATGATGAATGATGAAATGAATAAGGAATATGAAATCCTAACTCCAAGATTGAAGATAAACGATTGCGTTAAATTTCCACCGCAAACATCAAAGTAAATTTCCCCAATTTTCTAATGCATATATATAAATACCTCGGCAGTAAATGAATCTTCAATCCTTGTTGTTATTACCATGGTTTTGGTATGCATTATGGGGAGTTATGATTCCCGTATGCTTAACAATTATTCCCCCAAAACCATACAGACGCTTCATTTCTAGTGCCATATTATTTAGTATTTTAACAAAAGCACAGCTCTTTTATCACATTGATTCAAAATCACAATATGCATCTATTCCATTGATTCTTCAAGGTGTCTTGTTAAACTTATATTTCTATACCTTTAATTTATTTTTTTTAGTTGAATATCCTGAATTTACAGATTACAGACCGGGTGTTGAAACATTAAATCAGGTGAGAGCTTTGAAACCATGCACTTGGGAAAAATTCAAATGGTGTTGCCACCGTTCAATATTGGTGACCTTAATGGGGCATGGTTGGAATTGGCAAATTTCAGACTCAAAAGGAGATAAAAGAAATATTTCCAACGCTAAATGGTTAAAAACCTTCCTCGTCAACAAAATCATCATTGGTTATACCTTATATGATATTTTCTTTCATTTGTATTTAAGTACAGAAGTGATACAGACCAGAGGATGGGGAGAAGGACATACAAGGGATTTGGTATTTTTTGCAAAGGATTCACAATTATCAACTCTTAAACAATCCATATTGGCATTGGGTACTGTTTATTGTATATATTTTGGAATTGTAACATTATACTCAATTGCCATATTTGTTAGTGTTTTCATATTTAAAATCACTGAACTTAAAGATTATCCCGAATTATTTGGATCTTTCAAGGGTGACTACACTGTCAAATCTTTATGGGGAAATGTATGGCATAAATTAATGTATCAATTGGCTGTCCCACAGTCTAAACTGATAGCTGGTTGTGATTATAAATCAAAACATCTGGATAGAAAACCTAGATATGGAAATGAGGCTTGGAGAAAATATGTTATGTTTTTTTTTGTTTTTCTATTTACTGGAATATTTCATGCAGCCGGAACATTAAATATGCCATGGTCATTGGGGGCTCGTTTTAATGTAAATGCACCATTTGTGGAAGTGATGCCACATTTTATATTTAAATGTTTTTATTCATTCTTATTCTTCCCTTTGCAATTTGTATTTATTGTTTTGGAAACTGGAGTTCAATGGATGTGGAGCAATTTTTTCAACATAAAGATACCTAAAATGTTGCGCATTATTATTGGAATAACTTGGATAGGGCTATCCGAAGCATTTTTCTTACAGCTCTATATTGATGAATTGGTAAAATCTGGGTTTGATATAACAGAGTTGGTTGTGCCATATACCCCTGTGCATTATATTTTCAATTATTTTCAAATAAAACTTTAATGATTGGGTGAGAAAATCTGAATATATATATTATATTTGTAAAAATACTGTGTAAAATTTTAATCAAAGTTTATAGTTTGACGCTTTATACTAGTGTAATTTTCGGTTTAAAGATTTGACTAATTTGAGACTTGATTCCTGATCTCATTTCTCTGCTTAACGCGGAGTCTATTATTTGGAATTCGGAATGCAGTCTTTATAATCGACCACAGTAGTGATGCATATTCTTATGGAAAACAAAAGGGTTATCTCAAGGTAAGCCTTTGCAAACATAAACGACATTACCTTTTCCATGGATCTCAGGTTGTTGCTATTGCTACCATGGTACTGGTCCTTATTAAGGGGGGTTTATGGTTTTTTTATTTGACTATCATTGAACCGAAACCTTATAGGGATTATATCTCCTGTTTCCTTCAATTTGCAAAACTGACTAAGGCGCAATTCTTTTATCATCTTCATGCAAAACAACACAATGCACCTGTTGGGCAAGTAGTCCAGGGTGCTATGTTAAATTTATATTTCTACACATTCAACTTATTCTTGTTGGTGGAATATCCTGAATTTATCGAGTACAGACCAGATTAGATCATTAAAATCATGTACTTAGAAAAAATTCAAATGGTGTTGTCAACGGTCAATATTAGTGACTTTAATGGGACATAGCTGGAATTGACAGCCTTTTTGCTTGAAAAAACAGCTCAGCGTTGTGAAGAATCAGGGATGGGTAAAAACATTTTTATCAATAAATTATTAATTGGATACATATATTAGGGCATATTTTTCCATTTATATTCATGCACAGACTATGTTCAAAAAAAAGGGTGGAGAAAGAGTCATACAGCTGATTTGATATTCTTTGCATAATCTTCAAACCTTTCACTTTTCAAGAAATCACTATTAGCACTTGCCTCATTATATCGCATATACTTTAAAATTAAAACATTATTCTTGATTTTTGTCTTTATTAGCGTGTTTATTTTAAAGACTCTACAACTTCAACATTACCGAAACTTGTTTGGATCGTTTTATGGTGATTATACTCTCAAATTTTTATGGGGTAATGTATGGCATAAGCTACTTTATCAGCTAAAATTACAACAAGCTAAATTCATTGCCAATTGTGATTTTATGACGAAACATCTAGATAAACGTCCTAGATACGGTACTGAGCCATGAAGAAAATAGCTGAGATTTTTCATAGTTTTTGTATTTACAGGTTTGGTCCATGCAGTGGGTGCTTTGAACATGCTTTGGTGCTATGGAACTCAGTGCAATATAAACGTTCCATTTGCTAATACTTTGCCTGTTTATGCTTCAAGGTGCTTTTATTTTCTTATCTTTTCTCCGATCCAATTTGCTTTGATAGTTGTAGAAAAAAATTTTCAGTGGGCCTGGAAAAAATATTTGGGGTTAAAGTTGCAGAAACTTCTTCAACTCTTTTTGGGTTTAAGTTGGATAGCATTTTTAGAGGCATATTTTCTTCAATTGTATATTCACGAAATGGTAAAGGCAGGTTTTGTTAGTTCTGAATTAGTTGTTTCATTTACTCATCTGCATTACTTATTCCAATACTTCAAAATGAAAATATAAAAGGAGTGCTCGGGACATTTTTAATTTTCATAGTTTGACTCTTAAGGTGAATTTTTGGATAAATGGTATATCTGTATTTTAAATTTACTGTAAAATGTATTCTGATTATTATATATTATACTATTTATCACAATGGTGCTTCCATGTTGAAAATTGATGTTAATAGAACATAAATTTTACATACCAGCAATAAAATTCATGGGTTATTTGGCATATTTTTTAAAGAAACTCTGTTGAAACTGTGCGGATTACTTTCATTTTCAATTTGTTCAAATTTAGACGCATTTCCTCTTTCGGTTAATTAATTAACCCAATAAGGAAAGTGGGGGTGATTTTGCTTTTTAATTTATGACTGCACTTAATTTCGAGAATGATGGCCATGGAAGATTGGAATTTTAAAAGTAGAAATTTGCCATTTAATGGCTTCTTCTCTTCTTTACCCCTTAAAGATCGAGGAATTTGTCAATCTATTATTGAATTTTTCACAGAGCACAAAATATCGGACCCAATAAAGCTAAACAGCTTGGCCCGCAAGTACATTGATTGTATTGATAATAACAGGCAATTGATTCTTCCCACTAAATTAGATCCCAAATACTTTGAAAATGACGATTTTTTCAAAAAGAATTTCAGAAACAGAAGCATAAGGGGTCTCACACATGACGAACCGGAACGTTTGGATTTATTATCTTTAATGAATATGAACAAAGCAGTATTGGTCACTTCCTGTTTTCAACCAAAATTCAGAGTGTTACCAGCAGTTTGCAAATTTACTGGTCCATGGTGATGCCTTAACCCAAACATTACTTACACTGACGGACATAGATCCACATTTTGATGGTGTGAATATTTGTAATTATTTTAAAATTGCAAGAGGAAGGAAAGGAACACATACCCCTATGCTACGTCATTATGCTAAAGTGATTGCTGATGTAAAAGCTAGTATTCCTCATTGTATTGGTTTCGGTCAATTTACTTTAATTTTTTTCAATGTTTAGAAATATGGTTTTTGAGTCTTATAAAGATGAATTCTATTTGCTTAATCAAAAGGAACTTTTTAATTTTATCTATGTTAGTGAATTATCATGTTCTTAAAAATGCCCAATTAAATACATTGTTAACATATATTGTAAGCACAAGAAGATTTTTATTGTTGGAAAGGGAAAACATTTAAGTGGCTGTCGAAATTATCAAAAAAAGACTCGTTACTTATATATGAAAGAACTCTACGATTTAGTTCCATTTTCCAAATCACCTAAAGGTCTTGCTAGGCATGATAATACGGATTTCGAATTTTTGAAAAAGTTTGGTTTGTATGACATTGATCTCTCTTGTAAGGCATCCAGAGATGAAAGAATTCTATGCCAACGTGGTAGAGGCACGAATTATGATATGGAAACACTACGTGAAAAATTAGAAACTGGTAGCGAAATAAAAGGTTAAATAGCAAATAGAGCAGTATATAGAGAATATATATTAAATAGATTAAATAGCAAAGAACATCGTGTTTATCAAATAATTAAACAATTGAACACTCATGAAAGTAGGTGATCAAAACTGCCAAGACCAACAAGCTCAGCAAGCTTCTTTTTTTTCCTCAAAAGAGTTGGGGGCATCCTACCATCATAATAACCACGAATGTAGGTGACGACATTAGCTTCAGTCATGTCACGTATATCAACAATGTTGAAAATAGGTGGCAAATCGTCGCTTGGCCCAATCCCAAAATTGAAGGGAATAACCAGAACGTTCAACTTATTATTTGAGAGTCTTTGATTCTCAATTAAAGAATTTCTATAATCTAGCTTTCTAATATCAGTTCTGACGCCATTAAATTTTGGGATTGGGCCAAGCGATGATTTGCCACGTATTTTCAACATTGTTGATATACGTACCATGACTGAAGCTAATGTCGTCACCTACATTTATGGTTAAGGTTTCCAATTTATTCAATACTTGTTGCATTAGTTGATTTGTGGCAGCATTGTCGATGCGATCTTGTTCGATCATCAAAACATCTAGATTGTAAAGATAATTCTGATCTTGCCTGTTACTTTCAAAAATAGCAAGTTGAACACGTTATTTATGAGCCAAAATGGACTCCTTGGATATTTCTGTAGGTGATTCAATACCGTAACGATTAGAGAATATATTTTCACTCATTTCGTTTATGATTTAATGTGTTCGTTGTGTTTGATGTGTAAGAAGAAAAAGGAGGAAGAAAAAGGAGGAAGAAAAAGGAGGGCAAAACAGAAAAGAGCTGAATACTTGAGCACTGACTACTGTGCACGGCCACCCCGTGCCCCGTGCCCCGTGGAACGTTCCAGATTCTAGATCCCTCCGCCACGCGCCGAGCCCTCGCCCGCGACAGGCGCTGTGTCGCTGGCCGCGGCACAAATGGGCAGAAGCCAAAAGCTTCTCGATGCTTCCACGGAACTTTCTCGACGTCGAATTCCACTTTTGCCCGCTGGAGATCAGCGGGTGAGCTGTCTCAGCAAGGTTATATAAGAAGAGGCTCTGCCCACTTGCCCCTCTCCTCCACTTCTTCCACTACTTCCCTCGTATTTTCGTCAACATCCCATTAAATTTTTGCTTAACTTTTCTTTTCCACCACGTAAGTTTCATTTATCAAACACAAAGTTCAATTAAAGAGAAAATTACATTAAAAATGTCTTCCAAAACTGAATCATATGAGTTCCAAGCTGAAATTTCTCAGTTAATGTCCCTTTTCATTAACACTGTTTATTCAAATAAAGAAATTTTCTTAAGAGAATTAATCTCCAATGCCTCCGATTCCCTTGATAAGGTCAGATACCAATCATTATCCGATCCAAAGGTTTTAGAATCTGAACCAGAACTTTTCATTAGAATCACTCCAAAACCAGAAGAAAAAGTTTTAGAAATTAGAGATTCCGGTATCGGTATGACTAAGGCTGAATTAGTCAAAAACTTGGGTACAATTGCTAAGTCTGGTACCAAGGCTTTTATGGAAGCTTTAACTGCAGGTGCTGATGTCTCCATGATTGGTCAATTTGGTGTTGGTTTCTACTCTGTTTTTTTGGTTGCTGATAAAGTTCAAGTTATCTCAAAATCAAACGATGATGAACAATACGTTTGGGAATCCAATGCAGGTGGTAAATTCACTGTCACTTTAGATGAAACCAACGAAAAAATTGGTAGAGGTTCTATCATTAGAATCTTCTTAAAGGAAGATCAATTAGAATATTTGGAAGAAAAGAGAATCAAGGAAGTCGTCAAGAGACATTCTGAATTCGTTGCTTATCCAATCCAATTGGTTGTTACTAAGGAAGTTGAAAAGAAGGTTGAAGAAGAAGAAAAAACCGAAGAAGCAGATGACGAAAAGACACCAAAGGTTGAAGAAGTCAAGGATGAAGAAGATGAAAAGAAGGAAGAAAAGACCATCAAAGAATTAGTTACCGAAACTGAAGAGCTAAACAAGACTAAACCACTTTGGACTAGACCTCCATCGGAAATTACTCAAGATGAATATAACGCATTCTATAAATCCATCTCAAATGACTGGGAAGATCCATTAGCTGTTAAACATTTTTCTGTTGAAGGTCAATTAGAGTTCAAAGCTATCTTATTCATTCCAAAGCGTGCTCCATTTGATTTATTTGAATCCAAAAAGAAGAAGAGTAACATCAAATTGTATGTTAGAAGAGTTTTCATTACTGAAGATGCTGAAGAATTAATCCCAGAATGGTTATCCTTTGTTAGAGGTGTTGTCGATTCTGAAGATTTACCATTAAACTTATCTCGTGAAATGTTACAACAAAACAAAATCTTGAAGGTTATCAGAAAGAACATTGTCAAGAAATGTATTGAAACCTTCAATGAAATTTCTGAAGATAAGGAACAATTTGATAAATTCTACCAAGCTTTCTCAAAGAATATCAAATTAGGTATCCACGAAGATGCACAAAACAGATCTGCTTTAGCTAAATTATTAAGATTTAACTCAACCAAATCTACCGAAGAAATGACTTCATTATCTGACTATGTTACCAGAATGCCAGAACAACAAAAGAACATCTACTTCATCACTGGTGAATCTTTGAAGGCTGTTGAAAAATCTCCATTCTTAGATGCATTAAAGGCAAAGGGTTTCGAAGTTTTATTCTTAACTGATCCAATTGATGAATATGCAATGAACCAATTGAAGGAGTTTGAAGACAAGAAATTGGTTGATATCACTAAAGATTTCGAATTAGAAGAAACCGAAGAAGAAAAGAAACAACGTGAAGAAGAAATTAAGGAATTCGAATCATTAACTAAAGCATTAAAGGATATCCTTGGTGATCAAGTTGAAAAGGTTGTTGTTTCCCACAAATTAGTTGATTCACCAGCTGCTATTCGTACTGCTCAATTCGGTTGGTCCGCTAACATGGAAAGAATCATGAAGGCTCAAGCTTTGAGAGATACTTCTATGTCATCTTACATGTCCTCAAAAAAGATTTTCGAAATCTCCCCATCATCTCCAATTATTAAGGCATTAAAGACTAAGGTTGAAGAAAATGGTCCAGATGACAGAGTTGTTAAGAACCTAACCACTTTACTATATGATACTGCATTATTAACTTCCGGTTTCACCCTTGAAGAACCAACCTCTTTCTCAAAGAGAGTCAACTCTTTGATTGCATTGGGTTTGAACATTGAAGATGATGAAGAAGAAGCTGATGTCGATGCTGCTACTTCTGAAAAGCCAGCTGTTGAAGAAGAAGCTGAATCCGCTATGGAAGAAGTTGATTAGGTTTATTGATCTAGCATTTATGAATTTCAATTTAGTTTAATTTCTTGAATATTTTTAATTCTAATTTTTATATTATATAAAAAGCTGTATATTTGAAGAGTAATCTTAGTTAATCTTTTTACTAAAAATAATTTCCATGATTTTTGGTATTTTATTTACGCAAAAAAAATTATAAAACACGCTCATAAATTAACATGTACACGGCCTTACCATCACTCAACACCTTTTCTTCCGATACTTCAGTTACTTTTGAATCACTGATTCTCCAGAATGGTTTGTTCAACACACTGGCAAGCTTTCTCTGCTTCTTACCATTTATTTTATCAATTTGTGTCTCAACACGATCTTGTTTATCCTTTTTAAAAACCACCTTTGTGATATCACTCAAATATTCACCGTCCGCAGTCTTATAAAATTGTGGTTTCCTTCTATAACATTCATAATGACCAGAAGAATGGGATCCTTGATGCCTAATCACACTTTTCAGTCTGTAAACGACATTAATAACTGAATTCTGACTTTTGAATTCCAATTTAAGGGGGAATGTAACAGCACACGCATTTCTCCATGATTGTGTATCCGCAAATATGGATCGTGATAGATGGATGGGGATGATTTCCGGTGTTTCAACAAAGTGTACCTCTCTATGCACAACTGATTTTAAACTATCCGATTGTAACTTCAGATTGGAGGCGATTATACCCTTATATAATGGATCCTCTGCATAGTTGTCGTTTATTTTCAATGTTCCAGATGTGAGTTGACGTTTCATCATTTCTAAAAATTCAGACTGTTTTGGTGTCAATGCCAATGTAGACTCATTAAATATCATGCATTTTACCATACAAACAAGACATGAATATCCCTCGATAACTTCAGATCGACTGTTTGATATGATTGTCTCCAATGAAGTCGATGAAGATGTCTGCGGTGTTGTTAGTTCCAGCATCATCATTGGATTCCTGACAAGAATTGATGTTTGTTTGCATCTCATGCATTTCAATTTGGATTCCACGATTGAACTGAATGGAAAATGTGGTGGTTTGGGAACTGTTTTTTTAGATTCCTCATCCAGTCCTGAAATAAATGAGAAAAATTTCAAATATTCATCCTCTAATGTATCTATAATCATCAATAACAACTCATGCGCATCGTTTTGTGCTCTAGATATCTTCCCCTGATGGATCTGTTCGATCAAATGCAACAAATGCCAGACATTTAAAGTCTTGATCAAATGTATCGGTTCTTGCAATTTCCCAAGCATAGAAATCATCGCCAAATGTAACGGCATCGGATATCTGATACTCGTTTCAGGTAATGGATATGTGATCATCGCATTGAAATATTCATTTAGCTTGGTCAATGGCACAAGTGATTGGATCGTAGAATTGGCAAAACAGTCATTAGCTGTGTTGTTGAATCCAGTGGTGTATCTATCGGGCCTTTTCGATTGCTTGGTTTGTCCATCAGAGTCAAATTTGAGAGAAACCAATATAGTCGGTGTTATTATATATGCCATATACATTATTCCAACAAAAGATAGGATAAACCCAGGTTTTTTATAATTCTTCAAAGTGTATAGCCTGGACCATTTGAGAAGTCGTAGTGTCCATTTGAATAATCGATTTATGTATTGTGAAAATGTGACCGGTTGGACTGATTGTGGTCTAAGTTGGAATGATCCATCGCCAATCAAGCTCAATATTGATTCTAAAAGAGTGAGCATAGTTGGTTATGCATAAACTGACATGGATTTGTCAAGATTGACCCCACTGCTGTGTGGAAAATGGAGTCTTAATTCTCAATTATTGGTGTGCTTCAATTCTGGAGACATCGGAAATTGCGGACATCAGCAGACAGCGAGATTGGATGGAAAATCTGAAGGGTATAAATAAAGCATGATTTCCCCCTCTCTCCCCTCTGGGTGGTTCTGTTAAAAGATTAGACATTAGACCATTCACTAATAACGGTACACAAACACCAGTCCTCTAGGGAGCGATTCCTTCGTTTATTGGCCGGAATATCCGTGTTCACTCAATGGAGGTATTTTCTATGAACATTGATTTGAATATTCAGAGATAATGCAAAAGGTGGAGTTAGAAGATATAGGGGGCTAATATAACCATGGTATAGATGTTATAAGATTAAGTGTGACAGTGTAATATGGTGCTTGTGATTTCAAAATAAAAAAGGAGCAAGAATTGATTCTTGCCAAATGTTCATATTGATTTATGGGCCTATTACCTGATTACCTATCAGTTATTCAAATGCAACTCCAAGACATAATGAAATTGAAAAAAATCAAAAAAGTGAATAATTTAAAAATAGGTGTTATATTCTGCAATTTATCAGAAGGTGGGATGTTCAAATGGACGAAGTCTTCTTTACACATGGACACACCACTGTGTGCTTTCCTATTAAATGCTTGATTTTCAATTTTAGCTTTTCTTCTTTTCAAGTATGTAGGATTTATTCCTTCAATATCATCACTATCTGCTTCAATATATCTTGGATCTGATAGCATGTTTTTGGTTGAAAGCTGTAATATAACATTTTCCATATTAAAAACACTTGATTCTTTGACTCTTGGGATAATTGAGAGATACTTAGCTAATAAAGCGGACGCGTATGGCGCAGGCGTGAAAGTGCCATCTTATTTTATTTCAACCTTTTGCACGAGATTTCAACGCAACAACAGTAATGCTTCCATATGAGTTGATTGTAGTAATTAATCCTTGTCCTCTATATGAAAAATACTTAAAATTATTACCAGCTCTTCCCGTACAATGGTTCGTTGCTGTAGCAATGCACGCATTCAAATGCTTCCATTACTTTGAACTTTAAACAATGTTATTTGGTATTAGAAAATTAGATACTTCTTTTGCAATACTAAAGTTTCTATATGGCTTATTTATAATATCTGTATACTATTTGGTAGATTTTGAAAGCTTTATTATAAGAGTCTGGATAAACGAAAGTTTTGAATGTGAGTTTCTTTTATAAATTAAACGACAATATTTTAACATTGATGTCTAGAAGGTAAAACGTAGTTGCTTTATTATCTACAGAAGTTGAAAATAAGCATTAAAATTAACAATTCACAGTTTACACTATAAGTTAAAACATAAAACATTTCTATTAAAAGCTAAAAATAAAGAAATACATAAATAATATAAGTAAAAAATAAAAAGATCATATAATATATGAAGTGAATAAAAAATATATTTAAGTAATCAACGGAAAGGAATAATAGATTATCTAAAGCTCTCACCCTTTAAAAAATCATTCCCCAGTGCCGACTTTTTGTTTTTTTTAATTAATTAATAAATTTATTGAATAACAACAACTAAATCACCAGCATCAACCATATCACCATTACTGTGAAGAACCTTCAATACCTTACCACTCTTTGTAGAATTGACAATCATTTCAGTCTTCATTGCTTCAATTACAACTAAACCTTGACCGGCTTCAACAACATCACCAACTTGAACCAATGATTTCCAGAAACGACCAGAGTATTCGGAATAAATCATTTCTGCATCTTCAGGATATTGTTCTGCACTTTCTTGAACCTTGGTACCAGATTTGGCCAAATCTTCATTCGCAACTTGAATTAAACGTTTGAATTCTTGTAATTTCTCGCCATCTTGGGTTTCTTGGAATTTAGCAATCGATTCAGAATTTTCTTGAATCCATGATAAATATTTGGTGTGGTCGAAAACGGATTCAACGATGTCAACTTCAAACTTACCATGTTTGGAGGCTTCAACAAATTGCTCCAATTCTTCTTCGCTCACTGGGTAGAATGAAACTTGATCAAATGGAGTCAATAACCATGGTTTACCACCATTAAATTTCTTGGTATAATCTCCTAATGATAGTTTATCCCAAATTGGAATGGTTCTACCGACTAATTGATAACCACCTGGAGATTCCATGGTGTAGATACACATGTACATACCACCAATACCGACAGTACCATTTGGTGTAAAAGTTCTAGATGGATTATATTTAGTACCTAAGAATCTATGTCTTGGATCTAATGGAACGGCACATGGAGCACCAAGGAAGACATCACCTAAACCTAAAACCAAGAATCTAGCAGAATACAACATATCTTTAACTTCGGATCTTTCGATACCATTGACATTGGCAATGAAATCAACATTATTTGGTAACCAAGGAGCGTCGGATCTAATAGTTTCTTGATATCTAGTAACAGCATCCAGTGTTTTCTTATCTTCAAATGCCATTGGTAATCTAATAACACGGGATGGAACAGACCACTTGTTGGTGAATGCAACTTCAGATTCATATGCAATCAAAGTTTCAACTAACGTTTTCTGATGAATTAAATTACCATTGAATTCAACTAAAACGGATCTAACACCTTGTGACATTTCAACAACACCGACAGTCTTATGAGTTTGAACCATTTCAATTAATTTATGAACACGGTATGAATAGTTCAAATCCATAATATTTTCACCATACTCAACTAAAATGTATCTATCACCGGCTTGTCTATAAGTAACAATTGGAGAATGTTCATTTGCTTGATAAACAGATAAGACAGGATTTTCTGGTTCAATGGTGGCTTTAATGACAGAAGTTGCACTACCTTCTAAATCGGCTAATGCAACCTGTTGATGACGTGTTAATGAGAATGCATGATCAAAAGTAATTGGAATGAAGGTAATAGAATCACCAGGTTTGACTTGACCTATCTTCCACATTTCAGCATCTGCAACAACTGCTTGACAAACGAAACCACCTAATGAAGGACCATCACATGTTAAAATAACAGGTTCGTCACCAGTAAAGTTGATTGCACCAAGGGAATAAACATAATCATGCGCATTGGATGGATGTAAACCACCTTCACCACCATCTTGTCTAGCCCATTTAGGTTTTGGACCAATTAATCTAACACCGAATCTATTTGAATTATAATGGACTTTCCATGGATTGGAGAAGAAATCTTTGATGGATTCTTCGGTAAAGAAGTCTGGAGAACCATGAGGGCCACAAGTAACACCAACAGTCCATTCTTTAGTAGTTGAAATTGCAGGAATCAAACTCTTTGGAGCTGGAGCTGGTTCATATGCAGGTTCAGGTAATGTGTTGGAAGATAAACCAGGTTGACCAAGGAATAAAACATCACCCATCTTTAAGACTCTACCGTTATAACCACCCAAGTTACCCAATGCAAAAGTGGATCTCGAACCCAAATATTCAGTGACATCGATACCACCTCTAATTGCCAAATAAGATCTACAACCAGTGGTTAATTTACCAATTGCCAATCTATCACCACGCTTAACATTGATTGGTTCATACATATTGACTTCAACATCGTTTAATTTAATTGGGACTTCACCACCGGTGATTGCAATGACAGTTTCATGATGGAATAGGATGGATGGACCATTCAATGTGATTTCAATACCTGGAGCCTTATAATGGTTACCAACAATTCTATTTGCCAATCTAAAAGAATATGAATCCATTGGACCAGAAGGTGGAACACCAATTCTCCAATAACCTGTTCTACCTGGATAATCTTGAACGGTAGTGTAAGCACCTGGTGAAGTAATTTCAAAGGCATTTGGTTTATAATCATAAGAATCTAAAATCTTAGTATGCATCTTGGCTTCTTCAAACATTGAAGAATTGGCAACACTTCTTAAATAATCAACGTTGGTGATACAACCATGAACAACTGTTTCATCCAATGCCTTTCTCAATTTGGTCAATGCATCGGCTCTATCCTTACCATGAACAATGATTTTAGCTAAAGTTGGATCATATTCACTGGAAACAACGGAACCTGTTTTAACCCAGGTATCAACTCTTGCAAAATCTGGGAATTTGACTTCAGTCAATTGACCTGGGGATGGTTTGAAATCTTTAACTGGATTTTCAGCATACAATCTAGCCTCCATTGAGGCACCTTCGACTTTTATTTCCTGGTTGAAATCAGGGGCCATATCAGCGGCGATATAAAGCATCCATTCAACCAAATCTAAACCGGTAACCATTTCAGTAACTGGATGTTCAACTTGTAATCTAGTATTAACTTCCAAGAAATAGAATTCATCTCTCTTTTCATCATAAATAAATTCAACGGTACCTGCACATTTATAATTCATTGAAGATGCCAGTTGTTCTGCTGCCCTTCTCATCTTGGATCTAGTTTCTTCAGGTAAATTAGGAGCTGGAGTTTCTTCAATCACTTTTTGGTTTCTTCTTTGTAAGGAACAATCTCTTTCACCAATGGCGATTGCCTTACCATAACCATCACCAAACATTTGGATTTCGACATGTCTTGCATTTTCAACAAATCTTTCCAAGAAAACACCTGAATCACCAAAATATGATTTACCTTGATGTTGAACAGTTTCGAAAACCCTTTCGATATCTAATGGAGATTCAACTTTTTGTAAACCAATACCACCACCACCGGCAGTTGATTTGACCATGACAGGATAATCCAATTTTCTAGCAATTTCTCTAGCTTCTTCGGCGGTTGCAACTAAACCGGAGCCTGGGACTAATGGAACGTTTGCCTTTTCAGCGATTTCTCTAGCGGAATGTTTCAAACCTAATTTTCTAATTGCATCACCAGAAGGTCCAACCCAAGCAATTCCCTCTTCGGCCAATTTATCAGCAAAATCTGCATTTTCACTTAAGAAACCATAACCAGGAATAACTGCTTCAGCACCTGAATCTTTAACTGCCTTGAGCATCTTTTCAATATTGATATAAGTTTGAGCAGCGGAGGTACCATTCAATGGGATTTTTTCATCGGCGATTAAAACATGTTCAGAATATTCATCAGGATCGGAATAGACAGCAACGGATGTAATACCCAATTTTTTCAAAGTTTTCATAATTCTAACGGCAATTTCACCCCTATTTGCAACAAGAACTTTGTTGAAAGGTTTACCCTTTGCATTTTGGGTAGATTCCTTTGATGCTTGATAGTTTCTCCAACCACCGAAACTGGTAATTTCAACAGTACCAGTTTGCTTATAACCGAATTCTTCACATATGAAGGATTTAACCCATTCACCATTTTCAGTTTCAACAGAACCGATACCTAAAGGTTCCGGAACCATAGCCATGAAGTCACCGAATCTTTCAATTGGAACAGCATAAATTTCAATTTCAATTGGGGAACCACCGGTTTCCTCATTTGGATCGATTCTTCTCAAACCTGGTTTTTCAATTGGACCAGTCTTAGGCAATGCATAAAGTTTATAATTGGAAGTGGTATGGGTAGTTACCAATTTAACAGCTTGAACTTTTTCTAATTGCCAATGTAATGGTAAACCTTCTAAGTGAGCACCGACCACTGCCAATTCGATTGATTTGTTGAAATTTGGTTCTGGAATGAGTGGGTTGAGGTTATCCTTAATACCTGCAACTTTACCCTTGATGTTACCGATTGGTCTATCATTGGAAGGATGTAAAGTTTTCATAAATCTTTTAGCCAATTCTAATAATGCAAAATCTTCAAAAGCTTTACCTAAGATGGTAACACCATTTGGTAAACCATCTGATCTAAAACCTGCTGGAATTGCCAAAGCTGAGAAATCTGCCAAGTTACAGAAATTAGTCCAAGTACCTTGAATTGAATTGATTTTGACAGGTTCATTGGTAACTTGTTCGATTGTTGGATTTAATGGACAAGTTGGAACTAACATGACATCGATATCTTTGAAATTGACAATAATTTTATTCAAGATACCTCGTCTTTTATATTCATATTCATAAGTTGTTGCAGCATCATAATTTACACCACCTTTAATAATTTTAGTAACAGTTGGATCTAAATCCTTTTCAGGTGGATTGGATGCATAGAAATCTTTAACTGCGGAATATCTTTCAGCAACCCAAGTACCTTCATAGAGACATTTTGCCAAATCTAATAATGGAGTGAAATCACATGGGACAATTTCTGCACCCAATTTTTTGAAATTTTCAATTGCATTTGCATAAATTTTGGAATTTTCGACATCACCATACCATAAACCATTGAAATCGATTGGAACTGCGATTTTCAAATTCTTTGGATAAAATCTGCGAGGATTATCAGGTAATTTTCTTGAATATTCACAATTTAATAAATCATCCTTTGCCATGATTGAATAAGCCAATTGGGCATCATCTAAGTTAAGGGAGAAAATTGAAGGACAATCTAAAGATTTACATGCAGGAACGATACCATAAGTTGAACATGAACCGACAGTTGGTTTCAAACCAATTAAATTGTTTAAAGCTGCAGGGACTCTACCAGAACCTGCGGTATCGGTACCTAAGGATAAAGGAACGAAACCTCTTGAAACGACGGATGCTGAACCTGCACTTGAACCACCAGAGACGTGTTTATCACTGAATGCACATGGGGTGATACCGTAGGGGGATCTAGTACCGACTAAACCTGTTGCAAACTGATCCAAGTTTGTTTTACCGATGATGATTGCACCTTGATCTCTTAAAAGTGAAACAACGGTTGAATCACAGGTTGGAGTGTAAGAGAAGGAAGGACAAGCGGCAGTTGTTTCAAAACCCAATGCATCGATATTATCCTTAACAGCGACTGGAACACCGTATAATTTCAGATTTTTTTTGTTTGATTTTGATTGTAAGATTTTCCATTGATGATTTAAATTTTCATCTGTAACAATTGAGATCCAAGCTGGATCATCACCTAGTGAAGATCTTAGATGATTTGCTAAAGATTTGAGATTGATTAAAGCCTCCAATTCAGAGGTTTCTCTGTTATATGCAACCCAATCGGATGCGGACCAGCCAAGGGTATTCATGATCTGGAAGTAAAGTAGATATGAGATTGAAATTAATTAAATGTTAGTATTTTGTGCTTATATTAGGCGGAGTATAGATGGTGGATAAATGGAATATACATACCTTAAAAATGAGTTAATTCTAATTGTAAAATAAAGTTGAATGAAATAGAATAGAATAATTTAATAATGTAATAATGTAATAATGATATTAGCTAAGATAGTAAAACTTTTTATAAGTTGTGAGAGATGGATAGTTTCACTAAATTAGGGATCAAAAGTGTTTAAAAGGTGGGATATAAAATGGAAAAGGTAATAAATAGAGATGAGTTGGTAATGAGATAGGGGAAAAGAAGGAGAGGGATATATAGGAGAAGAAAAAGGGAGGATAATAGGTGGGAATGAAAGTATTTAAGTAGAATGGACGGATGTTGGTGTGTCAAAAAAGAAAGGCTTGTCCAAAATGAAGATTAGAGAATGGAGAAGGTAAAATTGAAGGTTGTGATCTGCGATTGATTGTGATTGTGCAGCAGTGAACGGCGGATGGCGGAGAAAAGAGAAATCAATCTTAATGTGGGAGGGGGAGGGCTATTATCAAATTGCTAATCACCAATCCATAATTTAGTAAAACAATAAGGAATGGGGTTTTTTTTACGCTGACGAATGGAACGGTGATTATAAAAAGTATTACATTTATCTATGGGTGTGGTATATATATTGCGCTGTGGTAATTGGTGTGGAGTGTGGAGTATATAACGAAGGCCAGGTTAATAACTTAATACGTCAATAGATTTAATGCAGGAGTGTTGATGTTAGAGGTTTCGGCGATGGGCGATGGGGCGGTAGGCGATAAGGGGAAAAGGGGAAAGAGGAAACGGCCCGCGCCTCGAAAGGGGCCGCACTCGGCGGGCCGAGACGGCCGAGACGGCTAAGACGGCCCAGGCAGAGTGAATTAGCCCGTCGTGCGCGCAACTGCAGAAGAGCTGAAAAGGCGAGGTTGTTGTCAAGAGGTGCACGGGTTTCCTGTAGACAGCCGCGACAGTCGCGCTGTTGTGCTCTTAGCGACGCGTCTGAACCGATTGCTCTGAACTCTAGCAAATTCCCGCAAACGATCCCGAGCACCCCCGCTTATACATTATACGTTAACTTTTAGCTTCGTCTTCGAATTCCACCCCCACATCCTGGCTCACAACCTGGCGTTAGGGTAGATATAAGGGCAGGGGGCAATTTCAGATAGCCAGGCCAAAGTCATGGTGGACCATCTTCCATCCACCGCCCTAACTTCACTCCTTCACCAAAGACACCAAACACCCCACCATTTAACCTGTAACCCCTAACCCCTGTTTAATACACGCTAAACCCTATATATAGGCTGGCGCTGTACCATTCTTCATTCACACTAAATTTACTAAACTGCGAAAAACAAAAAGCGAAAAGCGAAAAGCGAAAAGCGAAAACATCGAATTAAAACCTAACAAATTGACTGCTTATACTGCTTGTACTGCCTATACGCTTACCACAATTCACAACACAATACAATCCTTCTTTGTACCTGTAACCTCTATGCTCCACACATATTGTCTTTGACTTTCTTCCTTCCTTTCTTCTTTCCTTCTACACATCCGTCGTTATCATTAGACATTATACAACACACATCTTCTCTTAATACAGTCCTCCCCACTCATCCATTCACCGTCATTAACTACAAAATACACACTTATACACTACATCCCCCTCTCACATATTATATTATATTATATTATATTATATACTACATTTATATAGGCTACACTCTCCCTAATACCATATCTATATCTATCAACAACATCAACAATAACGAAAAAAAAAGATCATTCTAATATTTCTGGAAATTTCTTATTAATTCACTTATATATATATATATTCTTCAATTGTTTTATCGTCTTTTCTAATCATTAAATAGTATTATATTCTTTTCTTATCGATTCATATTTTATAAACTATCAACAACAAATTTTTTTCATATCCCAAATTACAACTCACAATTCACAAATTACAAATTATAAAGCTAGCCTTGATTGTTTCTGTTCTTTTCTAATTAAACAAAAAAAAACAACATTTCGATATCTCTATAAATAAATTCATACATATATATATATATTCGACTACCTACACCAATTATGATTAAAAGAAGCTTTATTAATTCTCTACCTTTGCAATTAAAATCAATGATTTTGGATGATAATAGAAATACCAATACTTATAACAATGATACTATTACAAATATTAATAACAATGATAATAATAATGAAAATTTAATTGATGATGAATCAAATGACCCACGACAAATCTCCTCAATATCATCCATCGCTATTCCAAATACAAACTCTCAAGTAACTTCTGGATCATGTTTCTCAAATTCAAATGATAATGAAAGATCACACTCAATCTTTCCCTTTGATTCTTCAATCTTAGATCCCCATTCCAATAACTCGAATTTGTTGGATCTAAAGGCAAAACAATTTCTAATTAACAAATTATTAGAACAAAAGGGAATAATATTCACAGAATTTAATGATATCCAATTAAAATTATTTGATGTTGATTCAACAATTTGCCCCGATGAATTCGATAAATTAATTTCCAAATTAGATCCTCAATCCAGAATATTATTATGTGAAAAAATTAAATTGATTTATGGTTTTAATAGCTTAACGAGTTTTATCATTAGATTAATTAATATCTTAAATTTTAGTACTTTTTTCTCAATTTTCGACATCACCTCAAATATAAAATTATATGGGTTTTATAGTTTGACTTATATGAATCCTGTTGAAATCTTGGTCAAACAAATTAGAAATGATTTATTTATTGTCAAATCTTTTAAAGAATTCACCATTCAAGAAATGAAAAAAGAACATGATTTTCATTTACCTTATAAAGAATTTAAAAGATTAAATTTAAATGATGGTAATTTGGTTGTTGTTAAAATCTTATTCAAAAATGAACAAAAACCAATCGATTTATCCCTGATTAAACCTTTATTACCAAAAATTAAAATGTTGCATTTATCCTTAGAAAATGAAACAAAATTAAAACCTTTTAATGATTTAATCGATCAATATGGTACAACTTTAAATTATTTAAAATTCGGTGTTAATAGAGGGACTTTTAAGAAAATCCCAATTAAAAACAATATCGAAACTATGAAATTGGTTAATATAGATAATTTGAATTTTATCAATGATTTAAAAGATTGTTCCTCATTGGATGTCTTTTTTGATAATTGGGAATTGAGAAAAAATTGTGATATTAAATTCCAAGAAAATTTCATTATAAAATTCGATATTCTACAAAGAATTCAAAATTTGAAAACTTTAAATATCTTCCATACCTATATTGATTCCAAAGATTTGAATAAATTGAAATTCTTCCCCAATTTGACCCATTCCAAAATTAGTTATGTCATATTAGACAATGAAGGTTTCGATATGAGTGATTGTAAAAATTTACAAGAATTGAAAATCCATTTCACTTATCAAAAATCAATAGAAGATTTACCATCCTCTTCTCATTCTTGTTCATCCAATGACGATTCAGATGATGATTATGCTCAAAATATTCATTGGCCTTCGAATTTGAAAAAATTATCTGTTACAATTCATAATATCAAAAACCTGATTCAAAATTTTAGTATTAGACTGAATATCTTGAAAAAAATTGCAAAACCTTTACCACCTTCGATTGTCGATTTATGTATCGATATAAGTTATGATACTGGAGGTTCAGGTCCTGAATTATATTCAATTTCAAGGGATGATATCTTGAAAATTTCAACCTTGATTAATAAAATCTTAACTAACAATTTGGAAAATTTGAAGTTAAAGGGTATCTCAAGATATAATTATAAAATTGGTAAACCTTTAATTTTCAGTGCAATTAATTTCCCAAAATCTCTAAAATTATTATCATTGAATGATTTCATCTTGGATTATAATTTCATCAATTTACCAAATTTGAAAAAATTATATTTTGAACATTCCCTGTTTGATTCAGATTTTAAATTACCAATTTCAGATGAAATTTTGATTGAAAAATGTACTTTTAAAGATTTATCCTTTATTCCTCCTTCAAGTTCAAGAATAGAGTTTAAAATGTGTACTTTTAGAAAAGTCCCAACTTATAATGGTGATGTCTCCAATGTCGTTATTAACAATTGTAGAGTAATGGAACAACCAACTAATAATGTGTTCCAATTTCAACAGCAGTTGCAGAGATCAAATGGTAATGGTAATAACAATAACAATAATGGTAGAAAATCTATAAGTACTTCATCAACTCCAAATAAACAAAATTATCAACGTTCTAAACAAATGGATAATAGATTCAATCTTGATGATCAATCACATGCCAATCATTCTCCTCAAGATTTACAAAGATCCCAAACCTTACCATTTAATCCAACTAATTCTTTAAATATGGCCACTGATTTTTCTAATAATTACAGTAACAACAACAACAACAATAATAATAATAATAACATTGCTAATCACAATCAATATATATTTGGTCACAACTTTTCTGGTGGTTCCTTGAGTCAACTTCATCAGCAGCAGCAGCAGCAACAACAACAGTCTTATGGTTTTCCGAGACATCAATCTTTTGATTATTCATCTTCTTCATTGAATAGATCTGCAAGTGATGCTGTCAACTTCTTGAATAAAGATTTAGAATACCATTTGGGTAATTTATCTTTAAATTCCTCGCAATATTTGAATGGTCTGGGAAGCAATTATCATGGAACACAATCTCCAAACACCACCAACAACAATAACAATGGTACAACTATACCAAGTCCTCGTGCGATCAACTTATCGATTGCGTCACCTCCCATTTCAGCTTCTGAATCAGCTTCAAATATTCATCTCCAACAGCAACAGCAACAGCAACAGCAACAGCAGCAACAGCAACAGCAGCAACAGCAACAGCAGCAACAGCAGCAGCAGAATAATTTCAATATTAATATGATGAATCAATTCAATAAATCCTCAATGATGAGCCCCTCCATGATGCCCTTTAACATGGACAATTTGGATTCAGACTTTGTACGTTCTAGCTTAGGCAACATCTATGATACTAATAGCACCAATGTTTCCACTGGATATTATCCTCAACCATTGACGAGCAATTTGTCAGGTGTGTCTATAATGTCCAATGCCACCTCGAATGCTGGGAATTCACTTCAACAACAACGTACTTCCCAATTAGATGATGATCAGTATTTGATGTCTCCTTCACCTAGCAATTTCAGTGATTCGAGAATGAGTGTCAGCGGTAGTACATCCATGTTGCTAGCGCAACATCGGCAGCAACAATCATCTCGTCCTTCGTCGCAATATTTCAATCCATCGCAACAGCAACAGCAACAACAACATTCTTCATCGCATTTGATGAACCCCGTTCTTGGTGCAATGAACAACAATGGTAATGGAATTGCTTCAGGTGGAAACAGTATGTCCAATTTGAGTATGTTTGGCGGACTTCCACTACATTCATCACCATCTCAACGAAATGCCTTTTTTGATTTGTCTAATGGAGACCTGCATCACCATCAAAATCCTAATAATGGTAACCATAATGCTGCTAATATGAATTGATGTCTTGTTTTCCTTTTATTTCCTTTTTGTTGTTACCTATTGTCTTTTCTTGTCCCCTTTTTATACATACATTGTTTTTACACACAAACAAACAAACACATCTTACATTATGCAATACTATATTTAATTACTTTTTTCTCTCTCTCCTTTCTTTTTCTTCACAAAAGTGCTTTATACATAATATCTTATATCTCCATCATATTCAAAATTTATAATTTTTTTCTATTACATCAACACAAAATCTATACACAGTAAACATTATTTTTCCCTTTTACACATTATCATCCTAGTTCCTAATCTTTTTCGCATCCATGTTGAACTGCCAACCTTGCCATTTCAAGACATCCCTCCTGTGAATCGGCACCGGCAATGAATCCCTGTGCATGCACAAAACTGGCGTCCTTAACACCACACTTCAATTGTAACTCCTCCCCACTCAATCCACACCAATCATCAACCAACTTTTTCCTCGATTGAAAAGCCCCCGGCATCGTCGGCACCGCTGCTAACCGCCAATTCTTAGATGAGTCCGGGTAGACAACGTACAAACAATCTCCGAGAACCCCCCGTTGTCGTTCATACTGGAACAAATGTTCCTTCCACGGTATGAATTCGTCAAAGACGACGATCCGATCCTCCACTTTCCCATCATATGCAGATTTAAGTATCTCCTCCCCATGCAGGAATGAAAATGCAAAGTATTTGACATAATTCTCAAATCCGGACCGTAAGATCTCAACGACAATCTCAAACCTACGCTGCCATTCCTTCTTAAGTGCCAACTCAAAACCAACATAATTATCATCATCAGCTCCATTATCAGCACCAGTAGTAGCATGTGCTAATATTGCCTCCCGATCGTGCAGTTGCAAGTTGTAATATTTGACAAATGCAGGCAGTTTCTGCATCTCATCGTTGAACCGGGCCTTCCCAATGGCGTCATCGGACACGTTGTATAGTGTATACCGCCTCGTGTGTGCATCTATGATCTCAATATAGTCAAAATAGGCACGTTCAAATAACCACTTGATCCGACTGGTGTCTGTAAACCCTGTAATCTTCGTCATGATCTGTTTCCCGTACAGGCGATAGATCAATCCGACCGTCGCCAATGCGACAACTTTGCTTCGTTTCGAGTCGTTAAAATAGTGTCGTAATGTACGATATGATAATGAAGCATTCTGATTTGTCTTCTTTTTCCCACCTTTTTTGGATTCCCCCCGCTGTTGCTGTTGGTTGTTGTGGTTGTTCTTGTTGTTCGGTGTCGTAGAGGACGTCCAGTGGAATATACCGTGTTCGGGAATGTATTCGTTTCCGATACCAATAACATACGTATTCTTGTCGTATTTGTACCTTTGCAAATCGGTGTCAAATGTTGGAGATGTCGGATCAATGTGGATGATATGGAGTTGGTTAGTCGACGGGATGATAAACTTGAGAAGGGATACAGACATGCATGTCTCTAAGGTGAAATCTCCCGAGGGAAGAACAATTGTAGTGGACGATGTTGATGATGATGGTTTGTGTCGTTTATGAGGATTCGGTGTCATTAGTGGAAATTGGTTAAAACGTATAAAATTAATTAAAAAAGATAGTACACTTGAACAAGAGGTGAAAAGGTGTGAAGGGTGGAAATTGAAAATGATTTTTTTTTTCATTTTTCATGTCAAGAAATCAGCGATTACTCGATTTGGATGTCCGCACAGCAGAATACCCAATGTATTGCGAGAGTTTTTTAGTTTTTTTTATACATGATCAACGAAATTATACATTTATAAAAGAAGTGTTACATAGTAGTTTAATTTAAATTAAATGAAGAAAAAAGATAAATAAGATTGAATCAAAACATATTCAAAGATGGATAGTCAATAAGTCATATCTGCTGAATTGACTATTACAAATTGGACATTTACGCATTCTAGCTGCAAGTCTATCGTCAATGCAATCCTTGCAGAAACAATGACCACATGTTTTAAGGGCAACATTTTTGAAATTCTTCTTACACAATGAACATTTTGTCATACTCAACAATGCCTCTTGAATCTCTAGATCGGAAGCCTCCAGTTTAGGAGAGGTTTCCTTCCCCTCCTTATAAGCTGAAATTTGTGATTTGTAATGAGCAATTTTCTTAGATTCGGACGCTAAATCTTGTTGACACGATAATAATTTCTTTTCTAGTTGTTGTAATTCAAATTGATATTTACTTATTTGAGAACGTAAATCATTTTCTGTTTCTGATTGTTCAACCAATTTTTTGTCTAATTTGGAAATTTTTGAATGTAATTTCACAATGTCATTTTGATACATTGATTCAATTTTAGATAAAGTATCATATAGTTTAGTTTCAACCTCCAATTTGTGAGATACTTCTTCTTCATTTGATTTCATTATTTCAATCAATTCCATTTGTTTTGTTAGATTCGATGACAATACTTTATTTTGAGAAGATAAAGAATCTTTTGCCCTCATTGCTTGGAAATATTTTTCATCCGCCTTTGCCTTTTCAACAGATAATTTGTTGATTAAAGTTTCAGATTCGGAAGCTTTTGATAATTTAGCAATTGATACTTCTCTAGTCGATTTAAAGGCTTCCTCTATTTGTTTCAATTCATCAACTAAAATTTTATTAGGTTCATCCTTGGATAAAGAATCCAAATTTTTCAATTGGAGTTGTTCCAATTCATATATTCTCTTTTGTAATGTCTCAACCAATTTATTAAAATTATTGATCAATTCATTTTTCCCCTTTTCCTTTTGTAAGATGGAGATTTTGGAATTCAGAGAATCTCTATCTGATCTAATCCTATTAATATCATTTTCTAATTTTGATATATGATTATTACTATTTTCTAATTCTGCCTTAAACTTGGATTCTAATTTGGCCTTGTTCAAAGAAAATTTTGATTCTAATTCGAAAATTTGATTTTCTAATTTTTTCTTGTTAAAACTAACATCATCTAAAGATTCTGATAATTTTTTATTTTCATCAACTAAACGACGATACGATTGTGAATCTTTGACCAAATCCTCATTACTGTTCGATGACTTTTTTGATTGTGAATTTAATTCGACAATTTTTTTCTCTAAATCGTGTGATAATTGTAATTTTTCGTCTAACTGATGTTGTAATGTTTCATTTTTAGCTTCAAGTGAAGTTATCATTAAATTTAACTCTTCTATTTGAAAATTTACCTTAGCAGGATCAAAATTAGTGTCAATGTTGTTTGTTATAGATGTTCCATTTGTTGTTTTTTCTGATTTTATTACAGGATCGGATGAAGTAGTGTTAGTACCATTAGCTGAGTAGTTTTCTTGCTTTCCATTTACTTGTTCATTTACTTCGGCTTTGGTATCATCTTTGATCCTGTTTAAAGAGGACGAAGTGGAACGATCCAAGGATCTTGTCAAATCCTCTATTCTATCATTCAATTTTGATATATTGGATTTGAGAAAAGTATTTTCATTGTTTAAAGTGTCATTTTTAACATTTAAAGTAGACAGTTTGTTTTCAAGATCCAGTATTGTATCAGCCGATTTTGGAATTGTAGAATTACCATTTTTGAATATTGAATCCAGCAGCTGTATGAGACCATCGCGTAGAGTATTGAGATTAGATATTAAAGAATCGTTATCTATATTATCATTAGTAGTAGTGTTAGAATCAAATAAAGATAAAGACAATAGTATATCATCATTTATGGTTGAATTTAACTCCAAAGATTGGGCATCTACACCTAATATTGATTTCAAATTTTCCAATATTTGAAACCACCACTGAATTAAGATTGAATTATAGAGTACCAGCTTTGAATAATTATTATTCATTAGATTTAAACCATCCAGTAGGGATAGATTTTTATTATATTGTAGATGTAAAAGCCTGTAAATGGCCTGTTTTTGGAAATAGACGACATCATCCTGAGTTAGTGGCAGATCTTTGGTGGTGAGGTTGTCATCTAGGATTGTTGGTTGACGTTCAGTTTGTATTATTGAATTGAACTTGTTATTTATTTTATGGATCTTCTTCAGCGTGGGAAGAAGAGTACTATCTGCAGATGTCTTCCTCTTCTGCGGCAGGGTAGGTGTCTGTGTAGGCTTCTGTGACATGGTTGCTGTTACTAGCCTCGTGTGGTGTTGGCCTGCAAAGGAGGTCCAGAAAGGCTGCCCCCGTATCTGGTAATGTCGTCCTGCGTCCTTCGTTCTTCCTTATTCATGCTGTCCATTCCTCTCCTACACTTTCCCTTGCCATAAACGCGCCGGTCGACGCTGCCATGGAGCGCGTGTCATTAAGGCGGGGAAGCGGGCGAGCTTTGGGCTTTGGGCTTTGGGGTCTACTGCCTACTGAAGAGTTGAGCTGGGAGCTGAGCAGAGGTAGGTTTGGAATTACGGACCGTTGGGAAGAGAACATATCAACACAGCCACCACACAACAACCACATACTAACGATGTTCAGACAAGCTGCAAAACTTGCGTTAAGACAACAACCATTCAGATTCCCAACTGCCTTCAGATTCCAATCAACCTTGTCCGAAAACGACGTGTTGAGAAGATCCGTTGCCGTCTTGCAAACTTTTGAGTTGAAAACTCCAAACCAACCAATCAATATGGACACACAATTTGGTAAGGATTTAGGTATGGATTCCCTTGATTACAACGATGCATTGGTTGCGTTAGAAGAAGAATTTGATGTTGTTTTCGATGACAAGGTTGCTAATGAAATCACCACCGTTGGTGAAGCCGTTGAATACATCACCAAGAACCACATGCCAGAAGAAGATATCTTGGATAAGGAAGTCCGTTAATCAGAACTGTTATTTATTTATTTACTTACTTATTTATTATCCATGATTCTGTGTATATATACAACATTATAAAATAACGTTATTAAAATTAAAAACTCAGACACAATATCTCTGTCATGAACTGAAGCAAACTTGATTTAGAACATATTCTCTAGAAGGATATATATTTTTCTTATATCACGCATGTGTACTTCTTCCCTTATATATTCTCTACTCTGTTATTAAATACACTAAATTACTATTCTTTCATATATTTCATATATGGTTAATAGTTGATATTCCAAACTTCACCCAAATCGACGCGTCGCTTCCCGCACCGACAACAGGTAAGACCTTTTTAGTAAGTTGCAAGTAACATAGATGTCAAATAAATAGAGGTTACAGGAGTTATTGGCCACATAACGTGGGATACTGTGCACTCTCGTTTGGCCGCTTGTCTTTTCAGACACATTAAAATAATCATCAACAACCATGTCGGATCCAGCCAAGGAATATGACGAATTGAGTGAAAAAATGCAGGAAAAACTACAACAATTAGATATGTCAAGCTCAAATAGTGAAAACGAGGATGAAACCAATGCCAATATTGATGAAGAATTGGATGAGGATGATCTAAAGGCGAAACAAGCAAATGAACAAAGACAAGCAGCATTGGATCACATTCAAAAAAATTACGGATTAACTGAAATCCCCGATTCAAATATGGATGTATTACCAGCAGATGATGAATTAACCAGTGATATACCATTGAATACAGAGTATATCGATTTGATTCATTTGAAAATTCTCGATCTGGAGAACCTAAGATTGGAAAGATTTGAAAATTTGGAAAGTATCAATTTACGTGACAATATAATTCCTAGTTTAAATCCATTGAAAAAATTGAAACAAGAAACTAAATTGAAAATGAAAGAATTGGATTTTTATGATAATAGAATCAAACATATTTCCAGTCATTTGAACGAATTCGTCAATTTAGAAAATTTGGATTTAAGTTTCAATAATATCAAACATATCAAACATATTGAAAATTTGACAAAATTAGAAAATTTATATTTTGTTCAAAATAAAATATCTAAAATTGAAAATTTGGAAACATTGACTAAATTGAAAAATCTTGAACTGGGAGGTAATAGGATTAGTACAATTGAAAATTTGGATACTCTGACAGAACTAAAACAGTTATGGTTGGGACAAAATAAGGTATCCAAATTTGAAGGATTGGATGCGTTAAAGAATTTGAGAATTATAAGTATCCAAAGTAATAGGATCCCGAAAATCGAAGGGTTGGATGCGCTAGTCAATTTAGAGGAATTATACATATCACACAACAAAATTAGCAAACTAGAAGGACTAGACAATTTGAAAAAACTACAGGTGTTGGATATTACTGGTAACCAGATAAGTAAGATTGAAAACATGGATAGCCTAACGGAATTGACAGATTTTTGGTGTTCCAACAATCTAGTGGTGGATTTCGACAACATCAAGCAGGGACTGTCCCAGTGCCAGAAGCTGGAGACTGTCTACTTTGAAGGAAACCCCGTCCAGAAGAAGGATCCAACTATGTATCGGGTGAAACTCAAGCTCTGTTTCGGGCCTTCTCTTCAGAAGATTGACGCCCTCTACTTGAGGTAAATAGTGTGACCACAGAGGAGAGTTCTCCGCACCGCCGCCGGGAGGCAGGGCGCAGGGCCCTGTGATGATCTGCTTGGTGATATGGAGTATATAAACCTGGGGGCCTCTGCGGTGTCTTGGCTTTGCTTTCTGAGTTGTACTTTGTAGTTTCCTCCTATACCATCTATATAAATAGTATTTAGTGTTCAGTATTATTCATTTGTCTTTCAAGCATGTTGAGAAATACAGCTAGATACGCAGGTAACACAAGAATTGCCGCTTCAAGGGCCGGTCAGCTTAGATCCGTATCCTTCTTTGGTAACATCGAAATGGCACCACAAGACCCCATTTTATCGCAAACAATCAAGTTTAACAACGATCCAAAACCTCTTGATTATAAGATCAACCTTGGTGTAGGTGCATACAGAGACAACAATGGTAAGCCATGGATTCTCCCATCAGTTGCCAAGGCAGAACAATTGGTCCAATTAGACCCAAATTTAAATCATGAATATATCCCAATTTTAGGTACTGCAAATTATATCAAATTGATACAGAATTTCCTATTTAACCAAGATGGAATGATGCCATTTGCAAAGCAATTGTTGGATTCCAATAGAATCGCAACAGGTCAAGGGTTATCCGGTACTGGTAGTTTAAAAGTACTGGGAGAATTTTTAAGTAAGAAAGTGGGGACCGATAAGATTGGTAAAGTTTTATTACCAAATCCAAGTTGGTCGAATCATGGTGCAATTTTTGCAACTTCGGGATTGAAAGTTGATAAATACAGATATTACGATCCTGCTAGTCAAGGATTGGATTTGAAAGGTATGTTGGAAGATTTAAATAAATTGAATCCCGGAGATGCTGTACTTTTACATGTTTGTTGTCATAATCCAACAGGTGTTGATCCAAATAATGAACAATGGGATCAGATCTTACAAGTTATTGAGGATCGTCAAATTCTACCAATTTTCGATATGGCATATCAAGGTTTCAGTAATGGTATTGTTGAAGATTTGAGTGTTATTGAAAAAATCAGCAAATTGGTAGTTGAAAATGGTAAGATTGAAAATGCATTATTTGCCCAAAGTTTTGCGAAAAATTTGGGGTTGTATGGTGAAAGAGTTGGATCCTTCTCTATCATTGCAGGTAATGAAGATGAAAAATTGAAGATTGAATCACAGTTGAAACTAATTGTACGTTCGATGTATTCCTCACCTCCATGTTATGGATCGAAAATTGTTGAGAAAGTGTTGGGTGAAGGAGAATTGTACAATCAATGGATTGGCGAAGTCGGAGTGATGAGAAACAGATTGAAGGATATGAGAATGTTGTTATTCAACGAATTGAAAGAATTGAAGTGTCACGGTCCTGGCAGGACCGGACCAACCGGATGGGAACATTTGATCCAGCAACATGGGATGTTTTGCTTCACAGGTATCACTCCGGACCAGGTTGATGCGTTGCAAAAACAGAGCATCTACATGACCAAGAACGGGAGAATCAGTGTTGCTGGGGTCAATAGCAAGAACGTAGACCGTCTAGCACGATCCATTGCAGGGGTGTTTGCATCGTAAACATCTTCTTTTATCTATTATCATCTATTATTTAAGTACTTAATTTATATGTCTATGTTATTATATATTTATCTCTACAAATACCGAAAGCACGGATGCTAATGGCAAGTGCCCCATCAATCATGACAATCCAGCCTCCAGCCGTCCGCTAGAAAGCAACCCGGAGATACACGTTCTAATTTCTAATTTATCGTTAATTCCTTAATCGATGATCGTGATGTGTGTCATCACCCCATGGGGAAAGCTCAGCGCTGAGCGCTGTGGCGAAAAGTATTTAAGCTGAGCATCCTGCTGGCTGGTTGCACTACGGCACCTCTTCTACCCCCCGTGTCTCCCGATAGAACGTTGGTTCCCCCCTCTACAACAAAGATACACAGAATGGCTACTAAATACAGCATCTCAGAAATCCCAACAACTCCTTTTAAGGACCAAAAACCGGGTACGTCCGGTTTGAGAAAGAAAACAACCGTTTTCCAATCTCCTCATTACACTGAAAACTTCCTCCAGGCTCTATTCGAATCAATCCCTGAGGGTAGTGAAGGTGCAACCCTCGTTGTTGGTGGTGACGGTCGTTATTACAATGACCATTTTGTCAACTTGATTGCCAAGATTGGTGCAGCTAACGGTGTTAAAAAATTGATTATAGGTCATGGTGGTATTTTATCCACTCCTGCCGCTTCCAACGTTATTAGAACTTATCAAGGCGGTAATAAAGTCACAGGTGGTATTATCCTTACCGCTTCTCATAATCCTGGTGGTCAAAAAAATGATTGTGGTATCAAGTACAACTTAAGTAATGGTGGACCAGCTCCAGAACCGGTCACCAACAAAATGTATGAAAATTCTCTCAAATTGACCAGCTATAAAATCATCAATGATTTACCTTCAATTGACTTAATTAATTTGGGAATTACTCAATATGGCCCAATTGAGGTTGAAATCATTGACTCGACTGAAGCATACGTTGAAATGTTAAAATCAATTTTCGATTTTGACTTAATTAAACATTTCATTAAAACCCATGAAAATTTTACGTTCTTATTTGATGCACTAAACGGTGTCACTGGTCCTTACGGTAAAGCCATCTTCATAGATGAATTAGGATTACCTGAATCAACCTCAATTCAAAATTACCATCCAAAGATAGATTTTGGTGGATTACATCCAGATCCAAATTTAACATATGCTAGAACTCTAGTTGATAAAGTCGATTCTGAAAAAATTACCTTTGGTGCAGCATCAGATGGTGATGGCGATAGAAATATGATTATAGGTTACAAAACATTTGTATCTCCTGGTGATTCCGTTGCAATTATTGCCGAACATGCAGATTCAATTCCTTATTTCAAGAAAAACGGTGTCTATGGTTTGGCTAGATCAATGCCAACTTCTGGTGCAATCGACTTAGTTGCCAAAGATAAAGGGTTACAAGTTTATGAAGTTCCAACAGGTTGGAAGTTTTTCTGTGCTTTATTCGATGCTAAGAAATTATCAATATGTGGTGAAGAATCTTTTGGTACCGGTTCTAACCATATTAGAGAAAAGGATGGTTTATGGGCAATCGTTGCATGGTTGAATGTCTTGGCATCATTTGCAAAGGAAAATCCAACCATTGAACCAACCATTGGTAATATTCAAAAGCAATTCTGGCAAAAATACGGTCGTACATTTTTCACTAGATACGATTTTGAAAATTGTGAGTCTGATAAGGCTGCTAAAATCATTGATTTCTTACAATCTAAGGTTGATGATTCATCCTTTGTTGGATCCACCTTCATAAATGGTGCGAAAGTCAAGGAAGCTTCCAATTTCTCGTATACCGATTTAGACGGTTCCGTCTCATCCAAGCAGGGATTGTTTGTCAAGTTAGATGACGGTTTGAGATTTGTCGTTAGATTATCTGGTACTGGTTCATCTGGTGCAACTATTAGATTGTACTTGGAAAAGCATTCAAATGATAAATCAGATGAAACTTTAGCTTTATCTGTGGAAGAGTATCTCAAGGATGATATTGCCAAAGTTATCCAATTCCTCAAATTCCAAGAAAGTATCGATAGAGTCGAGCCTGATGTCAGAACTTGATCGTGGGATCTTTGTGCATTTTTTTATTTATTCTTCTAGTCTCTTTTTTATATTTTAATAATCTTTTTTTTTATACTTTATATCGTATACTACTTGCTGCATTATTATAAATTATATATCTTTTTCTTTTAACCTATACATAAATTACACATTTGTCTAAGTGGACCATAATCTGGCAACACCATCAGCACCGGCAGAGAACAACCAAGCCTCTCTAGGGTGCCAGCAGACATCCAATACACCTAATGAATTGACAATCTTATGACCACTCAATTTCTTCAATGGGACCAATAATGGATTTGTAATGAGATCATCGTAAACTGTCGCATGGAAAACATGAATCAAACCATCATCTGATGCAGAACAGAATAATGGCAAACTACCCTTATGGAATGACACAGCTCTAACTGCCTTTTCATGATATCTTAATGTTTTATATGGTGTTGCAGCCAAATCTAGATCATGCCATAAAACCCTCTTATCATATGAACCTGCAATTAAGTGATCCCCACCACGTGGATGGATATCTAAGCATGATAACCATCTAGCACCGGGTAATAACTTCTTGACCAATTGTTGTAATTGTAAATTGTAGATTCTAATATAACGTTGAGACATGACAAATAGGACAGGTTTAGATGGATGGAATTTGGCATCCATTAATATTCCCCTACTTTTACGGAATGGAGATTGTGATGCATGTTTAGATAATTGATGGATTAAAATACTTGCCTTATTACCACCATCTGGTGAAACAGACAACAAATAATCACCACGACGATGCCAGTTAAGTTTCTTAATAGTGGTACTGGATGACCCCCTTGATGTAGTGATAACTAACGAAATACCTGTTTCAGCCTGAGCCTTGGTAGGTTTAAACCATTCAGCAGCAGATGAAGACTTAGGAGTATCCTCAGGATCTGCATCTGCTGCTTTATCATCCTCCTTTTCATCTACACCGGTCACACCAACTTGTTCAGATTGTGCCTTGGAATATCCAAATCCATTTTCAATTCTCTTATGACCTTCGTTTTCGATTTCATACCCGAAAATAGGTGGTATACAAAGGTAGATATTTTCACCACATGAGATTGCCAATATACCACATTCTGGATCCGGATTCCATTCAACTGCTTCGATATGATCATCTGTATTGTCTTCGACATCTTCAATAATAACAAATTTGTGTACTTCTCTACCTGTTAAAACTTCCCAAATACGTACGGTACCATCATCAGAACCTGTTGCTAACCAATTACCTGTTGGATCTATAGATAATGTACGAATTTTACCCATGTGACCCTCATAAAGAGTCGATGTTCTAATTGGGAAAGGTCTCAAATCTTTTGGAGATGGTAATTCAGGTATTAAGGATTCAGGATCAATATTCAACTTATTCTTACGAACTCTTGGTGCTAGATATAAGTCAAGACATCTTTCAAATCTTTCTCTGATGTTTTCACCATACCCTGGAACTTTACGTAATGATCCGTATTTGGCAGGTATGAAATTTCTTTCTCTATCACTTGGATCCATCGATTCCCATTCTTTACGTTCTTCCTCAGTTAATAAATATTCTTCAGGTGGATTATAGGATTCTTCATTAGTTGGTGGTGGTAATTTAGGTGCTCTTAATGTCATTATATGATCTTTAGTAAATTCATCATCATTTGCACCTTCCCAAAGGTTATAATTGAATTCTTCATTTTCAGCTTCGTCTATTTTCTTCTTTTCACTAGGTGGGATGATTCTACCCTCTCTAATTGCCTTAACAATCTTCATAATTCTACGAGCTTCAAATTTGGATGGTGTGAATCGAGCCTTTGGTTCTGGTGCAGCACTTAATGGCATAATTTCTGTTTTACTTGTAAACCATTCAATCGTTGGTTCGTATGGATTGGTTGTATCATCTGGATTTTCACCCTTTTCAATCTTTCTAATCAATTCTAATTCTTCTTCACTGATGTTCAATGCAGTTCCGGAATTTTTATCCAACAATCCTGTCCATCCTTCGGGTAAATCAATATTTTCTAATAATTGGTCTAAGGCACTACCTTTAGCTGGTCTCATAATTCTCTTACCGTTGATATCATAACCAATATGTGGATATTCTTCATATGCAGATAATGGAATATTACCGATAGTGTTGAATTCTTCACCATCAGAATCATCAGAATCATAAATTGGATTGATTTCCGGCTTGATTATTCTTGGTCTACCATCTGCAAATTGAGTATGTACTGATTCTAATTTATTGATAGAATCTGTGGAAAGTGTACGCAATTTTACATCTGATAAACGATCAGTCAAGGATTTGGTGTCATCTGTATTGGATCCCTCATCATCGTCATCTTCACTTAACTCGGCATCTAAATCTTCGCCATCTTCAGCTAGCACTTTGTTGAGTTCTGCATCACTATCTTCTTCGTCTGCACTTTCATTTTCAACACTTTCATCTTCGCTATCACTATCACCGACATCTATTTTTGCATTCAATTCGAAATCTTCATCGTCAAAATCGTCACTTTCTTCTTGTTCATCATGACTCCTTTTCTTTGAACTCTCAATAGAGACAGCAACTGTTTCTGCAGTAGCAGTTTCCTGTTTCTTTAAACTTGATGTTGCTCTTTTGGTTGTACGTGCCATACTATATCTATCAACTATCGAGCTTATCTGTTTTCTAGTTAGATGGTTCACTATACAAGGTACAATTTATACAATCTAAGAACTTAAGAACTAAAGAAATAAAAAGAAGAAGCTAGGAAAAAAAATTTCATCTGAAATCTGAAAAATTTCCCCCGCGCACAGCCTGTTTTCCACACTATACACTATGCGCTACACGCTATTCACTATTATAACGCTACAGCCCCCAGACGCACACCTTGCCGTCGTCGGACCCACTGGCCCACTCCACGTTTTCATTGCTCCCGAGGGCATACCCGTCCCCCCGCCAGCTGACACAGCTCACCAACCCTTCATGACCATTGATACAAGCAACAATGTTACCCTCGTATCCCCAGAGCCAGATCTCACCAGATTTCCCCCCGCTGATGACAATACCCGTATGCGCAGGTGGTACATCGCTAATCCGATTTGGATTGTAATTACCACCGGCACAACCACGTATGATGAAATTGCTGGAACTTGTGGAAGGTAACTGGAAGAAAGATTCAATATATGGTAATTTGTCACCACCAATTTTATATGTGTTTGGTGAGGTGGAAGTAGATGTAATTCCCGAAGTATTTATTAAAACTAAAGAACTTGGCTTCATGTTCACTAGAACAAATGTATTCTCCTTATTATCGGAGGATATGATTCCAGGAAATGAGGAAGAAACTGCAGAGATAGCAACAAGTACCTGGTTAAATTGCATTTTGTAAATCAATTTCAAATTAGGTATTGAAAAAACTAATAATTCGTCAGTCATTGTAATTGCCCATATAAAATTATTTTGAATGGTAAAATCCTGAATTTGAGGAGATATTACTGATGCTTTGTTATATTCGGCGATTATTTCAGCTGCTGAACCATCTGATTCTGTTAATGAAATAATGAATAATTTTCCATCATAGGATGCAATTAAAATTCTGTTTGTTTCTTCATAATCGGGTAAAAATAAAGCAGCTGATAATCTTGCCTGAGTTATACCAGATTTTTTATTGTCGAATTCTTTAATACATCTTTGCTCTTCAATTGACCAAATTCTCAAGGTTTGGTCAAACGACAATGATAAAAGTTCTGTAGACGATTCGTTCCATGTTAAATATGTGATGGATTCCGTGTGTAACTGGAAAACACATTGTAATTTATAATTGTTGGTAGCATCGTAAACCATAATTTTAGTATCTTTTGAGCCTGTCGCTAAGTATTTACCATCTGGTGAATATTTGATGAGCCAGACTTCATTTGAATGAAATGATAATGTTTTCTTCAATTTCAATGGCAAGTTATCATTAGATAAGAAATTGTTGTTTAGGGTTAAATTTGAATTGAATGAAGGAATTGATAACTGTTGATAATTCAATGCATCTTTAATGAGCGATTCTATACCATTTGGATGGATGTACATTGAAGATGGAAGTAATCTAAACAAATTTTCAACCAGTATATTTCGAGATTCATTGATCGTCTTGACATTATTCCAATGAATCGAAGAAAGGAAGACATTTGGTACATCGTTTTGCAATAATAATGAGGATAGATTTTGTCGAATTGAGGGGTCTGTATCATCCGGTAATGATCTTAAGATAGATAATGCTTTGTTAGAATCTTTGTGAATATTCAACTCTTCCAAGAATACAATTGTTAAAATTTCGATCTTAATTTTGAATGACAAATCATTATCTACTTTGTTGACAATTCCATTACTTATCTTCGACTCAATTTGTTCATATAATAGCTTGAACTTTTCGGTAATTTGAGGAATCATTTCTGTAATTAACAATTCGCTAGTGGATGTTTTCACAAGTTGCCTAATGTCGTACTTTATCTGTAAATAGCCACGGTGATGGTTGTTAAATTCGGGCAATTCCGTTATCTGTTTGGCGATATCTTCATGTTCATGCTGAAATAGATACTGTGCAATTAAACTTAACGTATTGTCCATCATCCTGTAATATATATATATATAGATGGGAATAGTAATGTATGCGTGTCTTCTCTAGTTTCCGTACACTTTTGCCAACAATACAAGTTTATATCAACTCTCTGTACAATCGGTGCAACTGTGCAATCGTGCAACTGTGCCATACATAAATCGATTGGCCTTTAGTGGCGACGGCGCTACGTCATTGCGGAGGGGTGTCGTGCTGCGACAGGAAGCGTGTTGTGCAATGTATATATGATTTTGCGGTCATTTGCAGAATTTGACAGGTTCTGATAGAGCTGTTATTATTTTTATATGTTTATAAGAAAAAGTACTAGATATTTGATATAGTTTCATTGTTTTTGGAGGTGTTTCGAACTCAGCTTGTAATTTGATTAAGGTCTATTTAAGTACTTTTTTTTAAAGAATGTGTGCAAAAAGTGAATTTTCCGTTTCAGAGCGAAAAATGTATAATCCTGCACAGCCATGTTTAGCTCCATTTGAAATTTTGGAAACATGTAAAGGCCTACTTTTCGACCTACAACCTGGTACATGGTACAGTTCACAAGGGAAATAGCTACCACCAAAGAACTCATTTTTCTCATAAAATTTAATCTTCTCAATGGTGGAATTTTACTTTCATTGATTGAAAAACGTGCTGTTTTGGATATATTATGTCAGACATATATTATGCATCTCTTCTTAAAGTTGTTCAATCCTTCGAATGAGTTATCCGATGTTGAAATATTAAATACCGAACTTGAAAATTAGGAAGTTCCAAATATTCTCATAGATCAACTTTTACCAAGAAAGATAACAGGGAGCTTTATAGTCAAACCAATAAAAGTTAATCATATTGACTACTACTGTTCTCGGAGATATCTTACATTTTCTAAAAATAAACTTGAAAATTTTAAACATGATACTTCTGAAGACATAAAAAATGACCAATTTGTTTCTACAAATGACTGTTTATTTGCCTTAATTTGTAAAGCCATAACTAAAGCTAGATTAAAGAGAATTGCAAATACATTTACAACGACAATGAGTTTTGGTCGTGCTATTGATGTCCGTAGTATGTTAAACGAAAACCCGAATCAAATAGGCGTTCGCCTTAATATGAATTTTAAAAAATGGATTATTCAGCAATCATGTGAAAATTCTCTTGGTAGGATTGCTTCATAATTAAGAGCAAATTTACGTGATGAAAAATATCTTAACGAAAGCTTGATGGTGTTTGGATCAATGCTCCAAAGATCCCATCCTGAAAATGAGGTTAAATATTCAATTGTAGGGACAAAAGATCTAACCTATGATTTTTTAATTAGTAGTTGGTGTAAGCCAGTTTGTTATAGCGACGATTTAACCTAGGATTAGGGAACCCGGTTGTTGTTAGAAGAACAACTTTTATTCCATACCCAGGTTTGATTTATTCCATGCTTAGAAGATTAGATGGTGAAATTGCTGTAGCTGTATTGTTATGTGATAATGATATTTCAGAGTTTTTGAAAACCCCCTGAACTTTTTAAATATGAAAATGTGATTTCAGAATAATTTTAACGAACAATTCACCATGCAAACACGAATTAGATTTTTATGGTTTGTAGTTAAACTTTTTTAATGTTTATCACTTTTAAAAGGTATTCTTCAAAAATGATTTAATTTAATAGTTATATTATATAAATGATATAGAATTGAAATGGAAGTAAAAGATGCTATACAATGATTGGATAAAACATCCGGAGACAATACGCCCATAGTGAATGTTGCAACATTCGATCCAATCTTTTCATTTCTTCCTGGATATGAAATTCTGAGTTATGTGTGACAGTAGCTGGAATTTTTTGGTTGGTGTAATCACAGCCACTATCAAAATTGCCATCATTATACGTTAAATAATATTCAAATTGTTTCCGTTTAGCCAACAAAATACGTTTCACTTTCCACTCTCTTAGTGGCATCAACAATAATACAGATACAAGACTAGCAACTCCACATAAAATTTGACAATATAAAAATGGTTTCTGCATTTCTGATCTTTCAAGTTTTAGACCTACTAATTCGGCAATTAATAAAGGTGCACCACTGGTAAAAAGTTCTAATGATATAGCATGATTCAAATCCTCACCACCCCCACCGACAACATCGGCAGTCATTGGACCAAAATTAACCCAATTCACTCCAAGAATTGATCCCGCCAAACACGCAAATGCAATTAACTGATTGTATGTTGTTAGAAATATCCAAAAAAAGAATATCAAAATGGTTAAAACTATTGTCAGTATTATGGTGGTATTGGAACGACCAATCTTATCCGAACATATTCCTATTAATGGACGACCAATGGTTTGTGCTACACTTTGAATTGTAGTAATATTGGAACCTTGTTGGTAAGATAATCCAATAGCCGTTGCATATGAAGATAAAGAAAATAGTAAGATCGCATATACCAATCCATACACCATATTCCATAATATGAGAGAAATCATTGGAACCATCCGAATTAAGTCAAATCTGAATAAAAATGCAAATAATTCTTTAAAAAATGGTTTTTCCTTTGCCCGTGGGTCTTTTAATGGTTTATATGTTCTGATAAAGATAATCGATAAAACTAGCATAAATCCGCAAACAATTGCCAACATTCTTAATGACCACGCCACCCCTAAACGTAAAGCTTTATGTTGATCATCGGCATATTTGGGATTATTTAAAAAGTTTTTAATAATTTGATCAATAGGTCTTGAGAAAATAATACCTCCTAAGCTACTACCTGCACATGCGATACCCTGAGAAATTGATCTTTTTTTCAAAAACCAAGTTGGTAAAATAACAAATGTTGCACCAGTTACCAATGCATAACCAATGGATAAAAGGAAACCTTGAAACATAATTAATTGTACCACAGTTGTGGAAATTGATGCCAACCAAAAAGAAAGAAAAATTATTGCAGTTCCAATGGACATGATAATTTTATAGTGGAACCTACGAATTAATGAATTTGTAATTGGTGTTGCCATAAATGTTAATCCCAATACTAGACCACCAATCATTACATATTGTTCCATTTTTGCGCCTTCAAAATAATCTTTAGATATGTAATAATTCAAATAAATACCAAATGATGATGTTGCACCCCATGTAAAAGTGTTTATGCTCATGACACACACAGCTGCTGTCCAAGCCCAAAATCCTTTATCCGGTGGTTCATTTTCAACATCGTATATGTTATATTCACCTGTATTTTCTAAAACAGTTTTCGTTAGCTTTTCGTCTTCACTGTCTGATTTGTGGTTATCGAGAGACAAACTTTCAAACTTTTCATCAATAGATTCATCGCTTAGTGAACGTACAGCCGTACCGACTCTTTTGAGATCTTGTGGATCATAGGATGGATCAAGTTCTATTTGGGTTTTTGCAAACTCATTATCTTCCTTAATATAGGATATTGCGGTTGATGTCCGAGTAATTATGTTTTTTCTTGTATTATGAATATTTTCCTCACAATATTCTTCCTTCTTCCGGGGAAAAATTGATGGTATTGTTGATTGGATGCTAGATTCCTCAGAAGTGGACATTTTGGATGTAAAGGTTGACTACTAATAACCAAAATAGTACTAACACATCAAAATGAAAGGTCTTATTTGCAGAAATGGAGAAGAAATCCATTTCTATTTAAAGGAATTGCTTCTAGATAATTTCATGGGATTTATTAATGTCATTATGTGTTTGAGTCATTCAAAATAATTTTCATCTTTTAGCAACCGGTATTTCCTGTTTAGGAAATACCCGAAAAACAATGGAAGATGTTTAATGTCGGTGTTGCGTTTGCACAGATGATGAAGTTTTTTTGGAACAATAGACAACCTGAGTGAATAGACACGTTTTTTTGTTAATAACCCACATCCAAATCTTGAAATCTTTGAAACCAAGTATACCATATTGAGACAAGGACTCCGGCCGGTATTTCTAAAAACAACCGAGACCTAGGATCTTGTACCCTCATTTCTCAGTTTCACCGAGATTATTTTAAAACAGTGGTGAACTGAAGTCAAAATTTCCCTTTGCATTGTTATGTCCAGATCCCACAATTATTTAAAAACAAAAGGATCATCATTATATAATTGGTAAGTTCTTAAAAGAGCTTAGGCTCTTCAGGACTATATCATACGCCTCAGGTTCGGTCCTTAGAAAATATAACAATTCACTTTCAAAAAACGCTCGAAAATTTGAAACTTTTTTTTCCTTCCGCATGCCACATATCACTATCGCTCGGATAATTTGCAATTATAAAGAAATGATTTATTTAAAACATAAGCCTAAAGACAGATTACCATAAATATTTCTTTTCCAATAAATGGAAAACGTCTGATTCGACTAAAATATTGTAAATGAGGAAAATCCCTCATAATTATTAACGTGTATAAAATTATAAAAAATAACCAATGTAGGCCGTCATGAACAGAAGAAGAAAAAAGAATAGAAGTTAAAAAAGTTATACAAAGTATTGTTATCTATAACACAATACCAAAATTAAACTTTGACATCCTTGGAGGATTCAGTGTGTGAGGTGATTGATCCAATTCTAGCATCAATTTGTTCATCGTCAGAAAAAACATGTTCAACATAATTGTAAAGCTTGGCATTTGCTCTAGTAACTCTTTCTGTTCTCATAATAAGCTTGTAACCAATAATCATAGCCAAGTAAACAAACACACCTACATAACAGGTAAGGAATTCTTTATAGTCCCAGGTGGTAACAAAGGCATCATAACCATTGAAGAAGACAATAATAACAACAAAAAAGATTGCAACGTAAGCAGCGTAAGGTTGGCCCCACATTCTGAATGGAATATCTTCTCTTGGAATTTGTTGGTATTTAGTAGCATGGTAGAAGGTGACATAGGAAATTAAAATGTTTAACCAAGTTAATAAGGAGAACACAGAGACGGCAGAAGTTAAGTATCCAAAAATTGTACTAGCACTACTCGTTGTACTCATGAAAGCCAAACAACCAAACAGGGCATTGAACAAACAAGCATTATATGGAACACCAAATCTGTTTAACTTTAAAAAGAACTTAGGTGCCATACCATCTCTTGCTAAACCATAAAGAGAACGAGAACCTAAGTAAATATCAGAATTTGCAGCACCACCAACAAAGAATAACAAACAAGCATTGACAAAAGATGGCAAAACTTTAATACCTGAGGTTTCAATAGCAATGACAAAAGGAGAAGCACCAGCATTATGGGAAGCAGTAGCGAATCTTGGATTAGTTGGAGAAACAGCAATACTTAAGAGTAAAACACCAAGAATATAAACACCACAAATTCTGACAAAAACTTGTCTAGTAGCCTTTGGAACAACCTTTCTTGGATCTGGAGCTTGGCCGAAAATGATACCAATACACTCCGAACCTGCATATGCGAAAACGGCTTGAATAGTACATGCCCAAAATCCAACAAATCTACCTGGACTGCCATCCAACTTGTATTCCAAGAAGGCATTACCATGACGCCAGTATTGGAAACCAACAGTTTGATGATCTGGACCACCACCACAACTAATGACGATACAAGTGATATAACAAATAGCCAATGTTATCAATTTCACAATAGAAACCCAGAATTCAATTTCACCATAGACTCGAACACTCAAGTAATTACCTATGGTAACCACAACAAGAAAGACAGCAACGAAAATACCGGTATTTAAATCTGGTCTCCAAAATTGAATAACAACACCAATAGCAGAAAGTTCAGAAGCCAAGGTCAATGCATAACTGAAGAAATAATTCCAACCAGCAGCAAAACCCAAAGCTTTATCACAAAATCTTGTACAATAACCAGAGAAAGCCTTATCCATTGGACACATCGCAGCCATCTCACCAAGTGAGAATAAAACAATAATTAAAATACAACCTGTGAAAGTATAACCAATAAACAAAGAGGCTGCACCACCTCTTTGATAAGCAGTACCGGAACCAATAATCAAACCAGTACCGATAGCACTGGCAACGGCCATCATAGAGACATGTCTTGCCTTGAAATCTCTTGCTAAAACTTGATCTTCATTGATTTCTCCATGTTGATCAACTTGAACAGATTTGTTGGAGTTTAACGCTTCAAGTGGGGCCACATCAAAAGAGGTTACCTCTTCTTGATAGGCCTTCTTTTCACCCCCAAAATGGAGCTTTTCTTTAAAATATGACATTTGTTTTAGCGAAAATTTTTTATTTTTGGAATAAAATATAAATATCTTGAAAAAGAATATAAACAAATGATTTTAAAAGTTGAAGAAAAGGAAAAAGCTGGTTGTTTATAAGGAAACTGAAAGCTTTAAAGAAAATTGTACAATTATGCTTTGCAAATATAGAAAGTCCATCATCCATTGATAACGCATATAATGCGCCCATTGCGGCCAATTGTTAGTTTGAACAATAGTGCCTTGGTACCAACTTATCTATCGATTATCATTCCGGATTGGGCATATCCCCAGCAGAGCAGAGAGTTCTTGTTACGGATTCCAATTAATCCACGGGGCTCGGAGCTCACCAATAGCCGACAGAATCTCCTAATCCGCCCGCGGGCGCTTTTACGGGGCATTAGTTAGGCATTATACTCAAATTTCAAAATTTATCCAGGAGATCCAGCCTTTAGCCTTTCATTAAATTTTGTCATTTTGCGCGTTGCGATCTGCCTTCCTAATTAGGAAGCTATGATTTCACCTGTGGGCATACCTGACCGGGGCATAACCTTTGAATATCATGTGTTAAATGTTATCTCAAACTAGACTTCTGCTTTAGGCATCTTATACATTAATTATTTTAACTTAATTATTGTCAATTAAACTGCCAATTAGAATTTCTACTGGTAGGTACAACAGATCTACAAAGTTATAATTAGAAATTAGATTAAGGGAATTAAGGAACACTTTTCCCATTTAATTTTCCGTTTTCAAACATTCTTAAAAATAACTGTAACCTCTCTATGCGTGGTGAAATTTCCAAGAATTGCGTGTACTGGTGTACACGGAAGTCATGTGCAAAACCAATGTACACACCCAACAGCAGGGTAAATTTTTGCATTAATTAAGTGTCAACTATTTATATTATTCTTCTTCTTTGCTCTATATTTCAATAATTCTGAGCCCGAACCTGACTTCGTCATTGGAAAGGTAAGTGAAATAGCCTAATGCGTGCAATATAAATATAGTGGCCAGACTTTATACGGAACGCAGCTAAATAAAAGTTGCGATAGTAATCAATAATCACTTATATATTTTATTGTTCGGAGTAATTAATATCTTCGTGATTAGCACATTTTCAAGACAAAAGTAATCTTTCATGAGACAATCTGCTCACAAAATAACGAATACTTTGTCATTCACCTCTTGATGTTTTTGCACTTTACAGGATGCAATATTCTAAGTTAACAAAACGATGTAACTTTTAAAACTAAGAGTGAAAAATGGGAGAGCTTAGGGCTGTACTACACAATATTATTATGAATAAAATGAAGAGAAAATTTGCTAAATATATCGGAATAAAGCCATTTTTTTTTCAGATCATAACACCACACATCTTTTCACGAAAGAATTGACTTCCAACTGCATTTATTGAGGATGGTGAAGGAGAAGCAAATATGCAATAATAACTTTTTTAGTCAATAAAGGTCTTCTTTGACCATAAAAGCTATAGATTTGATGCTGTTCCCTATTCTTTGGTTTTTTGTCATTTACTGAAAAACAGTGAAGATCAATTTTTTCATCACTTTGGACTCCTCAAAAGTTCTCCTTTCTTTGTTAAATACTAATGATATACCAATATTCTACAAGTTATTGGAAAAATATCAATATTTAAAAAAGGTGAATATCATAGTTTTCTACCTATGCTTTGCCCTTCTATTTTCTATTGCATTATTTAATTTATATATGATAGAAAAATTACCAAATTTGGAAATTCTAGTTATGAAGATGAGCCTACTTGCAAAAAAAACCCAAGAGCTCGAAGCTTAATGCTTGATAGCACGCTTGCGTGAGCTGTCAGCTGTCAGCCCTGGAGCGTGGTAAATGGCTGTGGCGTTTACACACGTTTGCCGCGAACGCGGCTGAGTCGTAGCGCCTGAGAGAAAACTTTTCGGTATGTTTTACTTTTTTTCTAAACTTTCCACCGACGATTCCGAATTTCTTCAGTTTCTTCAGTAGGCCGCCAGCTTTGCGACGGAGCAATCTCTTTATCATGAATTGCCACATGTATCACACCGGTGCATGATTTTAACGTTTATGAATAATTTAAGGCTTTTGTTCATTGCCTTTGGTTATGTAGCTAGATACGTTGAAGGCATTAGTTTTAAACGTGATTGATATAATAATACTATATATACATAACTTCGCACATAATCAGCTACTCTTGTTATCGTTTGGATGGTAGATAATAGCAAATTGTAGTTTAATTGAGCTTTCAGCAATTAAGTGGCTTATCTGAAAATTTACTGATGGCTGGCAGCTGTTAGAAAGTTGCTGAATTTATTTTACAACTTTTACTGATTGTTATGATCAATTTGTTCAATTTATTTATCAGAAGGCTGTATACTTAAAAAATTATTAAGATTGTATAAATTATGAAAAGTTTTGTTCAGATAGAAGTTTCTGAAAATAAAATACAACCCAGAAATCCAATAACTATCAGTTACTTCTTTATTTGTCAAATTGATATTCGAACTTGATTGCATCAACCAACTCATCGCTTCCTTTCATTCTACCAGCCTTTGAAATCCGACCAATCCTATCAAATCCTAAATTGTCCCAAATCTTGCAACTGGAAATGTTGGTTTCATAAACAAGGTTAAAAACACTTGACTTGAATCCCAACATGGGTGCCAATTTGAGGTAGTTTTACCCCATGACACTACCGCAACCTTTACCACGAGTGCCATAGATAACCAAAAATCCCGAATTACAGATATCCCTGGATCTTCCAATTTTATTTGGTTTAATGTAAAAACAACCGAGAAATTCATTCGATTGGCTCATTTCAATTGGTATATCTGTTTTTAACCTATTACTCACATCAACATGGTCCTTTACCATGACTGCAACAAAATGTGGAAAACAATACTGAATAAATTCATCCATATTAACACACTCTTCCTGAACGTATGTTGTACCTTCTTTGATGATTTTATTGAACAATGCAAATACAGCACTTACAATGTTTTTCGGTGTTTCCACCAATTAATTGTACGGTAAAATTGTGACCGGAGTTCAATCCTTTAGTGTATCATAAATTGGAGTTGTAACATAATCTTTTAATGCAACAACCATTCTTATTATTCAGTTGACTGTGTTGGTCTTAATAAAACGTAGCAATTGGGCGATGGAGGAAAAACCTAACATTTCGGGTTGTAAATAAAAGGGGGTACAAGTGCAAGTTTAAACAGGATTCCAAAAGTGAACCAAAAGTTTATTCCCTTGTAAATGGCTATATTGGATTAAAGACATAAGGTATAAAGTTTACAAATAGTTGGCGCTTTTATAAATGTAGAAAGTTCTAGAAATTGCTGTTTCTTGTTTTGTAAAAAATACAAATATTTATAAGATCTCAGAGGTTGAATCCGGGATTTCCTTTTCAGGAAATCCCCGATTTTTCCCTCCGCCTTTCCTAATCTCAACTTTCTTTTGCGCTTGTAGCTTGGAGCATTGCAAGAAGATTTTTCAGATAAGACCCCTTGCTAGACTGTTGACACTCCAAAAGGGGCAACATAGTGAGCAAGGGTTCTTGCTAACAGTCACATCCAAGCTAACAGCCTCTTATATATATATATTGATGAAGTTTATAATCAACAAAAAAAGACGTTCTGTTGTCAGCTGTATGGAATGCCGGAGGAAAAAACAAAAATGTGATGAAGTGAAGCCTTCTTGCACCCAGTGTTTAAAAAGTGGTGTTTCATGTATATACAAAAAACACAAATATTCTTCAAATAGTAATACAACAGATAATCAAAATAGTCGACTGGAACCTATAAAGCCAAATACCGATAAAAATCAAACTAAAATTAGGCATTCTTACAGTAATAAAATTGAAGAATTGAATATGGATAACGATAATAATCAGGTAGATCTAGTTGCATTCAACAAAGAATTAAATGATCTTTTTCAATTGAATGATTTTGCAGAAGACTTACCTTCAATTTTTGTTCCACCTACCATTGATTTTAATTTACCTCTGAATTTTGGTTTGGATTTAGATCTAGAGTTTAGGGCATTGACACTCTTATCCAATTCTGAAAATATGAAAACATATTTTAATAAGTATAATTATCACAGCTATTCCTTTTTACGTTCCTTGGCATATTCAAATAAAGTAGTTTTATACACATTTACTGGATGGATCTTATCTGTTAACCAAAACCCAGAGGCTGAAGAATTTTTAAACGAATCCATACAATTACTTAAATCAGGTGATTCTACCAATACTGACTTTAACGATGAATTGGTCGGTATAATTGTATCTCAAACATGTTTATGCATATTATCTTCTTCTCAAGGTAACTATTATTTATGGCATTCAATGTTTGAAGAGCTTTATAAGGTATTAGATCGACTCGGCATTCATAGAGCTATAGATAAAGTGAAAAATAGCACTGCAATTTGCTGGGTATTGGGATGGCTGTTTTATCAAGATATTTTTAAAGTAGGGACATTTTTCAATAAAAAAATCTCAGGTCCTCTTTTGTCAAAAACAATTCATCGAAAATTTATTAACGAAAGAGCTGTTTATAGAAAAAAGGACATTGGCCGCATTTGTGGTTCTTGCACGGACCTTATAATGATCATGGGTGAAATTAAAACAATGTATGATATTTTTGTCAGCTATTATAAAAGAATTAAAAATTCTAATGATGAAACATTAAACTTCTCTTTGACAAATGAATTTAATCTTGACATAGAATTACCGAAAAATTTAACTTCCAATATTTATAAACAACAGAATGAAATTCAAAACTACTTTCAGAAATGGTTTAACTTTAAGGCTACTATTTTGGAAGAAAAATTGACTAGAACTAAAATTAATTTTGAATGCTGTGCATATCCATTGGAAGAGAAGGAGAGGCTGAAACTTTTTCATTCTATTTTGAAAAAATCTTTACAAGTTTTCTTAAGAGTAAAAATATTAGGAGGTTTAGTTTCGAATTCTGAAATAAAAAAATTATGTGGTGAAAGCTTAAAGGGAATAAAACAATTAATTTCATGGGATTTAAATAACTACATTCTTTTTCCGTTTTTTATAGTGGGAACATCGTTATATGAGGAACGTGATAAACTTATTTTCACTGATGTCTATACGCATTTGAAAGTTTATTTGCAGAGTGGAAATTTAAGTAAAATATGGGATACAATACAACACGTATGGAAGTGTAGAGAGGCAAATGGAATACAGACAAACGAAGATTATATAGCTGTTCATGACTTTGATGTTTGTCTTTTTTGATTAACATGTAGGAAACTCATGTATAGAATTTTACTGCTCTTTTTAACCTTTAGGTGAAATTTTGATGAAAGGGAATGCAAAATTAAATGCTGACAGCTGACAGCGGACACTTAAGAGTTAGAAATGAATTCTAAATTTATTATTGTAAAACGGGTGCAAGCAAATATATTAGTAATATATTATTTAATATCTTAAAAAATGACACCACAAAGCGAATTGCAAATGCGTCTTGAATCAAACAAGTGCAAATTATAAAGTGGGGAAATCCTTAAAAAGGAATGATTGATCTTCTGCCAGCCATTTTTATGATCTCTCGATGGATGCGTACAAGGATCACTGGTATTCCGGCAGTGGGTAATATGTATGGAAAAAGAAAGAGTCTAAAAGGTTAATGAAACAGTAGAGGAAGAAGGATGTGTATGGAGAAGAAGAAGGAAGGGATGAAGAAAAGATTTTTTTGTGTGCGAGAGAGACAACAAAAAAGAGGATGAAAATTGAGGAGGGTTTGCATTTTGAGTGGGGGAGAAGAGGGTTAGTGGTAGAAGGATATAACAAGCCATAACAAAGTAAGATATATTTCCAGCATGTCAAAAACAATCACTTTTGTCACCGGTAACGCCAACAAATTGAGAGAAGTTACTGCAATCTTATGTGATGGTTGTATTGAAAACGCCAAAGTAGGTGAGTACACGATAACCAACAAAAGTGTCGACTTAGATGAAATCCAAGGTTCAATTGAAGAAGTTACTCAACACAAGGCTAAACAAGCCGCAGAACTTATTGGGGGCCCAGTTTTAGTTGAAGATACATGTCTTGGATTCAATGCATATAACAACTTACCGGGACCTTACATCAAATGGTTTGTTAAGAGTATAGGTCTCGACGGATTGGTTAAAATGTTATCTGCATTTGAAGATAAATCTGCCAACGCAATTACAACCTTTGGATTTTGCGAAGGTCCTGGCAAGAAAGTATTGACATTCCAAGGTATAACTACTGGTACCATTGTTGAATCTAGAGGGCTAACTGATTTTGGTTGGGACTCTATTTTCAATCCAGATGGTTTTGAAACTACATATGCCGAAATGAAGGGAGAAGCAAAGAATAAGATTAGCCAAAGATCCAAAGCATTGGCGAAAGTTAAAGAATTTTTGACACAATAAGTCATATACAAGTTCAGGTGTAGATATATATATATAAATAAATAAGCCAATTTTTAACCCATTATATATAGTATGTACGCGTATTATATAGTAAAAATAGAAAGAGTTGAAGAATCCCAAGAAATAAAAATAAAAACATTAATAGAAATAAAGAAGAAAAATAAGTCATAATTCAATCGTTGAAAAAGTAGATGATAAGCTGTAAAAACCAGTTCTATCGTACATGTCACATTTAGTAAATCAATCTTAATAAGAATTGCTTTGCAATGAAATATACCAAAAGAACTAAAAGTGCCATTGCAACATAATAACCCTTAGTGAAAACATGATAAGCAACACTACCTTTAATTTTTTGTAAATTATGGGTTTCAATTTCCTTGACACTTTCACCAAGAGTCTTGAAAATATATTTAGATTCATTAATGATTTCCTCCTTTTCTTCTTCTTTCAAGAAGTTTCGAGTTTGTAATTCATAATCTCTCTTGTATAAAATCCTGAAATCTTCAGTATTTGGAACATCAAACTTGTAGAAGTTGGTACCTTCCTCAACAATTTCTTCGAAGGATTTACCTTCAACTTGAGGGAATAATCTTAAACTTTTAGCAACTTGAGATGACATAATTCTACCACCTGCAAACAATGCCAAATATAAAACATGCATATAAGCCAATAATAGATAAGGATGTTCAAAAGTAGTCTTTCTGATGTAATCACAGAATTCAATTTGTTTGGTCAAGATTGGTTTTTCAAAATTTTCAGAATGTCCATGGTAGAAAAACATTAAATCTTTATATAATTTTGCTCTTCTTAACATTTCTGGTTTATAGATATTTTTAAACATTTCACTGTATTTAGTTTCCCTGTTCATTTCTCTTTCTAAACAATCTTCGATCGCACTGAAGATATGATAAAACATTTGGATACCTTGTCTATAGACCTTAGGGTTTCTAACCGCAATTGCAAATTTTAATGTCATTATTTTATCAATTTGATCATGTAATGATCTTGTTTCCTTGTTAATTCTGTTAGCTAAAGCACCGACGTCGGTCTTTGCAGGGATGATTTCACCCTTGCTAATGTTTGCCTTTAGTTGAATTGCCATTATAATATATTTTAAGTGTTTATTATGTGTTAGTTTTTTGTTTGTGTGAGTAAAGAAAAAATTTAAAGAGCAAAGCTAAGAATCTCATCTAAGAGGTCTGAAAAAAAAACACAGAAGTTTGACATGTGGAAACAGATGTCTTTTTATAGAAAACAAAGGAAGGCTTGCTCAAAAACGTGTTTGTGAAGGAGATAGTGCAAAGATAAACACCGTCGCAGCCGAAATCCGAAATCCGGGCGCCCTCCCCGCCCTGGCAAGCTCTGCACGCACATTCTGCCTGCGCTTTTTCTGTGATGCTGATCTCCGCAGCACCTTTCGGACTTTGCGGCTCCAGCGATATCTCCGACGTGCGATCTGTCGGCGCGTCGATTGCACGGGTCTTGCCGGAACAGCCAGCACAGCCAGCGTGTACCTTGTGCGTGCCTAGTGTGTGCAACAAAGCTGACGTAAGCATTCTGCTTACGTAACCGCTCTGGAAGTTTGGAGGTGGAAAAACGGTGAACTGTGAACTGTGTCCAATTTTCAATTTTTCACCCTTCTCCATGAATCGAGAACTCGTTGTAAAAGAGTAGTCGTAGTAAGAAGGAAAAGTTTCTCAATATTGCCACACACCAGACGTGATTATTTAACATACTATATCATCTCCCGCCATTTGCTAATATGATGATACGTCAATTTTCAAGGTCTTATGCATCCACCTCGGTATCTACTCCAATAAAGGCCGGCTTGATACTTTCGAGAACTCCAATAGTGACACCAGATGTTCCTGAATTTGAAAAATTATTCTATAACTATCAAGAAGAATTGGAAAGAAGATTAATGTGGACTTTTCCTAAATGGTACTATTTTAAAAAAGGTACCGTTGCTGAGAGAGAATTCACAGAAGCACAAAAATATCCAGTACCTGCAGCTAGGGGTGTCTGGTTCCCACACGGTGTACCTGATATAAAACATGGTAGAGATAGAAGGTTCAAACAAGAGGTAATATTACCTAAGAAGCATACAGAGGAATCTACAGGTTTTGTTGCAGGCGAAGGTGAAGGTGCAGAAGAATCAACTGAAGCCGCATTAGCTGCATTAGATGATATTGGTAGACCAATCAAACCAAATTCAAGAGTCACAGAATCAGATAAAACCAACGATCAGACTTCATTAGAAAGAAAATTACCAAGAACACTCTATTTATTAATTAAAGATGCAAGTTCAGAAGCTTGGAAATTCCCATCTTTCGATGTATCCCCAGAAAACACTAGTAAAGGTTTACATCAAATTGCCGAAGATGGTTTGAGAACCTTAGGTGGCGATAAAATCAATACTTGGTGTGTCTCCAATTCCCCAGCTGCTGTCATTAAAGAAGATACAACTAGGGAATTCTTGATCAAATCACATATAGTTGCAGGTAAGTTTGATTTGCAAAAATCGGCTGCTAAGGCCGCTACCGAATATAAATGGTTGGTTAAGGAAGAAATTAAAGAGTTGGTAGATGCATCTTATTTTAGTAAGATAGAACACCTTTTAAGTGAGCAATAATTGATGATAGGACCTTGGAAGTTTTATTCATTTATTGTTATTAATATTTATTATTTCTCTAACATCCATTTTTCATGCCTATATATCTCCTTTATATAGCTTGCTGTACATAACATCTATTTACTTTAATATATATATATATATATATATACATTACCGAAAATACCATATTTGAACCGTTTTTGAAAGTTCGGCGATTTACACAGATTTTCTGTGTATACAATGTGCAAAATGAAAATACCAGCGAATTTTATGTATAGCTCCGAATTGCTATTGTGATGAATGGCCCGATGTAATATATCCGTCTCCTTTCCCGTTAGTTTCTTGCTTTCCCCTTTCCATACTATATATATATCCATATCAATCGATAGATAAGTAGTATGGAGAAGACTAAAACAGTGGACAGTGAAGTGTCTGTCAAGTCAACCAGTGATTATGTCGCCGAGAGGCTTGTCAGATTGGTTTGTATTGGTTTTAAGGAAGCTACAATGGATTCACCTAGTTTTCGAGCTTCTATGAATTACATGCATTCTACCATTTTACAATGTTCACATCATATGGAAAGATCAATGATTATATTGCAGAAATATGCAATTGCTTGGAATAATTTCGCACAAGTGAAAATGGAATTGGAAACTCTATATGGTCCATATATTAACGATATTCAATTTATTAGTAATGATATTTCAAAACCATGCATCAGGAAATTTTTAGAAGGACAAAAAATAATTTTTGAGAGTGCAATGTCATTAGTTAAAGTTGATGATTTCCAATTCACCAATATGAATTATATACTGGAAGTTGAAATTCCTCGTTATTTAGAAACGAGAAGAAATTTTGAAAGAATTCAAAATAAATATGATGTTATATCTGCCAAATTTATGCAATTGCCAAAATATTATGATCCTGTCAAAACAAGGGAAGATTCTTTACAATTATTTGAGATTAGAAAACAATATCTTCATATGTCGATGGCCTTATGGGTTTCCGTCAAAGAATTGGAAAATAAAATAAGTAAATCAGTCACAGATTTTACTAGTGCATTTTGGAATTCCTTTGAGAGCAGAAGTACCACATACGGTAAAAAATTATCAGACGCTATTGGTTTAACCGTCATTGTTGAAGAAATCAAACAATTGGTAACATCTGCAGAATTAAAATTATCATCCTCAACTTACCTCTTAAAAGATTTAGATAGAGCTAGAATTAATTCCGAAGATGGTGCTATTAAAATGTATACGCCAAGTTCCGAATTTAAAGACTTTGATTATACAGCTCTAAAGGAAGGAACATTATATCTTGAAAATGAAAAGGATTTATTGGAAAAACATGGTTGGGTTTTTATCAAATCCGCCAAGTTAAACTATTCCAAAGGGGAGGTTTGGATCAAAAGATGGATGTTTATAAAAAATGGCGTTTTTGGATTCCTATCTATTTCTCAGGATGGTCAGTATGTTCAAGAAAGTGATAAGATTGGTATTTTAATGGCATCTATTAAATTTGTAACTGATGAGGATCGAAAATTTTGTTTCCAGATTAACAGTCCGCATACAAATTTAACAATTCAAGTCGAAACTTCAGTAGAATTGAAGAGTTGGTTTACTGTTTTCAAAAATGTAACAAACGTAGCAAGTGAAGATAAATCTTCCCTTGCATATTCCAACGCTTTGCAGAGATATGCTCCAATTTTAGATATCTTAAAATTGGTCCCCGTTGTTGCGAAAGATTTGGAATTGATAGATATTGAAAAACCTGATCCACAACTAGAAAAAACATCAAAATTAATCGAATTACAACTTTCCAATATGAAATTTAACATATCTATTAATCCTCCTTTGAAAACAAGTATGACCGAAAAAATGTCGATGTCACATTTGTACTTATCATCAACGGGCGTACCATCTGCTACAACTGCTAATTTTTGGGGTTATGTTAACTGGGGGTTATATTTTGCGCTGGATGATGAAAGCAAGACAATGATCCAGAAAAATATTAAAAATACTGTGCCGGCACCTATCATTAGTCTGAGATATCCCGATCATTATCCTGAAAGTTTGAGAGTTGCAGATGCTGAATTAAGATCAATTTTTGAAGTTTATATAGGAAGTGATGAATGCACTTTATTAAGGTTCAATGCATCGTGGTCTCCAAATTCTCATCAAAATATATTCTGTGCATTGTATATTACAACAAATTCCTTCTATGTATATACTCATACTTGTGGGTTGATTTCGATTTTACCGATTCCATTAACAAATTTCCTTGATGTTGACATTTTTGAGAAACCCTCCGGATCTATTTTGAAGATTTACTTTGTTAGTGGAATGGCGCTTAAGCTGCGGTTATATGATGATAATATTTACTCAATTAAAACACAATTCAATTATATTTTACAAAATAGAAAATCTTCAAATCCTAAAGATCTATCACACGTTATTCAACAATTAGTTCATATTCAACAGGCCTATCGAAAGATAAGAAACGAGAGATATATGAATAATGTATCTAATTCTGTTAATGGTAATGGAAAAGGTAAACAGATGAAATCTTCAACATCTGGTTACGCTCTGGATAAACTAAAAGGTATCAAGTTGGAATTGCCCACTCATTTACACCAATCTGTTTTGGATAATACAACAGGAATAAGTGATATTGACACCGAGAATAGGATCAACTACACGTCTGAAATGGGATTATTGTTAATTAAGAAGTTGAAGGTGCCATCAAAAGCTTTGTTCCATATGCTATTTGGTGATGAATCATTTTTATTACAATGTACATTACCATTATCATCCAGTATTTTTAAAGAGGGGAATTCAAAGCATAGTTTATGGAGATGTGACTCTAAACAACGCATGACTAGAGTTGTTTGGAATCCCGTTTTCAAAGTACCATGTGCTAAGCAAACAGTTGAACAAATTGTCAATAATAGATACTACAATATTTTACAAGAGACACCATATCTTAGACTTGTGTTTGGTATTAATAGAAAAATTTACATGAGGTTTGTCATTTACAATTTGGATTCGAAATCATGTAAGTTGATGATTTACTATTCGTTAGCTGGGGGTAATAATGTGTTGAATTGGTTTTCAAAAAAAGTTATTCATCAAATCATGATATTCAGAATGGAAGCATTAGAAAATAGATTGGATGAATCTATGAAAATGTTAGGTCACGATAATAGGAAGATTGCATCTGCTATCAAAACATATGGATCAATTACCAAATATGACAGCGACAAGGAGACGACCGATGAGAAATCATTTGATGACTCTGTAAGTTTTATTCCACTCCAATTATTTTCAACTTTTTATTATGAAAAAATAAATTTTGAAGCTGAAAGATTGTTGATAAGGATCATTAGGTCTATTTCTTCGATGATTGGATCAATTCTTGGATTCTTCAATACTAATATGGTTCTAGTGTTTTTATTTGGATCGTCAATTTTGATTAATGTGTGGTTGATTGGTCGTACAAGTACATCGTATTGGAGGGAACGAAATGTTGACAGACATTTTAACACTTTAGTAGGGGATCATTATTTGATGGAGAGGTCGATCGGCTTAGATGAAATCAATGAGATGATTAATCCAAATACGACGGATTTGTCTGTAGATGAAGGTGGTACTGATTGTTATTGGCAATTTTTGGATGCTGAGAATTTAGGGTGTATTAATAAATATTCAAGGATTAATAAGGATGATGAATTAATTGATATTTATCAATTGCATCAATTGGAAGGTCAACGGGAGATTGCATTGGCACAGAAGTTAACAGGTTTGAGGATTGAAAGAAATCGACTGTTGACTAAGTTGAATTTACTCAATTATATCGAAAGAGAATTTATATTAAAGGAATGGAAAGATTGGGTTAGTTCTGAAATTTCAAACTGTCAACGCGTGAAGGAGGCTTACCCCGATGCATTCCCACCTATTTCAGGTTATTGTACAGACGTTGAACGAGAAATGATTCATTTATATGAAGATTTATTGTGAGCGATACATGAATATATATATTATTTTTTTTGTTTATAAAAAGTCCGATTATATATAATTTTATCATTTATTCATTATTTTTTATTTATTATGATTGCCTTTAGATTTTAAAGCCCATTTTTTGCAAGATTATCGGCAACATCCAAATAGAAATATTGTGGATTAAAATTTGGGATTCCAAAAGCTATTTTTGTCTTTTTGATTATACCCATCCAATTAATTAAATCTGCATGATCGACATCATCAAGATAACCTTTAAATTGCCCCCATTTACAGGATTGGATACTTACCATACCATCATTTGGTCCCTCTTTATCATTGATAATTTTCCAAGTTAATAAAAACATAGATGCTGGATTTGGATGCATTGCAGCTCCATAACTGAAATATTTAACATTGGGGTCATTAGGTATGGCATCATTGAATTGTAATGCATAATCCGTTGATAATTGGAAAATCGAGGGGAAACTATTTTTGATGATTGTAGCCGGAGTGTAACGTAGGGCAAAATCTGCCGCCGATGTTCCCCTATGCGGAGTTGAAATTGTTGTTAAGGACATGATTTGATAACCTCGTGGATCGATCTCATCCGATTCTATATGATCTCTATCATTTTGAAGTTGATGGATTAGATATCTGCAATCTAAACCACCCATTGAATGTGCAACCAAATTCAACTTGACAGGTTCATCCCTAGGTACATGATGTCTATGTCTAATTTGTGGTATCGATCTCCTAATGAATTTATCCAGCATTGAAGCTCTAGTCTCAATTGAAGAGAAGGGATGTACTTTAGCCACCAACACAGTACAACCATGATCTTCTAAAATAGTTTTGATCCCATTCCAGTATTCAATCAGATATTTCCCCCTCTCGGCAATCGATTTGTTATCGATACCCATTCTTTCTGTGATTTTATCCTCGTGTAATTGGGAAGGGGATAATTTATTTGATTTTTCGGATACTTTCGGTGTAATAACTTCGGAATTGGGGGGAGTAATTTGACTATATAGGAAACTCTTGAGAGTGTCCGTTAAGGGGGGAGGGTTGAATACGGGGATTTCTAAAAAATGATCAAATCCGGAAAACCCGTGGCATAGTACTATGGGATATTTTGGTGTCGCATAATGGTATTCATCTCTTGGGGTGCTATAGGATAGGCTGTGTTCTGTGTCCACCACCGTTGATATTTGACACTTGTCTAATGTCATTATAAATGATATAAGAGGTGAATTGATTAATTGATTAATTAATTGATTAAATAAATAAATAAACCTGTAAAGATGGTGTTCTTGTTGTTAGGTGATGAGCGGGGAGCTAGAGTAGGGGGATCTGGCCGGAAAGGGAAATTATTGGAAAAAGCAGGAAAACATGGCGGCGGCGGTGCGGCGGTTACCCGATCGAGCAGAGGGAGTTGGATGAAGCCAGATGGATGGGCAGCCAATCAGCGGCGCGGACGCAAAGGGAGAAGAGAGTCGCCCGTGCATGGGGATGGCAGATGTGCAGAAGGAGAACGGTGAGCGCTCAGCGAATGGAGTGTGTGCTCGCTCTCTGTGCTCAGTGCTTAGTGCTCAGCGGTGAGGAGGAGCACTGGGCGTGGGGAATGCTCAGCGGTGAGCTCTCTCTCGTCGACAGCAGTGTCCAGTTTGCCCTCTTCTTCTTAGAGGTGTCCTTGTTCATTTCTTCTGTTCGTTAACTCTGAATCCTTCCTCCCTTTTTCCTCCTCCTCCTTCCTCAAGTGAATCTGTTTAACACCTGTTCATCAAATAACAATGATTTCCGCAAGATCCATCAGAGCTGCTGCTAAGCAAGCCTTAGCCGTCAATGCTAAAATTGTCCCAAGAATTGTATGTATTCCATCTACCACTACAAGAGCTCCATCAAGTGTCTAATCAAGGCCAATTGATTGGAATTGAATTAAAATCTATGGATCGACCCATAATTTGATATTATATTCAAAAAGAAAAGTTATCGAATTATATATACTAACATTGCTTTGTTATTGTCCCATTCAATACACTAATTATATTTTTCTACAGGCAAGACCATTAGCTGCAAGAACTTACGCTTCAGCAAAGGCACAACCAACTGAAGTTTCCTCCATCTTAGAATCTAAGATCAGAGGTGTTTCTGAAGAAGCTAACTTAGACGAAACCGGAAGAGTTTTAGCCGTCGGGTACGTATCTCTTTTTCTCTATGTCATCTTTTCCTTCCACAGAATTCATTACTCCAAGCACACATAAATTGAAGTGTTTCCAACTTTAGAAATATACAATATACCCAAAAACAAGTGTTGTTATCCCTCACGGACTGTATAGTATTATTGGGGTTTTAGCCAAAGTGAGGGAAATTTACCCTCGTTGAAAAAATTCCCCTCCCCTCAACACAAAATTTCCAAGGAGCGAAACAATTCCACGCCAATATTTATGTGGATGGATGCAGCAAACTTTTGTCCTACAGGTTTAATAAACTGCTGTCATCATTTCGTTTGTGTGCATTATACACCTTGTTTTCTGTGTCATTATTTCACGATCAATTACTAACATTCTATTTTTTTTTACTCATTTTTATTTTTTTCTTTTATTACAGTGATGGTATTGCCAGAGTTTTCGGTTTAAACAACTGTCAAGCTGAAGAATTAGTTGAATTCGCTTCAGGTGTTAAAGGTATGGCTTTGAACTTGGAACCAGGTCAAGTCGGTATTGTCTTGTTCGGTTCTGACAGAGAAGTCACTGAAGGTGAAATTGTCAAGAGAACTGGTAAGATTGTTGATGTCCCAGTTGGTCCAGCTATGTTAGGTAGAGTTGTCGATGCTTTAGGTGCTCCAATCGATGGTAAGGGACCAATCGAAGCCGTTGCAACTTCAAGAGCTCAATTAAAGGCTCCAGGTATTTTACCAAGAATGTCCGTTTTCGAACCAATGCAAACTGGTTTAAAGGCTGTCGATGCTTTAGTTCCAATTGGTAGAGGTCAAAGAGAATTGATTATTGGTGATAGACAAACTGGTAAGACCGCTGTCGCTTTAGATACCATCTTAAACCAAAAGAGATGGAACGATGGTGCAGATGAATCAAAGAAATTATACTGTGTCTATGTCGCTGTTGGTCAAAAGAGATCAACTGTTGCTCAATTAGTCCAAACTTTAGAACAACACGATGCTATGAAATACTCCATTATTGTTGCTGCAACTGCCTCCGAAGCTGCTCCATTACAATATTTAGCTCCTTTCACTGCTTGTGCTATTTCTGAATGGTTCAGAGATAACGGTAAACACGCTTTAATTATCTATGATGATTTATCCAAACAAGCTGTTGCTTACAGACAATTATCCTTATTATTAAGAAGACCACCAGGAAGAGAAGCTTACCCAGGTGATGTTTTCTACTTACATTCAAGATTATTAGAAAGAGCTGCTAAGATGTCCGTTGCTAACGGTGGTGGTTCATTAACTGCTTTACCAGTCATTGAAACTCAAGGTGGTGATGTCTCTGCTTATATTCCAACCAACGTTATTTCCATTACCGATGGTCAAATTTTCTTAGAAGCTGAATTATTCTACAAGGGTATTAGACCAGCTATTAACGTCGGTTTATCCGTCTCCAGAGTTGGTTCTGCTGCTCAAGTTAAGGCTATGAAACAAGTTGCTGGTTCTTTGAAATTGTTCTTGGCTCAATACAGAGAAGTTGCTGCTTTCGCTCAATTCGGTTCCGATTTAGATGCTTCCACCAAACAAACTTTAACCAGAGGTGAAAGATTAACCCAATTATTAAAACAAAGACAATACTCCCCATTAGCTGCTGAAGAACAAGTTCCAGTCATTTACGCTGGTGTTAACGGTTACTTGGATAAATTACCATTAGACCAAATTGGTAAATTTGAAACCGAATTCTTAGCTTACTTAAAGGCTAACGAAGGTGATATCTTAGAAGCAATTAAGACTAAGGGTCAATTATCTGATGAATTATTATCCAAATTAAAGACTGCTACCGAATCTTTCGTTGCAACTTTCTAAATTTGATCAATAATTAATGAAACGTTTTATGTTAAGCTAGTTACAATTGTTTTTCTTATTTATTAAAAAAAACTTATTTATTCCATATTTATATTTATATTTATTTTATGATGAAATGATAAAAAGTTGGTGATTTTTTATCTTTTTAATTGTTCTGTATAATTGGAAAGATAACGTCATCTCTTTATTTCTTTATTTATTATATTACTCTATTCTATTGATTTTCCCCCTATCTAGATCAATTGAAGCATTTCTATTTTAAATATTTTTGTTCGATTAAAAGTTCTACAGTTAGAGTAGATGATGATGGTTCGAATGTTATCATCACTTTTTACTTTATTATGTCATTAGTGGATTATCTATTTTTGTAATATATATTATTTATTTATCATTTAAAAAATATATCAAACTTACGATTTAAATCTAAAAGTGTCATGTAAAAGTAAGAAGTGTAAGAGCCATAAGGTAAAAAGTGAAAAGTGAAAAATATCGACGCCAGAGACTAGAGTGCGGACAAATAGAATACGGGATGCTGGATGGCGGTAGATGGTATATTTTCATCTTTTCGTTACATTTGGGCCTATTCTTCTTTATTACTATCTACCATTAGAGAACACAAACTAGAATAACAATAATATGATAGGAACAGATACCGAGAGACAACTAACCCCTAAGATGCATGGTGTTGCAGATAAGGAGCCACAGAGAGTGGATAATGATGAATTATACAGGAGATCAACACAATACAGATATTGGTCTTTTGACGAAGACACCATATCTGATTTGAGAGTCGCTATTAACAAAAGAGGGCAAGAACTATTTGTGGAACGAATTTCTAAGTTGGATGATGATTCAGATATGCTTATCAAAAAATATGTCAATGAAGAATTTAGTAGGATAACGATCGAGGAGGAACGATTGATTGTGATATATTATGCACGTAAGTGTAAAGATTTGGCCAATTTTTTCAAATTTTCATCACAGGTTAGACTAACAGCCATATCTTACCTATTTAAGTTCTATCTGATTCATAGTATTATGGAATATTACCCACAACAGATTATGTATACATGCTTGTTTCTCAGTGCCAAGAGTGAAAATAATTTCATTGGGATCAATAACTTCTCCAAGGCTATTCCAAAGACGACACCGGAGAGTATCTTAGAATATGAATACATGATATTAGCGACAATGAGATTCAGTTTGATGTGTCATCATCCTATGAGACCGTTATATGGGTTTTACCTAGATATTCAAAACGTTTTGACGAAACTTGATCATAATAGATTGTACAAGGATTATATGTCGTGCCGAACGTTGATCAATGAGTCCGCTTTCACTGACGTTCAGTTTCTATTCACACCACCACAGATAGCATTAGCGTCGTTGTATATAGTTGATGATGTTGTTTGTATGAGATACTTGATGAGAAAGTTTGGTGTTAAACGTAAACAGATGTTGGAGAAGATGAACGAGTTAGAGAAGGATAAGCAAAAGGACGATAAAGAGGAGAGTAAAGTAAATTTAGCCGATATACAGGATAAGAAGCAAGATGCAGGTACTGACGACAAAGATAAGAAAGAGGATAAAAAGCATACAACACTACAACGGTACGAGAAAATGATAGAAATTATAAAAGAGTGTGCAGCTAAAATGCAGGAAAAAATTGATCCTACCGTGGAGGAAGCCAAAATTATCTCATTACGTGCTCATTTTAGTTTGGATCCTGTTAAGTACTTTAAAAAGATTTCAAGAGGTTCAACTCCCCCATCAAATAATGTCGAAACTGGTGTTAAAAGAGAGAATTCCGACAATGGAAATAGGGAGGGCGAAGATTTTAAACGTATTAAAGTTGAGTGATTTTTTTTTTTTTAATACATGAACATTTCTATATAAAGAACAGAGTACTACAAGTAAATTTATAACTAGATCTATTTTTTTTAACATTAATTTTTTTTTAAAAACATTATTAATGTAATTACAAAATTTTCGGTATGGCTGTGATTTTTTCCTTAATGTTACCAACGTGATAACAAGTTCCTTGTTCTTTATCTACCAACAAAACGTCTTGCATGAAATCTGAAGAACCACCTCTAAAAACTTCAAACTTAACTTTGCCAATTTTCATTGTCATTTTACCAGATTTATGGATTCTAATCTTACCTATTTGTCCATTTATTCCACCTTCAAGGATTGGCAATGAACATGGAAATTGCATGAAAAACATGTTGTTCCCCATATTCAAACTCTTCAAACTTTTGGATAGTATATTGTAATCGTCGTTTAATTGTTTAATTTCAGCTTGTTCTTGATAGTTATTGATATGAGAATTTGGATCAGTTCCATCGGTCAAGGCATTTATGTTTATATTCCCATTTCCATTTCCATTTGAAGTGGCTGTAGATGTAGGTCCCGGTGTCACGCTTGCCGTCCCCTCTCTAGAGGTATATGGTGTCTCCGATGGTATCATCGATCTCTCATTGTGAAATTCCGTCTTGATAGTTTTATCAATCTTAGTATCTTCACCGTATTCTCGATGTTCTTGTCTCTCTGCTCTCACAGGGAATAATGCCGTATCTATCTTATGTAAATCCATATCACCATCATCATCCAACAGATCTTCGTCTATTATTGCTCTCTTACTCATATCTATCGCATTGTCATCTTCCTCGGAATCGGAATCATAATCTTCACCCTCTAGTAACTTATTCATTTTGACATCATTGCCATTCTCCGCCTTGATTTTGTTCTTCCTCATATCTTTAGCCATTGCCTGTGATTTTAATCTTTCTAATAATGGATTAGATGGTCCCCTCATACCTGCACGTGTAGTACCATTACCACCCGATCCACCTAATGATATTGTACCTTCAGATAATGGACCAGATACAACTAATTGAGTACCGGATAATTTCTTGTTATTTCTGGCATTATTACCATTAACACCTGGCTTTTTTGCCCCTAGTTTCTTGCTATTCTTCTCAGCTATTTTATTCACACCAGGGGTGTTTATTTTACCGGCACTTTCTCTTTCTTCCTTTGTTTTTCTAGAAACTGCCTTGGGTTTGAATTTAAGTGCCGGTTTGGCACTTGTTGGGGTTCCCGAAGGGGTAGCTGTCCTGTTGAGACTATCCAATCGTTTTGACATATTTGGCAGTTGACTTTTGTGTTATTGTTAAATATGGAAAGTGTTTGTGAAGCTGTGCGTTGTTTTTCCTATTCGGTTGTTGTGTATTTTTTTGTTCAGATGGAATTCATCATGAATCATACATGTCTAGGGTGTGGAGAGTGGAAAAAAAAATTTGAAGGGAAAAAATATATGGTCAATTACGTAATCAATTTTGCGGATTTTCTAGTTTTTTTCCTTTAATACTGAAAAATTTTTATTGTACATTATTTTTTTCCAGTATGCGATTTTGAGGGCTCTTTTGGAAGGTAAGCTGGGTTTGGCTATAGGTAGGTTCTTCTGGAGACTAGTATTAAGAAAAAAATGGCTAAAGGAAAAAACAGTGCTAAAAGGAGAGAAGAAACAGGCGTGGAAGAGTTTGGAATGGACGATGTGGATGCGTTTGCAGATGCCAGAGATCAAGTTTTGTTGGAGAAGGCAGGTATGAAGAAAAGCGGTAACGATTACGATGATATGGACGATTCTGACGATGAAGAAGCAGTTGAAGGAGTTATGGATGTTGATTCAGATGCAGAGATTGAAAAATACAGAAAGAAATTTCAAGGTCCAATTGATGAATCTGATGAAGAATATTTCAAAGGTGAAGGTGGAAGCGATGAAGATGATGGGTCTGAAGCCGAAGCCGAAAGAAGATGGGGTGGAGATTATTATGGTGCTGATGAGGCAGAAGATGAAGAAGATGAAAAGTTGCAAGAAGAGGAAGCAATGAGATTGCAGAAGCAACATATGGAAGAATTAAATATGGGTGATTTCATGCTTGATGAGGTGGAAGATTGGAAGAGTGAAAAGGATCTGAAGAACAAGGAGGAAGCTGGCAAGGGAACTGAAGAAGATAATGATGAGAAATTTGAAGAGATGTTGAAAAAGGGAGATAAAGAAAGTCGAATGGAAATGATAAGTAAGAAATACCCCGAATATTTACCACTTGTTTTGGAATTGAAAGAATTGAAGGACGTTTACGAGGATTTAAAAGAAAAAGATGGAGGAGTTCAAGGTGTGCAGTTCAAGGCATTGAGTTTGTACTTAGGATCAATTGTCTCATACTTTGCCGTTTTTGCAACCAAATTACAAAATGAAGAAAAGTTTGATATGAAAGACGAAGATGTCATGGTTTCCATTTTAAGTACTAGAGAATTATGGAGGCAGGCTAATGGACTGAAAGACACCGTAGAAGCTGATGGAGCGCAGGAGGTAGAGTCTGATGAAGCATCCGGAGAAAGAGAAGAAGAAGAAGTATCTGAAGAAGAGGAAAAAGAATTTGACAACTTTACCGAAGAAGAAGAAGAAGAACAGGAAGATGCTGAAAAGGAACAATCGGAATCAGATGAGGAAGAGACACCCGATTTTTCACAGCTGCGTAAAATTAAGAAGGCACAACGTAAGAAGCTTGAAGATATCGATGTTCTTGATGCAGAAGATAAAAAAGGTCGTCGTAAAACACTTGGATTTTACACATCTAAAATTGATAAGCGTGATCTGGGTAAAGTGAATGCGGATGGTGACATGGATGCCGCATACGAGGAAACCAATGATAAACCAAGGTATGCAAGCCGAAAACCAACACAAAGCGGTGGTAGAAGAAGACGCCATTAAGAACGATTCATAACTGACATAGAGTTTGTATCTTGTATAGTAAGAAGTAAAAAGTAAGAAACTAAATGATAGAAACTGAAAAGTAAAATGTATCGTCCAAATTTCCTGATTAGGCATGTGGCGCGAGTTTTTTTTTTATTTTTCATTTTTCATTTTCCAGATTTTTTTTAACATGAAAATTTTTACTTCACTGGGTTAATTAAGAAATATTTATAAAGAGTTTGTGGCAACAACAGGAAAGAACATACAAATAAACAATGACAAACGATACCGAAGTAGAGAGAAAACCAGTCACGGTTGAGAAACAAATTCCAGTGAATTATGATTTGGGATTATTGGCAGTAAGTGATCCCCAACCACTTGATCACCTTAAATTATCAGATTCTAAACAGAGAGAAGAGTACTTGAAGGAAACAACCAGAGATAACGTTCAATTATTAGTAAATCAAATTTTATCATTGCCATTACAGAAAAAGGATAATATAACGCTGGTTACATTACCTGACCCTGTTTTCAAATTACCAAGAGAAAAATCTATTCCTAAACCAAGAGAACTTACAAGATGGGAAAAATTTGCAGCTAAGAAAGGTATCCAAAAGAAGGGCAAGGAGGGTAAATTGGTTTATGATGAAGAAAATAAGGAATGGGTTAATAAATGGGGTTACAAAGGTGCTAACAAGAAGATCGATGATCAATGGGCAGTTGAAGTCGAGTCAAAAGCAGGCACAAAAGGTGATGATGATGAATTGTTAGATCCAAGAAAACTACATAGAGATGAAAGGAAAAAGCTTATCAAGAGAAATCTACTTCAACAAAAGAGAAACAGGGAACAGAAATAAACATCTTTGTAAATTTTAATTTTGTAGTTTTATAGAGGGAATGCATTCTCAGCGCCACGTGCTGGTCTTATGCCACTTTTGTATAAAGAAATGGAACCATTACGATGTTTAAGAATTGCCATGTTTGATAGTAAGTTATGTTATCATTCACGTTCTCAGGTTGTAAATTGTAGACGTGAAATACCATATTAAAAAAATAGTAACATTTATTTATTAATGCATGATACTGCACGTGACACCATTTTTTTAAAATAAACTACTCTCAGATTGAAAAAAAACGAGTACACATTTTCAATGAAACAAAATATTTCTTACACTTTAAGATCAAGGAGTTGATCCAAACACCCTAAAAAAACGGAAACGACACAAGAACGGTACACCCGATGGACAGCACACATACCCAATTAATAGATACTTTGATACGACAATGCAACGGACAATCGACTGCACACCACATAGTTAAACAGTTACAGTCCTTTTTGAACGTGTCATTCGACAAACCTACTAAAGATGGCCTCAAAAACTATACCAAGGAGCAATTGGAGAAATTCAACAAGATTCAAGCCAAAGAAATTAAACTACGAAAAATAATGCAGAAGAAGAAAGATGAGTTTTTAGCCTCCTTGGTGATAAATAAATTGAAGAATCGAGCTTGGATAGAACTTTTATTTAAATATAATGTCAGTAATAAGGAAATAGTAGACGATTCATACACAGAAAAAGAGACAAAAGTAACCGAACCAGAGGAAGACTTAACAGAAGATGAAATACCTACAAGTATGCCATCCATAGAGATTTACCGTGATAATTTGAATTTAATATGTCGACTTGATCATGATTTAGTTCCTAATGATTTTGCACCTGATGTACAAAGATATAGGATAAGACGAAAATATCGTGCTAAAAGACATCAGGCGCAAAAAGAATATCCTCATATGATTGGTTTTCTTTCAAGTAGAGCCGATATTGCAGGTGCGACATGTTCTTATTTATACACATGGTCTGATGATATCCAACGATTGCTGAAAATTAAAAACCCCTTGGCGATAGCTGAAACAGTTTCTTTGACATTTAGATACTTTAGAGAACACAAATTATTAAGGGACAAAAAATTTTATCCTGATGATAACACCCAATTTTTATTACGAAATCTTAATCTTGAAGGTCACCTAGTAATTTCACTTACTGAGAGAATTGATGCCGAAAAAGTTCAGAAAGTGGGTACCATTTTTAGTGATGGTACCAGACACCTTGATACCAAAGCCAATAATTCAAATGAAGGTACCGTTATTCCTCTAAGTGCCTATAATGTACCAGAATCTGCATTAGAGAAACGAGTTAGCAAAATGATGGATCCAAAGGACATTGCCGCAAGTTTCCCCACTTTGTACCATAAAAAGAGCAAGGGAAAGAGAAAAAACAGTAAATAGTTATAGTTAAACTATTTGTGTTTGATATTTTTGTGCTATATACCCTCTATTCCTCGTTTAGCTCTTATTTAAAACCTTTGACGGAATTACATTGATTGTAAGACTCCCCTCTCAGCAAACTGTGAATTAATTATTATGGTATAACCCCACAAACCTAGGAAAGAAGGAAAGTTCTGAAATATTAACTCCTGTTTTTATTGTCGTTTTTTTTGTGATACGAATATATCTCGGACCTGTGAATACATTTAACAAGAAAGAAAAAAGAACCCCCCCAAACTCAATTAACAGACGGCAGTCGGAATACGGCGCCCGGCGCGTTCCGAATTCTGATTTCCGAACTCCGAGCGGTACTAACAGTACCGTCTGTTTCTTATCTTTTGCTGTTGCTGTTACTGTTGCTGTTCAGCATATTCAAACACCAACTCCAAAACATCAATAAAAATGTGCGATCCACTACCACCATACAGAGAAAGGGGATTAGTGTCAGCACAATCCCCAACGCAGGAAAACCAGCTAGGTTTGTTTCAGGAATCAAAAATTAATACTCTTGCATGCAATGGGAAGTTTCTAACGCACCATCTACATCATACATAACTTATGAAGGGTTCTGACAAATATAATCCAAATCTTTATTTGTCATGGAAATATTCGAGCGGTATTCATTTTACTATTTGTAAAAATATGAGGTTTGAAAAACTGTCTGGGGCAATATGCAAGAAATGCTTTTACAGTTTTGGTGCTAGGAACGACCGTCGAGATAAGCGTTTTCAATATATCACTAATACACTCACTCAACCACCACAACTACAGGGAAACATTATATATCTCATTTGTGATATTGCAGTTATTTTGAAATGCCTAAACCGAAGAGTCTCTAGACTTTTCAGATTGGGAAGTATTTGTTTTCATTACGAAGGATCTGAATTGACCGATCTTTGCCAGGACAAAATTTGGACATGTTGCTTTTGCAATGGTTCAGGACTTGAAAATGACGATTGCAGTGGTTACCGTTTTCCGGCCATTGATGGCCTTCCCGTTTCAATCTTTGAAGATGAAAACTATAGATTCTCTAGAGACCCTATTAAATATATTATATTTAACGATTATATGAATACAGAAGATCCTAAACTTGTTTTTACAGCATCGTATCTTGACAGATTTTCAGTAAAAAGGTACACTTACATTATATACACTTTTTATTTACCCATATGCATAAACATTACTAATTTAATTAATTTTTGTTTTTATATAATATAGTGTTTATACGATAAACTTTTTAAACAAAAATACTATGACTGAATTCCTGTATATAATTTATTTCATGTCATAAGAAGAGGTTTAAAGAGAATTAATTTTTACATTTAATTTCTTAATGCATAATAAGTTTAAACACCACCTTGATTTTTTGATTTTTAATAGATTTCTGTTAAACTATAAAAATGTGTATAAAACTTATTAACAAATAAAGGGGGCATACGTAGCTGTTTCTGTTCCTAAAAAGAAACACCACAGAGAGAGAAGGACAAGTACTGAGGACTGAGCATACCATTCAGCACAAGGCGACTACTATGTTGCTCTAGCAATATTTCCATTCTTATTCAATAATATAATATTTTTTAGCTTAGCAATTATACACAAGTAACATTAAAATTTATAAAGGAATGGGGAGTGTCTATTTTTTTACAAAAAGGATACCATAGAAATAATAAAACCAATTATATCTGAGAGGCTTGATCTTGTTTATGGTTGAGTTCTTTTTACCTTCAAGTGCACTTGAAGTGCTCTCAACAGAATTGCAATCGAGCTCTAATGAACCAACCATCTTTTTTGGAATTATTATTGAGTGGCCACATTTTTAAGGACTGTTTCAGTAAGGTACCTTGACTTATGATAAGAAAAGAGAAGAGAAAGGAAAAGAAGAATGCCAGATGAGCCGCCTCACATTTAAATGCAGCTTTTCCGCTTCCCGCTCTCTGCGTAATTAATTATTAACTATTAATTGCTCGTAGCTCTCACTCGCGTCCTGGCGGCCATTCTCGATTCTGGACTCGGGTGTTAACTGTTAGATCTGTTGTCCTTTGTTCTCTGTTATGCCAGGCCCCAGGTACGGGAAGGAAGAAGAATAAGGGTGCATGTCAAACCAATTTACAATGGAGTTTATGGGAACATCCTTCCAGGATTATGCATTGGATCAGTTTGTTAAGGTGCAACTTCTGTTTGACGAATCTTTCAGGTATGTGAAAGTCTCCCAACTTAAGCAGATACCAGCTACGCCGGTGTTGGGTCAAACAAGTAAATCCATGTTTCACAAAAGTAGTGCACTCCTCAAGCATTTAGTTGAACTGATTAACGAGATTTCAGACCTCAAACAGATACCATTGGATGCAGATTTCAAGAAAAATATTGTGAGGTTTTATTCACTCAATAGGGAAAATTTTAAATTGTTTACTCCAGATTCTCTAATTTCAAGTTATCAAAATTTTTTGAAAACCCAGAAACACTTAGATACCTCCGATCCTAATTATTATATCCAATCGATACAATTGGTTGATTTGATGTTGTTATGTAAATCATCAAATAATGAGAAATCCCAATTGACAAGTATTCGTAATAGTCTGCTCGAATGTTCGTTTTTACAATTGCCCACAATATCAGATAAAAAATCCAGAATTGCAATTTGTGACACTTTTGCGATTGATGATGCAACTTTGGAAAATAAAATCATTCAGTTACAACCAACATTGTCGAAAGAAGAAGTTGTCGAGTTCCTAACAACAGGTCAGGTACTCTCTGACGCATATACTGATACTGATTTTGAAAATCCTCAGTATTATCAAAATTGGTTATTGAAATCAAAAAATTTGGAATCTGATTTAATATCATTTTTTACTGCTACTTCAATAAAGGGCAGCAGTCCAACAGGAACGTTTTTACCTAATCAATTAGATGATGTGGTACAACTATTAATTGCATTATCATTAAATTCATCATCTCATTTTTTCCAAGGATTGATTAAATGCATGCAGATATGGCAGATTAATCCATTTGAAATTCAATTTAAATTTATAGAAACTGCTGTCAATATGAGTACAAGTACAGTATCAGGGAAAACTACAGTTAATCCAGAATTGGTTGAGAAAGCGTTTAATTTATCATATTTGGCAATGCCATTTCAAACCCAATTTTTGGAATGGCCATTAGAGGAAAAGAAGAAATTCTTAAGATTAAGTATGAAAATTTACAATGATTCCATTGATTCTATCAGACCATTTTATGGTATGTTTTTCCAGGATCAAACTAGTTTCACGACGGTTTTATCATTTTTGAAATTGTTAAAGCTAAATTTAAAGAATGTTAAACAAGAAATAAAAAATCACTTAGTCACCGTCATCAATCAAAGGTTGGAATCGCACAGAAGTAAATCAGAAATCGTTAGTTCTGCTACAGGTTTGAAATTGGATAATATTGTCAGGTATTTGACATTGGTTTCAAGAGATATTAATTTATTGTACAATTGGAAATTTAGCAATAAAGATTTAAATTTATCATTTCAAATTTTCGAAATCGGGTCAAAGATTTTGATGAGCCCTTCATTGGATATTATTAAAAATTATATCGCGGATATTAAACATAGTAATTTTAATCTAATTACAAATAAAGATAATAGAGTTAATTTTGGTACGTTTATCGATTTAGTGAATAATTTAAAATCGAGAACAAATTTTAAATATGATTTCCAAAATGAATTATATGATGATTTCTATAAACTAGTCAAATCCTGGAACGAGGAAATGATTAATAAAACAAAAGTCATTATTGCAAATGATTCGTTGGCTAGATTGGATGGTTGTTCATATTCTTCAAGTGTTCAAAATTTGATTTTGCTCTTTGAAGGGTACATTAAATTACTCGATAGTTTTAAATGGAGTGATGAGTATCAATCCTCTGAATTGAATATCTTGTTATATAGGAACATCATTAATTCAATTGAGTATTATCATAAGGCAATGAATAAAAAAATGGGTGAGATGAATAGACTCCAAGATTTGGAGGATGATAAAAATATTGATACATTCGTTTGCCTTAATAACATATTTAACATTTTGGAATTTATAGAAAAATTGGAGAAGAATTCTAATGTGTTGAAAATTTCCCAATATTTAATTGCCAATGGTTCTAACAAGAAAAGTTCTAAACTTCCTAATAAGTATATCACTGTCAATATTAAAAATGCCGAAAATGTTGAAGATATGAGAGGTAATCCGGTAAGCTTGAAAGTTAGATTATCAGGGTTAATCAATGATGAGACCAGGACGATTGAAAAAGATTATAATCCTGAGTGGATAGAAGAATTTAACGTCATTGTAAGTGGTAACAGTAGCACTGTCAATACTAACAGAGGAAATCTGAAGATTGAGCTAATTGACGCCAGATCTAACAATGTTTACAAATCTATCGATTATCACGTCAATTTGAATTCTGAAAATTTATTCAAAAATCAAAATGAAAGAATTCCATTGAAACCAAAGAGCGGATCATTAAATATCAGTGTTAATGCCGAATTCGAGAAAAATGATCCCTTGTTTTATATTATTCACTGTAAAAGTGAAATAGAAAATTCAATTAAACGTTCCATTAATGCGATGATTGAACGATATTTGTTGGATTTTAAAAACGTTTTCACCATTCCTTATTTAACGCAAAGTTTGGTTGATAATCCAATTAGGTCTGAAAATAATTACGAGAAATTGCAGGATCCAATAATTGATACCATGATTGGCAATTTTAAAGTCAAGATTATTCCACAAATTTATAATAATATGGAAACAAAGCTTTTTGATAGGTTAATTGTTGAATTTTGGATTAAGATTTTAAATATAGCTGAGAATTTGTTGTTGCCCCGTATATCGATCATAAACTATCGTATCAATTCAAAGCTTAACAAAAAGAACAACAGTCAAATGTCATCAATGCCTGCAAATGAGCATCATTATTCTGCCCAACCGTCTGCACATACCATCCACGAAACCACAAGGGAAGAATTGATCCGTGTTGTTGAATGGTGTTATAAATTCCGTTCTATGATTGATTTACCGGATATGATCTTACAAGATGACTCCTTAAAGAAACCATTTGATGAGTTCAACCGGATCAAACAGTTGTTTCATCTATCTATTAAGCAATTACAGGAGGAATATTATCAGGATTGGAATTTTCTTAATAGAAACATGTTAAATAAGTTGAGTAAAGGAATCAAGTATGACCGGATGAGGTGGTCCGATACTACCAAACATAAGGAACTCCTCCTTCGGATACTCCTTGCCAAGGGGGACATCAAGTTTGTGAAAACGGTGCTAGAGATGGAACAGCGATTTGAAAGAACCATTAAGACGGAGATTGAGGTGATCTACTTGCAACAGTTCCTGTAGAAGGTAAGCACATAGTTTACACATTGTATATTTATTGTATAGAGAAAATAAAAAGTTGCGCCTGGAATACACCAGTTAGCGATTACCGCATTGGGCGCCCGGCTGGCGGTACATGTTTCCAGTAGCCAGTAGCCGGATGCCAGTTGCCACATTGGCTAGCTGTCGTCTATTCCAGGTTCATGTGATTCACTTCTGCCATCGCAATTGCTGCTGGAGTTCCTGCAGTTGTAATTGTCCTCGTAGACACACGGTCCAACCACACAGTGCCCCCGATAGAGCATTAGCAACCATGGACGGTCTTAAAAACAGACGTAGAAGCAGGGTTTCCTCCATTCCAAAATTGCCAGACGACGACTCACAACAGATAATTACTTCGTTTCCGGGCACCACCATGATTATGGATATCACGCAGGAGGGCAACATTACACATACCAAAGGAAGATCTAAAGAGGCCAGGAAACGTCCACCGATACCTGTACCAACAACGTATATGCCCCCTACTGAAATGAACCCCAATGCAAGTAAGTCTTCCATCAGTTTGAATACGCCAACTAAATCCACTCCTGTTGTTTCGACAACACCAACGAACGTAAATTCTTCCGAAAGTTATACTATGAACATCACTAATGGAAGACATAAGAGTAAATCTAGCAGTATTGGTTCCAGCGATACTGATAGTGGTAGCTCAAACGATGACGTTGCAAGTGTACAAGAAGAAACCACAGAAGATGTTAATGGTGTGGAAGGAGGCAATGTGGTGCAAAATGAACAACAACCAAGTATGATGGGCTCGATTTTCAGGAATATAACCGGATATGGCAGTAATGGTAAGGATATAACATCATCGCCTACAAAACCAACTTCTTTACAGAGTACTGATAATGTCATTAAGGAAGATGAGGAAAATTTAAACAATGAGCTGGATGAAGGAATCAAATTTGAAGTAGAAAATGGAACAGAAATGTTATCATATAGGAAATCACGCAATAAAAACAACAGAATTTCAAGTGATTCAAGTACCATGCCGAATTCAACTACCACTACAACTACCACCACCACCACCCATGCCAGAAGTAAGTCTATCAATACTCCAACGACAATATCTTCTTCAACATTTAAAAGTGATACAACACCAACGGGAATAACCCCTGTTCCAGTAATACCACCAAGAATTGAAATTGATTACACCCGTTTTGTTGATGAGAAGTATTTAGATACGCAATATAGATATGCAACTGAGGATAGAAATCAAGAATTCCATCAAATTTTCACAAACGTTCCAAAAAGTGATCGTCTATTAGATGATTTTGTTTGTGCATTAAGTAGGGAAATTTTATTGCAGGGTAGATTGTATATTTCTGAACATTATTTGTGTTTCAATTCTAGTTTATTGGGATGGGTCACCACTTTGGTTATATCTTTAGATGAGATTCAAAAATTGGAAAGAAGATCGACTGCCGGTATATTTCCTAATGGTATCATTGTTGAAACTAAAGAAGCGAAGCATAATTTTGCTAGTTTTCTCACTAGGGATCAGACCCTTAATTTTATTGAAACCATTTGGTCGAAATCAATCAGTCTGAGTAAAAAAAATCATGAAAAATCCAGACAATTCGAATCATTGGAATCTAAAACTTATTTTGAAAATATGAATGGCCATAACGATGTCAAACTTTTGTCTGAGGATGACATATATACCATTGATGATGATGATGAAGAAGAAGAAGAAGAAGAAGAAGAAGATGATGATGACGAGTATGAGAGTAGTGATTCTGAGGATGATTCCGAAGACGATGATAATGGTGAGGTTAACATTGGGAATGAAAAAAAGTCTACAATTATAAAGAACTCTGAAGTAGTTGAAGCTAATTGCAACGATAATGCTCATGATTCAGATGCTACTCATAAAGAGAGTGTCTCGCTGAATGAAAAAACTGTATCCGAAGATGGGGATTTAACGAAGAAGAGAAAATCGCAGCCCAAACAGAAATTCCCTGGTCCGAAAAGACATCTACCTTCCAATCATGATGTTAATATAGGGAATACAAATGAAAATTTGGTTCTGGATAAAGAGTACAATATTCCTGTTGGATTATTGTATGATATCTTTTTTGGGAAAGATATTACATTTCACAAACATATGATGGTTATGAATGATGGATTGAATTTTACCGATTATTCGACGTTTAATGGTGAAGGCAGTGAGAGGATTTTTGAATATGACAAAAAGTTGAATTATCCAATTGGTCCTAGTTCGACGCGTGTTTATTGTACGGAAAAGTTGAACCATTTAGATTTTGATGACTATATTGAGATTTTGAATATTTCCAAGACACCAAATGTTCCATCCGGTTCAGCATTTGATTGTAGAACCAAATATACGATTCAATGGGGTGAAGAAAACAGGGCTAGGTTGATTATAAGTTTTAAATTGGAATGGTCGGGAAGTTCTTGGTTTAAAAATGTCATTGAAAGTTCTGCATTGAGTGGACAAACCAAGGCAGCGGACGATGTTAACAATGAAATGTTGAAGATTGTTCCACAGAAAATCATTGAATTTAACTTACATGAAAACGAGGAAGAAGATGAAATTGAGGAAGACCATGCACGGGAAATTAAAAGGAAGCCAAAGTCTAAGGTTAAGAAGGAAAAGAGCGGTAAGAAGAAAACCACTGGAGAAAGGAAATCTGTTCCTTCTTTATTGCAAGAGCCCGTTATTGATAATAACTTTTTGAGCAAACAGCTGGTTAAAACACCCTTTGGAAAGTATTCATTTGCAGGTGTTATTTACGCTCTGTGCTCTGTTATTGGGCTCCAATTTGTTTTGATTTGTTGGATATTAAAACAAAACAATGATTTACGGAAATTTTTTGAAGATATGAATGAAAGAGTATATTGAAAAAATAGAGATAAGACGATATTGTTTTTGAATATTTAAAATAAATTATAAAAGAATTATTAATAACTAGATAAATAATAAATAGTTGTATAAATAAATGCGCAAGTATATATATGAAAAGTGGTGTAACGAATTTTACTCTATCTCTACCCCCCCCCTCTCTCTCTCTCTTTCTTTCTTCTGAATATTATAGTTATGTACAAGAATGAAGGATTATGCCAAACAACCGTTAATAAAATCTGTTTCCTTACTTTCTAAAATTTCCATATTATCGATTGTAAATACCATGATGTGTTCATTTTCAGCATCCATTTCAAAAACAAAGACACCGGTTAAGATTCTTCCCACAGCGGATTTATTTTCCGAATTATCATGATGGTTGTCCTTTATCTTTGCCAAGGGGTCCAAAGTTTTAGCCAATCCTTCGATTGTTTTCTTTGCCTCCAATAACGACAACGTTTGTAATGGATTTGGAGATTTCAAAAGCTTCGTCCAATCAAAATGGTCTATACTGTAGGACCCCCATTTTGCATCCGTTGTTTCAGTATCGTTGATATGGTTACACCCTGAATAACATGTTCTCCATTTGATTTTGATTTTGGTAGTATATTGAGAGGTATCCTGTTTGGAAAGTTTGGACGATTCCAAAATGTTGTTATTCAAGGTTAAATTGATCAATTCATCCGATGACATTGAATTTGTTGGTTCAATCACTTTAATATTGGATATATGTATTTTAGATTCAGGGTTTAGATAAAACAATAACAAGATTTTCTGGATGGCTTTTAATGTACTTGAATACATCAAATATCCTTTAAAGATCGGTAAATTGGGGAAATGATTGGGTAAGATCTTCAAAATGATCTTATCGGATACAAATTCTTGTGGTAATAAATCCGTCAACATATCAGGTACTTTTAACTGTAACATTTGAATAATTGTGCCCAAATTTGCCTTTCTTGTTAGAAGTTTTGTGTCAACTTTATCATCCTCCTTTTTAGGACGCGGGGTTTCGTCGTTTCTATTGTCCGTATTTTTCACTATTAAAGATGTATTTAGAGAAAGTGTGGTGATTTTATTGTTACTTCTGTTATTATTAAAATGCTCATATTTTGTGACTTGTTTGATTCCATGATAGTAATTGACAACTATATGGGTGTTTCTATTTTGGATTTCACAGAGATAATTCTGAGACAGTTTTGTTATTCTCTGTTGTTGTAGTTTTTGTGTGTTTTGGAATTGTAACGGATATATTGGATGTGAATTCGAAGTAGGTGGTCCATGTGAAAGTCGGTTCCGAAAAGGTTCGGATATAAGCGTCTTATTTACTCTTGATTGTTTGTAGATAAGGTTGTTGAAGTCGGCATTTTGACGTGTAAACAAATTGATGGGTTCTTTTATTTTCCCCATTGGCAACTTTGGTTTCTATTTGTGTGTATGGAAAGAGAGGTTCGGAGATGACAGAACCTGATTTTTAAGAGAAGTCATGTTGAATGGATCCAATAGGGAGCGGAGAGAGAGAGAGAATATGAGTCGGAGGGAAGGTGGAAAGTGGAAAATTTAAAATTTTGTGTGTGCGGTCGGGGTCTGTGTGGAGAAGACCCGATCGGGAAAGTTGCGGCGGCAATTCCGCGGAATTCAGGGTGTGTGATTGGAGATTAGATAGAAAGTTGGACGTTGCACGTTTGGATTTGGACATCAGTCCCATATAAGGCTTAGGGGTGGCCCTTTGAATGACAGTAGGAGTCTTTCTCTTCGATATTGGCGGGAGTCTCTCACATCGACAGCAGCAGACAGCATGACAACCGGAGAGAGACTCACAGAACACACCCCACACCAACACTACGGTGCAATATCGGACACCACCAAAGACTCCAACACAACCACTCTTCAACATGAAATTCGTACAATCGCCATCTCCTCAGCACCGTTGGCAGTCACCTTCTTTCTACAATATTCACTAGCCTTGGTCTCCATCTTAACAGTCAGCGGTTTTGGTAAAACGGAGTTGGCAGCGGTGTCTTTGGCAACTATGACGTTCAACATTACCAATGGAGTATTCACTGGTATGTCAACCTGTTTAGAGACACTCTGTTCTCAGGCCTACGGTGCTAAAAACTATAAACTGGTTGGCCTCTATTTCCAAAAATGTTTCATGTTAATATTATTCTTTGATATACCACTGCTCATGATATGGTGGGAATCCGGTTTTTTGTTGAGTTTCATCGTCACCGATCCCAAATTGGCACTATTAGCACAATCTTATTTGAGAGTGATGACATTCTCAACACCCGCATTCATATTCTTTGAAACTTCAAAGAGATATTTACAAGCACAGGGTATCTTTGTTGCAGGACAATACGTCTTGTTCATAGTTGCACCACTCAATGCATTGTTAAATTATCTTTTAGTTTGGAATTCGAAAATCGGAATTGGTTTCTTGGGTGCACCATTGGCAACAACCATAAGTTATTGGATCAGTGCAATTCTATTGTTTCTCTATATGATATACATAGATGGTTATCAATGTTGGTTTGGTTTCGATTTGAAAAATAGTCTCACCAATTGGTCCTCCATTTTACCATTGGCATTAAATGGTACTGCCATGATTTTATCCGAATTCATAGCTTTTGAAATATTGACTCTATCATCGGCAAGATTTGGGACATCAACCTTGGCGGCACAATCCATTGGCTCAACATTGGGGACAATCCTATTCCAAATCCCATTTGCTACATCCGTTGCCACCGCAACGAGAATTGCCAGTTTATTAGGTGCAGATTTGAAATTGGAGGCAATAACCTCAACAAAGGCAGCCTATTTGATCAGTATCTTTCTCAGCATATTGAATTTCTCCATCCTATTTTTCTTTAGATATAGAATAACTGCAGTTTTCTCAACAGATCCCAAAGTTCTTAAAATTGCAGTCTCCATATTGGTAATTCTTGCAATTAATCAATTATACGATGCACCTAATATCATAGGTGCCGGTATTTTACGTGCACAGGGTAGACAATCCGTCGGTAGTAGATTAAATATATTTGCATATTACGTTATCGCCGTTCCATTGGCATTGTACCTTGCCTTTGATTGTGAATTAAAAGTTGATGGATTATGGATTGGATTAGGGGTCGGAGTTTTTGTTTTGGCCGTTTTGGAATTCATCATGGTTTTGGCCTCCAATTGGAATGATATTGTCAGAAAGGCAGATGAACGATCCAGAGCCGAATAGGTCTGGTATTATATATACGAAAATCTAAATAAATAGTTAAATAGTTAAATATATCATTCATTTATTAAAAATTTCAATAATAGTCTACCATTATTTTCTTTATTTCAATTCATTAATTTTGTAGTATGTCTTTTTTTTTGTTAAACATTATAAATTCTTTATAATCATTTGTGTGACATTTTTACTATTTAGAAAATATATATTAATGGACAAGCCAACAAAGACTTTTCAAAGAGATAGACATGAAAGAAGTGCATAAAACATATATAATATAGCGCAATTTAGTTTTCCAATTCATCAACTGGTGATTATTATTATCATGCTTATTCTTATGGTTCACTATATAATGTTTTCACTAAAAACGATTGAGACATAACTGGATACCAAAACAACCAGATTTATTCAATTTGTTTTTGGCTGTGGGAATAGAAGCAATCAAATTAACATTAAATTTTCTTCATAAGAACACAGATACTGAAATGACTGTTTGGTATCAAAAGTAATAGAAAATTACTTAAAAAGAACCGACAGATATTTGAATGTTAATGATATTTTTTTGAGTTGAAACTAGATTTATAATATTTTGCAAGATTGTTTAACCGACAAAAAGTGACAACAACCAGTGCAACCTGAATCACCGTATACGTGTATGCAAAAGGGTGATTTAGCAGGTGTTGTGGTTTAGATTTTTGGATTCATATATACCTAAAACAAGAATTCTGTTTGGATCGTGTATCAATACTAGGTGATATAAATGTTAAGTTTAGTAGTGATATATATCATGGGATTCATATATATTGTTGGTACCATTACATTAAAGGAATATGGTGTTTTACTAAGTACGGATGTGAAATTTTTGCAGTTAAAATGTAACAACAGAAGATAAAAAAAAAACATATCAAACAATGCCCTGCAGTCAATTATTGATGATACAAAAAAGAGAAAAAAAAATCTTTTTATAAAGAATCAATAATAAATTCTTCATTATTCATGAATAGTTTTAATGGATTATAATTTGCTTGAAAATTTCAAAAGACTTCTATCCAAAAGACCACCTAAATAGCATGAATGCAACTAGTAGATTTGGTAGCCCTTGTTTCCTTAATTCTAGAAATGCATAGTTGAAAAGTGTTGATTAAGTAGTGAAAAGTAAAAAGAAGGAAAGCTCAGCTCCCCACCGAATCTCCGTTATTCGGGCGGGGGTCCCGTGTTTTAGATTCTAGATTCATTCGGCCTTTGTTATTGGAATTGTCAATTGTTAATTGGGAGTATACCAACAGCATCATCAACTACCACGATGTTGGCAATACAAGAAAGGAAGCTCAAATAAAAAAAAATTAATTGAGCTCTGGACATATGTTGATGCCAAAATTAACTATTGACAGTAGGACTTGGCGAATGAGCCGCCAGCATTCGCCATTCCCCTTAATGTTGCACGACCTGGAGAAACTCAAGATAAATAATAGGTATTATTAACAGTTAACCCTTGAAAGCCAAATGCAGCGGGGTATTCTGTTGGCAACTGAGAAGATCTGAATGCACAATTAAAAAGAAATTGTTTTGAAAAGTAAAAGTAATAATAGAATTCGCCAAAGCAGATTAACCTATCATTAATAATGTTGCAAATTTGAATAAATTAAGCCGTAAAGACATATAAAATCTTACAGCAGCATATAATATAATAATTCAAGATAATCTAAAGTCCCAAAAGTGGGTGGTTTCAAGAGCATTGGAGATGAGAAGTTCGCCGGAGGAGGTGTATTTGTTCACCAATAAGTACGGAAACGACGATCGGGATTGAATAGAGATATTTTTAACGTCTACCTTTTTTCGCTATTACTTATTTTTAATATCTATTATTAGTTAGCTATAATGCAAAAGTAGATATAATCAATTGTGCATGTTGAACAACAGAAAATCAGCCTAAAAATTGCTTCTTGTTTATGTGTAGTTATGTTTTCCATTCATTATAAATATATATATAAGGCAGCAGACTTGGTTGAGGGTTTGTAATCAAAATTGCAATACCACAACCAGTAACACCCGACCAATAGTATATCGGGAGGGGTTTACCCGGTGACGAATGTCGGATGTCGGATGTCGGATGCGTCAATTGCCAAAGTCGTTTGACCAGATGCTTCGCCCTGTCGACGCACGTTGCACGTGGCTGTGAAGAAGACGAGATTTCGGGATCAATACTCATGGAAGTAATAAAATCTCCCGTAGTCATTCTTTTAAATACATGTTTTCCTTCCTAATTTTACATAAATTTCTTGAAACTTTCCATTTTGCTTTCAAAGTCATATTTATTACTATCGGAATTAATATCAAAATTATTATCGATATGTGTTCTGGCAGTAGTATATGGAATAGAATGATCCATGATATCATTAGTAGAATTGGTTCACATTTTAACTTTAATAAATTAAATAAAGTGAAGCAATATTTTAAATATTAAAATTGTTTAAAATAAGCTCGATAGATATGCCATATCTGCAAATAATATTCTATTCTAAATATAACATGTTTACATATATATAGATATTGCACTATTTACGGATTTAACCAGACTTGAGAATTTCTCGACGTCCTCTCGATGTGAGAGAAACACTGGCCGATTACGTAACACATTTACCCTCAACTCTCACAGCGCCTAGACAATAACTGCCGTTTTAAGCTTTCTTCTTTCTGTGTTGCAGAAATTCCAGAATTCCGCCATGATTTTCCGATTTCCCATTTCCCATTTCCCATTTTCCATTTTCCATGTTTTGGTTGCCAGTTGCCAAACAGAACGACGACCACGTCTTCTCTTCTCTCTCCATCTTTCTTCAATACATACAAATCTGCAATTCATTCATTTATCTAAGGATACCATCCCACGATGAAACCCCAGGTGTATGATTCTGGAGATCCCAATCTACCAAATCTACCGGATACAGATCAAATTCAATGGTCAGATTACGACGATTATCTATCGAATCGTCCATCATCAGAATCATCTTACTCTTCGTCCTCATCTGATGAATTGAACTCAGATGATGGAAGCAGTGATCGATCAAAAAAGAAAAAACATAATACTTCCAAATCCCTCAGAAGAAAGAATTCAAGGATAAGTATTAACGATGAAAATAATAATCGAGATAGGCAATCGATTAAATCCAATAGAACAAAAGCTGCAACTAGAACAACAACAATAACGTCTACAATGAAACCTACAGTGAATCGTGCTAGAAGTAAAACAGTTGGTTCACAAATTATAACATTTAATAATTCACCATCCAATACAGAAGATGAGAAAGAGGATGAATCTAAAAATATGCATAGACAACGAGAAAGGTCAAATTCCATATTGAGCAGATTACATTTACCCAGATTAAGTAGACATTCGTCACCATCAGTGAAAATTACAAAGACAACATCGAAAACAACCTCTTCATCGTCCCCCATTTCTACACCAATAATTCAACCAACTCGTTCACATTCAATTGCCGCGGGTGCATTATTACATGATCATGATCAACGTAGAATTCATTCAGATACACCATATGATGAAGAATTGGGGTTGTCAGTTGGTCCAGAAGCATACAGGGATAGAGATGTGATGTATTATAATGACAATGACCATCTAGATATAATTGAACGATCTAATAGCAGCGCATTGGGAAGCTCCGTTAATGTCAACGAGAGGGAATATGACGAGGCCGAAATGTCTGATATTGAGGATAATATGGATGATGAGATCAACAATAAACGAGAACAGCAGCAGGTGGAAATTGATCAACGTCTAAGGAAAATCATGAGGACAGATACGGATGATGAATCGTCATCTTTTAAAATACCCAAGACGGGATATCAGCCGGAATCTATTTTGAAAAAACACTATAAACATGAATCAGATACGGATGGCCATGCAATTATAGATTCTGAGAATGATAATGAAAATGTAGAAGATGATGGTGATGATGATTATGATTCAGGAATTAGTCCTTCCGAGAAAAATGACAATTTGGAAAATGATCTTGATGCAAATTTATCGGATGATGAAAATGAAGAAGCGAATGAGGATGCTGAGGAAGATAGAAATTCAGATGAACAAGAAGGTGTCAATCCAAAGAAATCAAGAAAGAGAAGACAGGCTAGACGCCGAAGAAGAAAGAAATCAAGAAAATATGCAGGGTCCCAAAGTAAAAAGGAAAGAACGGCATGGGAGCCTGGAATTGATTTACGAACCACCGATGTTTTTCTCAATTCGCCCGGATCCATAATAACCATCACGGATTATTCGAAAACGAGATACAGAGTAAGTCATTACGATTTATACTCTGAAAACAATTCAAGATATGCGAGATTTATGACTGATGATACTATATTAAGTGCGCATGATTTTGGTGATGACTATGATGAAGATGGCAATGAAGAAATTAATTCAGAATTTCATGATTTCATTGCATATATGAACAAGGTCAGTGATTCATATAGGGAGGTGGAAGATGCGATTCAAAGTAAACCAATATGGTCTCAAGTTAGATGGATTAATGTCAATGGTCTGTCATGGGAGGCGATTAGTATTATTGGAAAAAAGTATAATTTACATCCATTGTCAGTTGAAGATCTAGTGGATATTCCGCAGAGGACGAAAATGGATATTTATCAACAACATCTTTTCATTGTTATGCCTTTGATGAAATTACTTAAAGTTAAGAAAATTAATGATGAATCAAATGAAACCCATTTTGAACGAATCAGGAAAAATATAAGAGAAATGTTTACATCTGATAGTATTAACAATATCAATATATCCAAATCGAAGAAATCTTCAGCTGCAACCACTACTTCTGCTTCCAATAAAAGAAACGCATCATCATCTTATGGAAATTCTAAGCCATCCTCGGTAATAAAGGGTGGTGGGAATGCAACACCAAATGTCTCCTCTGCTGGTCCTTTAGAACCTACAATCTTATCACCTAAAGTTGTAACCAAGACGATAGCGACAAGGGAACAACTAAGTCGGGAATTTTCAGCTAAATCAATTGTACCTAACAACAGCAGTATCCAAATCCAACCACAATCCGGTAGTGGTGAGATGAATGTCAACAGCACTCGTACCAATAGAACTAGAACTGGTAGTGGTACCAGTAGCCTATTCAAAGGTAATAACAATAGCAACAATAATAAAAATTATGATGAAGATGGACAACGTCGTAATAGTGCATTCAGCGATTTAATATTACCACGTAGTAACAAAACTTTCCGAAAGAAGATTGTCTATTCGAGTGAGGAAGAATATCGACTTGCGATTGAAATTGAAAGGGCATCAAGGGATCGTCGATTGACGGATTTGACATTCATCACTCCTAGTTCGAACAAGTATAAGGCACGTATGGCAACTATCAATAGGATGAGACCATTGATGTCTAAATCGTTAGCGGTTGGAGTCGAACAGGTGAGTCTTTACTTGACAAACGATGGAACGGTATTATCCTTTTTCGAACATTCAGCGATGGACATTGAAAGGGCGATCTTATCAAGATTGAGTGCAGAATATACGATTTTAAGAGAGAGTTGTAATTCATCTATTTTATTCCATTCAGTTTTAGATGCAAATGTGGATTTATTATACCCGGTAATCACGGCATATAGTCGGATCCTCAATGAAAAAGAACTGGAGATTTTAACGGCATCGTTACCGGATTTACAACATACGCAGGAATTACATTTGATGTTGAACGAATTGGCAATTTTGAAGAATTCGATTTTGCCGATCTCATCGTTGATTACACAGTTGAAGGATTTAAGCATGGATTCCAATTCGATATTCATCGATGAAAGTTGTAAGCTGTATTTGGCGGATATTGGAGACCATATCTTGGCTTTCATTGATGAGATCGATAGTATGAGTTCCACCATTGAGAATTTGATTGATTTGATCTTCAATACGTTGAGTGTGGAGACAAATAATTCGATGCAGCAGTTAAGTTTGGTGTCGGTGTTGTTCTTACCATTGACATTCTGGGCCGGTTATTTCGGGATGAATTTTAAGAGTTTTGGTAATATCGATTTGAACGTGTCGTTTTTTTGGAAAGTGGCGATCCCGTTCACGGCGGGGATGATGATGTTAGTCATGAGGAATTCGTGTTGGAGGGTTTTGAGGAGGTTTAGACGGTTTTTGATGTCAATTTGGAATGGCATCTTGGAATTTCAGAATAGGAGGAGGGTGATGTTGGAGAATAGTAATGAGAGGGATTATGCTATGGGGAATATGAGAAGAATGAATCGTGAAAGGTGGAATAGATTTCGAAACAAAACTCGAAAGAGGGAGTGAAGGTTTACAGTTTATTATTATTAATGATTGATAATTGATAATTTGAAGTTTATAATTTATAATTTATAATTTAAAGTTTATAATTTAAAGTTTATATAATATATTAGTAAATAAATAATTGAGAGAAATGTCAAGTAAATAAATAAGCCTTAGTAAATGTAACCGCTGAAAAGAAGAAATAAAAATAAAGATATAACCGACGCAAGCAATAAACGCATAAAAATAAATGACCTTCTATACCATGAACCAAGTGATAAAAGAGCAAAAATAGAGAAACCTTGAGATAAAAATCAACTAAATAAAATAAGGTGAAATGAAAGAAAAGGATAATAGAAAGGTCACTGTGTTTTGAAGAAGAAAAAAGGGGCGATTTAGTTGTTTTTCAATCAAGTTCAAGTAGCAATCTTTCATCTATTGAAACTTAAATCTTAAATCCGAAATTTGATCAGACCATGCGCCACTATCATTGTTTAATTCAAAGGAATTAATGTAAGAATTGTGTGCACGAGCTGTTGAATCAAATAGAGATGATGGATTATAGGTTGAAGTTGAAGTGGAATTCATCATTGAACCAGCAACATTTGAAGAATTCGAATGAGGAATTGGAATCGAAATTGGATTAACGCTTGAGTTATGAATATAAGCATCATTATCATTTGCACTTGAAATTGAGATTTCATTATTGATGTGAGATGAATAATGATTGCTGTTGTTGTTATAATCAGTAAGTGCGTTTTCATGAAAGAAATCATCTTCATTGAGAATGTCATATTCATCAAATAAGAAAACGTCATTGTTATTAGCTTCATTATTATTGTTGTTGTTCTTGTTGTTGTTGATAATGATTTTATTATCATTTGAAGTCATATCAACATCTGTTGTAGCTTCGAAAGATGAAGAAGTAGTCATCATGATATCATCATTGAACGAATCAATAATTGAATTGATATATTTATTTTGTTGTTTTGAGAAATTGATTGAATATTCTTGGTCAATGGTAAAACCATTTTTAAGACCATTTTGAATTAAATATTGTAAACCATTTAAATTTCTTTCAATCATCAACATATCTACGATTCCTGTGAAAGTAACTGAATTAATATTTGGGAAGAAATCATAAATAAAAGATTTTGATTTAAGGAAATTTGAGTAATTTGGATCAGTTGCGTGCGCCTTTCTGAAAGGGCATTTATTGAAAAGGGTAAATAAGAGGGTAATACCGAGTGAATAATAATCAACCAAATTTGAGTAATAAAACGAATCTTTTGCAGAATCTTTTGATGGTTTAATCAGAACTTCAGGTGCCATATATTTTTCTGTACCAACATTATAATCTGAAGATTTTAAAATTTTAGTTGATAACCCCCAATCACATAATTTAATTGTTCCATCATTCATTAAGAGGATATTTTCAGGTTTAATATCTCTATGATAAATGCCCATTGAATGAGAATAACGAACCACTTCTAATAATTGATTACATAAATTAGCAAAGAGATGATGATTTAATTGGAAACCTAAACCTAAGTTTGTTTTATTATGAATTGCATCATATAAATCACCAGAATCTGCAAATTCTAAAACCATAATAAAATATTTTTTAGTTTCGAAAAATTCAATTAATTGGGTGATATTTTTATGATAACCTAAAGATTTCATAATTGAAACTTCATGATTTGCCATTAAAGAAACACCAGAGATTGATTTTTTCAAAGCTTTAATTGCAACTTTTTCATTTGTGGATACATCCAATGCACAAGTGACTTTACCAAATGAACCAGTTTGTAAATTATTAATAAAGGAATATCTATCATTTAAAAGTGATAAACCTTTAGTATATTGTAAATAATTGTCTAATGAAGATTTGAAATCAGTGGATAGATGACTTAAGTTATTTGATAAATTGGAAGTGGTATCGAAAGTTGAAGTAGCCATGATGATCTAAGTGTTTCTAAAAATAAGTATTTTTTTTGTGGCTTATAAGAGGAAGCTTCTAAAATAAGTTTGAGTAAGATATTATAATAAATAAAAAAAAGGAGAGACGCTGAGATAATGTGAATCTATATTATAGTAAGAAATTCAAATTCAAAATCCAGACTATAATTATAGTATATATAAAAGAGGAGGGGGTGTGGATAATATATAGTAGTGGCTTATTGATATAAGAATAAATTAGTAAAATATGAAGGGGAAGGGACTGTTGTTATATATATGTGATCTTGCAAATGGTTTGTGATGTGTGTAATGTGCCCAATTGTGGCTATTATTAGAAGAAGGAGTAAAGGGTAGAAGAAGAAGAATAGAACGGAGAAGAAGAAGAGAAGGGAGAAGAAGCAGCAGGGCATATAGGGCACAGGTGGCAAACGACAAATGAGCAACCGAGAGACGAGGCGGGCGACCCATATAAGCGGAGCACACTATATAATGCTCAGCGAGTAAATGGGCGTGACACATGATGACGGGTTGTTGCTCAGAGTGCGATCTAGTGCTCAGCGATAAGAGCGATAAGGTCAGTGCTAAGCACCGGATAAACACCGGCCTTTCCCGCCTAGTGCCCACTATACGAGCTGAGCATTATTTCCTCGTTGCGGTGTCACGCTATGTCACGCAATGCAATGTAACGCTGTGGCGCATGTGTAGGTGTGGAACGGTTTGTGTGGCGGTGCAGACGCCGGTTGCGCGTGCGCACGTGACTGACAGTGGAATTGTTTCATATTTTTGATTTGTGGCGGTGGTGGTGGCGGTGGCTGCGACGCGTGAGAATGACGCGTACAGGGGCAGCGTTCAACATTGGATATGTTGAGTATGCATCTTATTACCAGTTGATGTTTCTCTCAATATTCTTCTGATCTTGCACTCTCCACACCACAACTACAGAAAAGATCATCCATAATGAGCCACTTTAATCCTTATGGTTCCTCAGAGGCCGGCGGTTTTGACCACAGAGATGCCAACGACTCCCAATCTCACGCCAGTCAATCATATGGCGGTTCTAAACCAAGTTATAAGAGACAATTCATAGCTCCCGTTACAATCAAAATGCTCAATGATGCAACATTACACCCAAATCCTGATTCCAGTGAAGTTGAAAATCAAGATAACAATTATTTCTCCCATGGTGTAGAATTATCTTATGTACGATTTATTGGTGTTATCAGAGAAATCGATGACTCTTCAACAACTCAAACCGTCTATAAATTAGAAGATGGTACTGGTAATATTCAAGTTAGAGCATGGAATAACGATCCTAGTTCTTCAAATGGGGATGAATTTGGTGATGATGTTTTCGATGATAATAACAACAACAACAATAGTAATAATAATAATATCGACGATGATGAACCCAGTGAAGCATCCGGTTTTAAACCTCCAAAATTCCAACCTAACCAATACGTAGAAGTCGTAGCATCCGTAAGAGAATTCAACAATAAAGTGCAAATCCAAGTCCAAAAATTATCCAAAATTAAAGATTTTAATCAAGTGCCATATCATCTATTAAACGTTGCAAAACATTATCTCGAATGCAAAAACAAAACTCCTTCCTCTAATTCTCAAAATAATACAACTGCAAACCAAGCAGGTGCAGATTCTCTTTTTGTCTCAGAAGATTCCAAACCTAATCAAGTTAATGGTTCAGATACCACCTCTTCAACTAAGAATTTACATGATCGTTTATACGATTTCATTCGTGCAAATGCTCAAGCAATGGCCGATGGTGTTCCTCTCAAATTCATTCTTCATGAATTCGATTCCACATCTGATGATATCGTTAATGCCATCCATGAAATGATCGATGATGGCCGTGTCTTTTCGACAAATGAAGATGACAGCTTTTTGGTATTATAATTTGTATTTTATATTTTATATTTTCTTTGTTTTTATATACTATAAACCCTTTAAATTAAATTAAAATAAAATGAAATAAATTACACACTATGGTCCCAATATCGAAATACTTCCCATTCTTATTTATTTTGTTTACTCGGTAAAACACTATCAATAACTTTGGCCGCTTTTGCAGCAAAAAAGGTCGCCCATAAATCATCATCTGCTATCACTTCCCCATCTTTCTTACCCGTTTCGGTTACTTTCGTCATTTCCTTCGCCTCCAACACGTTATCATCAATCTCTTCAACCCCATCGCCATCATCATTACCCATACCCTTTCCCTTACGTACTTTAGCTGCTTGGATCCTCTTCTTCGTACCTAAATATGCAATACTTTCCTCAATGGTATTTTCAATGATAAAAGTCCAAACTTTAGTCTCCTTAGTTTGTCCAATCCGATGAATTCTACTAACAGCTTGTAGCTCAAATGAGAGATTGACCATAGGTTCGCATATAAATACATGTGATGCATTGGTAAAGGTTAACCCGGCAGCCTGTGCAATTGTATTCAACAAAAAACAAGTAATATCGGGATTCCTCTTAAATTCAATAATATTCTCATTGAGTTTACTATTCACCAATTTCAATTTATCTCGTAAAATTTCAGGAGCAGCAGCAGTAGTAGTAGTAGTAGTATCGTTGTCACCTTCGATGTTCTTCCTTGCAACTCTCTTACTCCCCTGATCCATCCAACTCCGAAACTCAACACCTTCATATTTCAACGCCCTTCCAAGTAATATCAAAAATTGATTCCATTGTGAAAATATTAAAATTTGAACCCCCGGTTCATTCTTAATTAAATATTTTGCCTGTCTGATAATCATATCAACTTTTGTACCATAACTTCTTTTCAATCTAATATTGGAAATCTCCCTTAACTGCGATACGGGTAATCCTTCATATACAAAATCCATATCCTTCTCCAACAATCTTCTATTTTTCAACAATTTAAGACGATCCAGATCATTTACATCATCATTATCATTATCAACAGCTGTATCTCCCTCCACATATTCATTTTCATCATCATTATTATCATTATTACTATTATGTACAGTTTTGATCTCTTCCTTATGTTCGTGAACAGATTCAACAACATCACCCTTCAACCCACCCCTAGAATATGTAAAATTATACAACTCATCCAGACTCAATTTCTTCTTACATAATGGGCACGCCTTCTTAGTTTTCATCCATTCCTTCAAACATTCACGACAATACTTATGCCCACATGGCGTCAATGTACCAACAAGAATCCGATAACTGCAAATAACGCAAACATCATCCTTTGAATTTTCGTTCCCTGCTTCCTCTCCATTCGTATTGAGCGTTTTCAAATAATTCAACCTTGCATTGAGAGAATTCAACTTACTCTTTTCTTTATCCAACTCCTTTTCAGTTTCTTTTAAATCCACTAACGCTGCATATTTAGGTGATGATCCAATATTTTCTGGTGTATAATTGACCAAACTATCAGAAACGGCCTGTAATGCCTTAAAATATGAAACTTTCGTATTAAATGCATCATTTAATATATCAAAATATCTCGATTTCATGTTCCTAAGATTCTTCATTTGCTTGCTCAACTCACTTTTTAACAATTTAATCAATTCATTTATCTCTTGATATTTATAACTATCTGGTAAATATCCCTGTAATTCGTTAACCAATTCAAGAATCGAAGTCCTGAATGAATATCGTGCATTAGATGTGCCCTCTGGTGCAAAATATTTCCTCAACTGTTCTAATCTAATAGTCAATTCTGTTTTATTCATCATATTATCATTGAAAACCCTTTGAATTTTCCTTTCTCCTTCACTATTCAAATTGGACTTATAAGCAAGTGAATCTTCAGTTACATTTAACGCCTTTTCTCGATCCTCTAAAATCAACTGTAATTGGTCAATATATGCCTGTGATTCATCTTGCGAAATCAATGTTGACTTATACTCTTCGCCTGTTTTATCTGCATTTTCATTTCGAATTACCGGGATTATCTGATATTCAGTTAATTTTTTGAACCAGTAATTAATGATTATCGCCTGTTCATTTAACTGATTCATACATTCCCCAGCTCGGTTGAGAACAAATGAAATTTCTAATGATGTGGAATGATTTTTCAGTTCTTCCTTTAAATCAAAAGATATACAAACTCGTGGAAGTTCATAGAATGTGTGATCTTCTGCAGTTACCGCCACCTCTTCATCTACATTTACATCTTTTTTTTCCTTTTCTTTCTCCTCATTTGTAGGAATAGATGGAAGCTTTTTAACCCGATACTTTTCAATAACATCAAAGGCGGTATCGACTTTTTTAATCATTTCAGCAGTTCTTCTAAGAGAATCCTCTAATAGTTGATTTAGGATGGAATCAGCCTTGGAATAGTATTCAATTTCCAATCCATAATGCTTTTTCTCGTCCTCAGTTAAAGTTTCTACATCCACAACCTTATTTTCCTCCTCGTTATTTTCTTCTCCAATGATATCATCATTGAGATTATCAAATGTATCAGGCAGCTGATGCATAGGCCTGTAATGTTGGTAATGTGCAGATGCAAGCATAAAATAAGCCTGGTGTAAGAAACTTAATAAATGTCTTATTCTGAGTGCCCATGATTTAGTAGTTGATTGTGGGTCAGCATTACACTTTCGATAAATTTCTAATTGATTCTTAATTATTTCAATAACTTTTAAAAAAATAGGAAGAGATTCCTCCGGCTCTCTTAAAAATTCTTTAATTTTCCCAATTTTAAGATAATTTCTAACGTAATTGTTAAAGGCATTATGAATTTCATTTTCGCTGTTACTAAGCAAATCAAATAAAACATCATTCAATGTACCTATGATTAACTCGTCATTCTTGGCGGATTTTCCGCCCCTAGTTAATCCAATAGAACCATCCAGTACAATATTCCTACGGATTCCATTCAAAAGAGCGTGAGAACAAACCATTCTTAACCTATTGTACCAACTCTTCATTCCAATCTTACTTCTTTCGATATCAAAACCTTCTTCTATGGGTTCACCGCTCTCATTCAAACCAACCTGTTGTAAAAACCTATTGAATAAATCATGATAATTGTCACTTTCAATAGATGTGAATGGAGACTTCAACATGATTCTCGTCTGGTTAGGTAACTTAACTTGATCCCCAACCATCTCCTTTGTATGTCGTAAACATCTTGAAGTAATCAAGCTTTCAAACATATCTATTGGAAATTGGTTCCATTGTTGAATTGATATTGAATCCAATGGTATTAATCTTTGAGAATTTAGCAAACAATGTAAATCTTCCAAGTTTCTCCTTATTAAAGTACCGGAGACACACCAAGTATGGGTTCTTGGTATGATCCTTGAAAAATAGGCAACTTTGGAAATTGAAAGAGAGGCCAACTGTGCCTCGTCCAATACAAGCCTATGAAATTCTAACAGCATTAAGGGAGATGAATAATCTACTCTAGCATAACTTGAACTTTTCCTTTTAGGTCTCGAGGTTGGAATAAAAGTTGCACGCGTAACCTCTCTGGCCAATGTATTATACGATGTTAAAACCACATCATACGTATCCAACTCGTTAGCAACCATGGTGGGTGTTATTGAATCATCAAAATTTTCCAAAATCGAGATACCCTTATACTCGTAAACTTTTAAATCTGGACAAACGACCGATATTTCATTATACCATTGGCTTATTATTGTTTCCGGACAAACAATTAATGTTGCCTTTGACTGTTTAAATTTTCTTGATGGGTCGAAATTATCTGTTTGTAAGTCATCGGATACTGATATTCTCGGGTTCAATTTGATCAATGTTGTAATTTCTAAAGTTTTACCCAATCCCATTTCTTCACAAAGAAACCCCTTTGCTGGGGGTTTTACAAAGTCTGTTAATTCAAGACGCTCAATCAAATATTTTGAGGTACAAATGGAACCACTATATTCATTGAACCAATAAGTTGTTCCATCTGTATCATTCAAGGTTGGTGGTGTTGTTTCTAAGCCATCCAGAAGTGGTACCACTTTTCTCCAGCCTGGTGATAAATTATAAAGTATCTGAAATTGCGATTTTACATCAGAAGGCAAACTAAACTTGCAATTGAAGGTTTTGCCAGTTTTAGTATCTAATGTTTTACCTTCATTTCCCAACAACCATTTAACTGAATCCACTTGGAATGGTAATAAGACTTTATTTATTCCATCGAGATCTAAATTTTCCCTTTCAATTGTATGATGTTCTTTAGTGTATGTTGTAATTATAGAGTAGAACAAAGAGACTGATGGTTTTTGATGAAAATTAGGCGTAATAGTTTCCCAAGTATAGCCAAACAATATATCCATCAATTTAAACAGTTTTTGTACAAGGTTCTTTGCTATGATTGGATAGAGAGATTGACAAAGTGAAATAGAAAATGATATGGTAAATTTTAAATGTAATGTTTTATTATCTTTATTCAATGTTAAATGTAAATTACTCATTTTAGGTGGAACTATTTCAAACGCGTTGCTCGATCTTATACTGGGGCTTGTAAGAAAGGGTAATAATGCCAGAAAAAGTGATTTGGATTCCTCTCTAATAGAAAGTTCAAATATAGTTTGAAGACCAGATCTCTGGGTATTTTTATAGGGTGATTTAACCTTCACCTGGGTAGGAATCCTATTTGCAACCCCCCTTATTGTTTTAAAATGTAACGGTATATCTTCAAGTATGTGGATCTCAGGGTCATTAGTGAAAACCCTTTCATTGAAATGTTCAAAATAATGGTCGTCCAAATCCAAAGTGGTATGGACATCGGATGTTAGCTTGAATATATTAATAAAATGGGGGTTTATTTGCAGATAGTGGTCATTTCCGTTGTTATTGAGAACGGGATCTGTAAGGGTGGAGTGTGACGAGTCCAGCAGATAATATAGACAGGCCAAGTTGACAGTTTCTGGAAGTAATTTGAAACTCTGCAGAGCCCATGGCTCCTCTTTTGGTGGGGCATCTTTCGTTGTAACCATCTTTGCGTTTTCCACAACTCCTCTGTTCTCCACCTGCCATGTCTATAGAAGGGCGTGATAAGCAGCTAAGGCGTCAAACACGTCACAAACGTCAAAATTCGTCAGGCAGCGATCTATTCGAGAAAAGAGAAAATTACGCGCCGCGCAGGCGGTACGGAAGAGGGCCGCGGGGGCCGCGGGAGCGGCTCCTGATTGCTTTTTGCATTGGGCCTATGGCTTTTGCTGAACAAAGAACAAAGAGATGCTTGCTTAGCCTTTGTACACTTTACTTGACACTCTACTTGCACAGATTACGACCTGTTCAATCTAACAACTACAAACTATACACACTGACAACCATCCAGAGTACCAGAGCACACCATCAAAAAGCATGTTAGAGGTATGTATATCACACATTCTGTTCATGAAACTGAAACTGGACCTAACGTCGAATACAGAATACTAACACACCCACCCCCCTTTTTTGTTCTTTCTTCTCTTGTTCAGAATATCAGGCATCTTATTAGACATGGGAAAAACGCTGTAGATCCAAAATCAGAGAGTATTGCTTCCGCAATTACAACATCCACAGTGTCCACAGCGGACAGATCCGATAAAGAACCAGCACAAACACACGCCCCTCAAAAAACACATAACCATGAACAACAGGGCAAGGTTGATAACCATCATGATCACGACAAAGTTATTGAAAAGTCACATCGCCAGAACAACAATCATGGTGGTACCTGTGAACACCATGCGAATGAATTGAAACCGGTTGCTCAAGATATCGTCATGCAGGAATCCCTCGTTGAAAACCAACGGAAGAAGAATATCCATAAATCTATTGAGAGATATAAGATGGGGCCAACATTGGGTGAAGGTGCGTTCTCTGTTGTTTATTCCGCTACTGATCTGATGACCAATGAAAGTGTGGCAATCAAAATCATCAAGAAGTACCAATTGGATGAAAAGCAAAGAAACAACGTTTTGAAAGAGGTCAATATAATGAGATTGTTGAATCATCCAAATATCGTCAAACTGATTGACTTTATTGAAAATGATGACTATTATTATATTATCCAAGAAGTTGTCAGTGGGGGTGAAATCTTCAATCAAATTGTCAAATTCACCTATTTTAGTGAAGATTTATCAAGACATGTCATTATTCAAGTTGCTGAAGCTTTACTCTATATGCATGAAAATGTTGGAATTGTTCATAGGGATTTAAAACCTGAGAATATCTTTTTCAGACCAATCAAATTGATCAAGGAAGATCATAAGGCTAGATTTGCTAAATTGCGTAAATCCGATAATCCAAATGCCAAACTCGATGAGGGGAAATTTATAATGAATTACGGTGGTGGTGAAATTGGGCTGATCAAAATCGGTGATTTTGGGTTATCAAAGCAAATCAATTTACAAAATAATGACGATCCCTCATTGAAAACCCCTTGTGGTACTGTCGGTTATACCGCCCCTGAAATCGTCAGAGATATGAAATATTCCAAACAAGTTGATATGTGGGCTTTGGGTTGTGTTTTATATATCCTCCTCTGTGGATTTCCCCCATTTTTCAATGATTCCATTGAAGAATTGACTAAGACTGTAGCCAGAGGGGAATTCAAATTTTTATCTCCGTGGTGGGATGAAATTTCAACTGGTGCCAAGCATTGTGTGTCTAAATTGTTGACAGTCAATCCATTGCATAGATACACGGTGGAAGAATTTTTGAGGGATCCATGGATTTTGGACTTTCTCAATAGATCTGAAAATATCCAAAAGCATGAAAATTTGAAGAAAAAACAAAGACAAGAATTTCAATTACAGGCACAAGGAAAAGGACAAGCACCAGAAAATTTAGGTAGCAGTGATACTTCCAAATCGGATCTTACAAATACAACTTTAAATTCAAATATAACTAACACAAATACCAATACAAGTGCAAGTGTCTTGGAAATATCAACAAAAAAGGACAATTCAATTTCCGCATCTGAAATGCCAGGGTTTGCACCACCCGCCATACCAGGAACCATTGGTACCAAATTTCCGTCTGTTTACTCTCAATCTGTTGTTGACCTGCACAACTCTTATAAGATGGATGTTGATGACGATAGTAACAAGAGTGAATATCCGAGTGAAGCAGTTAGAAGAACGGATGACACTGATTATGATGGTGAAGGCATTGAAGTGCTTGGAGATACGGATATATCAATGGCTGATCAAACGGAAATGGATACCGATGATAGCGTAGCAGAGGTGAGATTACCAACTCTCGGTGAGGGTCAAGATCCTACAGTTGCTGTAGCTGTACCTATGTTGGAACATATTTTGGAGCCTGCACCCGTTCAAGAATCCCTACGTTCAATTGATGATGAAGGTAGCCGTAACAACAACACCAAGAGAAGCACACGTCATATTGGTAATACCAATAGTGGTAGCAATAGTATGGCAGGTAGAAGTAAGAGGAAATCGAAGTTGAAATCGAAAAACCCATTGTTTACTCCAGAAGTTAAAGCCATGAGAGACATGTTTGATATTTCCATTGCAGCACATCGAATACATGAAGAGGCACAATATACTCCAGGATTTAACACCGTTGTTGGATTCAATGATTTGAATATTGTCGAAGAAGTAGAGGATTCCGATGGGGTGGTTCGGGATGGGACAAGGGTGGATGTCAAAGCCATGCCAGCTAAAAGACAAATGTTTAAGTTGAATATGAACGATGCAACCATTTTGGCTAGAAGACAAAAGAAGAGAAAGGCCATTGTTGTCTAGAGTCTAAAAGGTATGTTTTTGTTGATTGTTGTCTTCTTTGTTTTTATTTCTATTTTCTATTCCATTCGTAAACCAAAGTTGTATATGGATTTTATCATGTTTATATTTATTTTTAAATTTATACATTCCTTTTTGAAACAATTTTAATTAATTTAAACAAGTTTTGGTATCATTTATTATAAAAGTTGGTGGTATAAAAATATTGAAGAAGAGGGGAAAATCGAGCTTGAAAAGATAGATAAATAATAATAATTAATAATAGAAATGACAGGAAGAAAGAGAGATGAAACTAATCAAAAGAACAATCTAATGAATATTTCAAAGTACGAGAATCATCGAACGCACCCCAGTGAGTTTCAACAGAAGAACCTGAAGTTTCTGGTTTCCAAGATTCATCAAAAGCTTCAAAGACAAATGTATTAACACCCCAACCTCTCATTGCGCAAATACCTTCAGTCCAGAAAGTTTGAGCATTGTCAACACTTGGAACGGAGGAACCATAATCGGAACCTTCAGTTGGCCAACCGGTTTCACCGACCCAGAATTCTATATCTGTTGAACCTTTAACGGTTTGAATGGTTTGTAATGCTTGCATGATATCATCAAAGAATGAAAAGGATGAATTTGCCATGGTTTGACCTTGCCAGTATGGGAAAGCGTTAGCATAGACGACATCACAGGCTTTAATTGTGGATTCGGAACCACCATCAACGAGGATATTCCATGAATCAACGGTACCAACAGGGATATCGGAATATGAATCACCATTTTTATCGTTGATATCGGCAATGTATGATTTAATTTCAGAGATATAGGAAGCCAATTCATCACTTGTTAAATCACCCCTGTATAAAGCTTCGGAACCAACCAAAATTGCAGAAACTGTGGATTTGGAAATTGAAGGTAAATAGGAAGTTAAAGCATCTTTTTCGGATTCAAATTTGGATGAAGGAGTTGGCCAAACACCCAAGGTCAGTTGGAAACCATTATCTTCAGCAGCTGGACCCAGATATTCTAAAGTGTTACAGTCGGAGACTGAATAGATCTTGACATGATCGGTGTATGAACTCATAGCATCAAAATCGGATTCATAATCACTTGTGGTTTTACAGTTACCATCGTTGTCCTCGACACCAAGGTTGAAACCTAAAGATGCGATTGCAGAAGTGGAAGGAACAAGTGATAATGCGATTGCTGAGAGTGTTGCTAATGATAACTTCATTGTGTTGTTGTGTGAATATGGGAAGGGAGCAGTAAAATGGAAGAAGAGAGGAAGCAGGAAGGAAGGGAAAAGAGCAAGGAAGTGAAGAAAAGGGAGGGAAGTGGAAATTGAAAACCATCAACCCATCAACCCATCAACAAAGCTCGCTTGTTTTCAATTTCCCCTTCTCGTTTCTCGGGGGATATTGGGAAAAAAAAACGGCTGCTATTTTTAGTCTTTTCTGGTGTCGGCGGTGCACGGGTTTTCGTGTGTTTCCGGTTTCCGCTCCTCCTGCCGCATTCGGCCGTTTCCGTTTCCGCCAAAATATTTTTTTTTTCTGCTTTAATTTTTTTTCACTTATCTGACGTATCTCTACTATCTCTACTATCTCTACTATCTCTCCTATCTCTGCTATCTTTGCATATTGCACAACTGTCATCCAACACACACTCCCAACATGGCAAAAAAGGACACAAAAGAACCCGTTGAGGAAATCGAAATCAATCTGGATGCAGACACTCCGCTTTCAAAGAAAGAATTAAGAAGAATCAAGAAGGGGAAGACTACCTTAGAGAAAATCCAGAAGAAGAAGGCCAAGAAGTTAGCCACTGCTGCCGCTACTGCTAATGCCAATGCAACTGCTTCCATTCCAGGCTCCAAATCTGAATCCGATGACACCGAAGCTGGTAATGGTGAAGAAGGAAGTGAAACCACAAAAGAAACAACTACTACTGTCACTTCGGCACCTTCAAAGAGATCCGATTTTGGTATCTGGATAGGTAACCTCTCCTTTAATACAACCAGAGAAGAATTGATCAATTTCATAACGGTGAAATCGGAATCCATCTCAAAATCAGACATATCAAGAGTTAATTTACCAACTAGGGGTACAAAGAACAGGGGATTTGCATATATCGATTTCCATACTGAAAATCAACTAAATGATGCATTGAAATTATCAGAATCGGATCTTAATGGTCGTAAAGTCTTGATTAAAAATTCAAAATCTTATGAAGGTAGACCGGAAAAACCTGATGGTGTATCTCCAACTAGTACTTTGAGTAAAAATCCACCATCGAGAATCTTATTCGTTGGTAATTTATCATTCGATACAACACAGGATCTATTACAGGACCATTTCAAACATTGTGGTGAAATAGTGAAGATTAGAATGGCAACTTTCGAAGATAGTGGGAAATGTAAAGGTTTCGCATTCATTGATTTCAAAGACGTCGAAGGTCCAACTGCTGCTTTAAAGGATAGAAACTGTAAAAAATTGGTAGGTAGACCATTAAGATTGGAATTCGGTGAAGATAGATCCCAAAGAAAGGTTGTTCCGACTAATAAGAGATCCTTTGAAGATATTACTAATGATGATTCTGCTGCTGCTGCTGCTGCTGCTACTCAAGGTGTAGCTGAACCAACACAATATCGTGAAAGAACGAGTAGGGGATTCCAAGAAAAACAGGATAAATCGGCAAAGAGACATCATTCAGGTAACAATTCAAACTATAGAAGGGAGGAACCACAAAGACTTACATCATCCGTTGCTTTGGCAAATGCACAGAGACAGAGTGCTGCGATCGTCAAATCAACCGGTAGAAAGATTACATTTTAGAGGATTTATAAAATTATCATACTTTATACTTTATTACTATATATATAGCTAACTAACTAACTAACTAATCATACCACATCTTGATCAACTCTTCAGAAACTGCAGACGGCGTCAACACCCCTAAATCTGAAACCAAGGCAGTTATATATTGATGTGGGGTAAAATCTATATTGGCGCTTTCTAAAAGTCCAACCTCATGGTTGGTGGTGAATTCAATCTCATTATCAGGAACGTCATTTGGTGCCAATGGGAACATTCTCACAAATTTATGTGATTCAGATACAACATACAATGGCTTATTGGCATTCTTCGCCAATACACCGATTTGGTATGATCCAATATGATTGATAATACCACCACTCTCGCTGACACCTTCAGCACCCATGAAAACCTTGTCAACTTTATTCAGTACAAACCCAACTTGGGAATCGTGTATATAACAGACAGGTATACCCATACTCTTCAATGCATCAACCATATTTTTACCGTTCTTTTGCTCATCGTCGGATTTAGGTCTGGCCTCCGTAACAAAAACACGAAATCTAACAAATCTAGATTTACAATACGCTAATAATGACAATACAACTCTCGAATAGGAATGGATCAAAATGGTGTCATCATCCTTGATTAAATTGAACCCAATCTTGGCAATCATACCTCTCGATTCTTTCGCCCTTTGTAAAAATAACTGACCATTCTCAACAAGGTGTTTCTTACATGATTCCCAATCTGAATATAGATGCGTATTTCTCAATACAAATCGTGTAAATAAATCACAACCGGCACTAAGTGAAACGCTGTTTTGAACACTGGCCTTTAGTTCGGTGGTTGCATCCGATAATAACATGATCAATTCAGATGATGTCGACGGTTGTTTCACTTTGAGCATCGTAAGCAATGACTCGATTGCCGCAACCGGCATCGTGATCTCCGGATCTTCTTCTAAAAATTTAAGATAAGTCTGTTTGATATCAAATTCTGGCATTCTATCTCGTTGTCTTGTTTCTTAGTCCCTGTATATATCGTTATATATTCTTGCATTGAAAAGTGATAACTCTCGTGCCTAATAATGATAATAATATATCATGAAAATTTTTGATTTCCTCTCTCTCGCTTTTCCATCTCTCCAGCTTTTTTTCAATGCCTGTGATATAACACAATATTTATTATTCCTATTAATTTATTAAATACATATATTTCCCCCTCCTTCCCCCAACCTAACAAGAACCATGACATCGTTTGTTTCATTATCAAGGTCTCTGCGAGCTGGTTTACCAATGGTAACCAAAAAGAGATGGCTTCATACAACGCCATTTCTCCAATCATCCGCAAGTTCGGTGGATCCATCCTCAGATTCACAACAATCCTATGAATCCGATCTTATCCTGAAAACACCAATCGATCATATCCGGAACATTGGTATTATTGCACATATTGATGCTGGTAAAACTACAACCACTGAAAGATTATTGTATTATTCTGGATTGACCAATCGAATTGGTAACGTTGACGAGGGTGACACCATCACTGATTACATGACACAAGAAAAAGATCGTGGTATCACCATTCAGAGTGCAGCAGTTACAATTCCTTGGAAAAAACATAAGATTAATGTCATCGACACTCCAGGACATGCCGATTTTACATTCGAAGTTATCAGATCCTTGAGAGTGTTGGATGGTGCAGTTACCATCTTAGATGCCGTTGCTGGTGTTGAGGCACAGACTGAAAAAGTTTGGAAACAGGCAAAAGATTTGAAGATCCCCGTCATTGCATATATAAATAAAATGGATCGAGATGGTGCAGGCTATGGACGAACTGTTAAGGAAATCGTTGGTAGATTGGGTACGAGGGCTATATTAGTCAACATTCCATATTTTGTCAAAGATTCATCACAGAATCAAATATTCAAGGGAATTGTGGACGTGCTCAATCAGAAACTCATTGTTTGGGAAAATGTTGATTCTGATGGCAAAGATGTCAAAGTTTATGATGTATCAAGCGCTAATTGTGAATATCCGGAAATTCATGAGGAAATGCTCAAATGTAGAGAAGCCATGGTTGAAACACTCGGTGAGTTGGATGATGCAATCATTGACAATTTTTTGGAATCTGAAGATTACAGTAAAGTTTCAACGTCATTGTTAAGGAAATCCATCAAAAAATTCACACTGGAGAGTGAAATTACTCCAATTTTATGTGGTTCGAGCTTTAAAAATATCGGTGTTCAACCATTGATGGATGCAATCATTGATTTTTTGCCATCGCCGTTAGAAATTTTGCCACCGGAAGTCATATCGAGTGCAGTCATTGGAGTTCGCCATCATAAGGGTAAAGGCAAGGCAAAGAAGAATGAAAAAGTTGCATCAATTGAGAAAGATGAAATTTCCACCACCGTTGATCCAAAATTGGGATGTATAATCGACAAAAATAAGAACTTGACAACTGCATTGGCATTCAAAGTGATTACACATCCAAATAGGGGGTTGATGATTTTTGTGCGTGTCTATAGTGGGAAATTACAACCTAATTCGACCATTATCAATTCTAGAACTGGTGAGAAAATAAAAATTGGTAAGTTATTAGTAATGAATGGAGATACGCCATTAGAGGTGAAGTATTTAACAGCTGGTAATATTGGTGTGATCACAGGCACGGATGAGATTTCAACTGGTGATACCATCATTGCACATGCATTGACTAAAACAGTCAATCAGATTCCTAAAAAAGAGGCTGGATTGAAGTTGTTACCGATTAATATTCCACCGCCTGTTTTCTCTGTCGCCATTGAACCGACAACGGTTGCAGATAAACGTAAATTAGATGCAGCCTTGGGTGTATTGTTAAAGGAGGACCCATCATTGAAATTAACGTTTGATGAAGAGTCTGGACAATCGATTCTGTCCGGTATGGGAGAATTACATTTGGAAATTACCAAGGATAGGTTGGTCAATGATATGAAAGTGAAGGCCGATATAGGTGATGTCTGTGTCACATATAAGGAGACTATAACTAAGGAAGTTGGACCTATAACTGTCAATGATGGCAGTAATGGTAATGATAATAATACACCCTTCGATGAGGGGACAACTTTTGGTGTCACGTTGTCACTCTATCCATTTGAAGGTGATATTGAAGAAATGTTAGGTAATATGCACGAGTTTATGGGTAAAGAGTTTGATGATCAGAGGGGTATGTATTATTTAGATATGAATACCGCTGTTGTTTTCGATAAGAATTCGACGCCGGAAGTTATAAGGAAGGAATTAACATTGGAAAAATGGACATTAAGTTTCACATATGAGAAATTGATCAATTCTTTCTTATCCGGTGCTACGGGTTCATTACAAATGGGAGGTAGGTTGGCTAGAATGCCACTTCAAAATGTAATTATTTACATTCATCAATGGACGTTACCTGATATCAATGATATTTCCAGTATTAGTCCATTGATTAAAATAACCAGAGAGGCGATCAATTCAGGATTGGATCAATTGAAGGATGAAGATTTTACAATATTGGAACCTATCATGAACGTTCGTACCTACGTATTAGAATCGGATGTTGGTAATGTATCACAGGATTTAATGAGTGTACGAAATGCCAAGATTATGGGTATCGATAATGAAGATGAGATATCTACGAGTACGAATGGTGCAGAGGGTGAAGGTGATGGTGAGGTGGATAAGGATTTCCATTGGTGTAAAAATCAAATGGAGAATACGTATGTTCCGTTTGATCCAACTATGCAATATTTACAGAATAACAATGGTGTTAATAAGATGGTTATTAATAGTGAGGCCCCATTGCGTGAAATGATTGGATATTTGAGTAAGCTGAGATCGTTGACTAAAGGTCGTGGGGTTTATGATATGGAATTGAAAGGCATGGAAAGAGCCAATCATGATCGTGTCAGACAGATTCTCGATAATTGATAATTGATCAAGGTTGCAAGCTAGAGGGAATGTTAAACATTTGTACATATATATAGAGGTATAGAAGTATTTTGTAGATGTATGTAAATTGTTACAAAGATACACACACGTCTATATAATAATATATAATATAATGATAATAATGATAATAATGATAATAATGATAATAATGATAATAATGATAGTAGTAGTAATAATAATTAATGATTAATGATTATTAAAATTTCTTCTTCTTTTCATCGATTGATAATTCACCGGCACCGGTATTAACAATCAACAATAACCCACCAACAATACTCAAAGTTTGAAAGAATTCATATCTTAAATAATCTCTTCTTGCATCTTTATAACTATAAGTCCAATAATGATTAGTGAGACAATTATGGATGGCCAAGATGACGGTTAAAATGATTGCCGCGAATTTAGTCTTATAACCGATTGCAATTGAGATACATGCAAATAAACCGACTAAGATGGTGATGATATTCATGAAAGACCATTTGATTGATAATGTGAAAGTTATGAATAAAACCAAAAGCATTATTCTACCTGCTAAAAGGTAATATTTTTTATTATAATCCTTTGATTCTAGCATTGGTAAACCAGGCATTGATAGAGCTCTCTTATCGATTACTAAAGAATCTGATAGGGATAATAATAGACCACCAATGACACTTGTATTTCTTAAGAAAAAGGAAGGATCAAAGAATAAACCATAGACAAAACCTTGAAATAAAACAACAAAAATTAATATAAAAGATGCAGGAATTGAATGTTTACGTAAAATGACCAAAGTTGAACCGGTAACCATACAGATGATATTTATCCATAGGAAAGTTTTAACAAACCATTCATATAAATGACGGAAAGTTGCCAAATAATAAACTTGATCCTTCCATTGGGTAAATATTCTTAGAGAATCTTCCAAAAAAGTGGCAACTATGAGGAATCTACCAATTGCTGGGACATAAGGTTTGGCGAAGGATAGATAATTATCCAATACATTGTCTAAATCATCGGTGAATTTTTCAAATTTTTTAACGTAGGGGTCATCTGAAGGTATTAAATTATTGATAAAATCCAATGCTGAGGCTGATCTTTTAACGGAATGTGGGATATGATGATCTTGCATAGAAGGCATGGAAGGCATTGAATTGATGCCGGTGTTCATATTGTTGACAGCTGGAGGGATACCACTGCTTGCATTTTGAGGTTGGTAAGGGTTTCTACTATTGTTGTTTTGATGAGGAAATTGGCTTCCTCTGTAAGACATGATGTGATGGGAGAAGACGAGGAAATATGATATACAAAATAAAGGATTGTAGTAATAGTGTATGTAAGGACGTACTAAGTAAGCACTAGTTGGGGCAACAAATATCTAACGTGAAATGTAAAACGTGAAATGTGAAACGTGAACGATGCTCAGATCAGAGATCAGAGTGACGCAGCATTTAGAAATTGGAAAAAACTGTAGCAAGTAGAGGGGGGACGATCGGGAGTTGAGAGTTGAGGACAGCGAGGAGTGTTTTGGCCGCCGTGGCTGCCCGATCAAGAAGGAGGAAAAAGGCAGGGCGGGTGTCGCGTCGGTGACTCAACGCTTTGACGCTTTGGCGCTTTGACGCTTTGACGCTTTGACGCTTTGACGCTTTGGCGTCCGGCTTTTGCTCGGAGGGTTGCGCGTTGCCGCTTTCGGCGGGTCGGCAAATCGGCGGCTTGCTGCAGCCGGCTGCATTGCATTTTGGGTTTTAGGTTTTAGGTGAAATTAAATTGCCACACACCAATATTGTGCTGCACAGAGTCTCGCCGCCGAGGCGCCGGGGCGCCGAGCAGGTCCTCTGTTAACTATGGTGCGCATATAGATATTAGACATCACCGAAATGATGCCGACGGTCGATCGACTTGGTTAAGATGTTGGACGACGAGGAGAAAATGTTAGTAGTAAATAGTGATTACGTATGTAGAGGGTTATTAAATACAGAGAGATTTATCACGTATAACTTAATTAAGAAATGCTACACATAGTTATATATTACATCCTCCACATAACCGCTTTTCTCTTTTGCCCCCCGCCCCCTTCCTACCTAGTACACAAGGGGAAAAACTCCTGCCTTTCCAGTGTCTCAAAAGCCAATCACTTTCCTCATTTTTCCCCTTTTTTCAGCTGGCAAACCTTGAATACTACTCCTGTATTGTTCTATTAATAAGCTAATTAACAAATAATAAGCTTGTAATGCCTCTAAAGTGGAGATCTATACCATGCCTAATATACTTATATATATTTAACCTTCTAAGCCCCTTTCCACTCCCCCTTAAAAACTTAAATTTGATATAATAAATTTACCTAACAAATTTGTTCAATTAAGTCCACTATAATTAATAGCTATCAATACAGGTAAAACGGTAAAAAAAAATCCATCATATAAGCGGTTGACAGACTTATAGCAGAAATTGGATGATCTAGCACCTAGTAATTATCAATTTCTTAAGATTGCACAGTTAGAGAGATCTGTTTTATTATAGGATTTTCAGGCCACAAAGACACTAATTAACGTTTTACCTGCATTTTTGCGAGTTACCACAAACAGCTAAATTTTTGATTTGGAGAACTATAAATAATCACTCATTTTTTCGATTCTTGACCCACAATCGACACAACTCCATCCCTCTTTATCATAGAATAGATCTCTTTCATATATATTTTATACAGTGTTATCAACGAGATTGTATCAGCTAGTAATTTCTTTTAATGAACAGTAACTTCAAAACAACCACGAATCGACGCGATTGTATGCTGTGTGGTGCACTGGCAGTTGTTCTAAAGTTGCTGATTGATCCAATCATTTTAATAACACTGTACATAATAGATACAGCAAAACGTAATTTTAATGTACAGGGTGCTAGTCTTAAAACAATTGGATGATTTCTTCATTCGCAGACATAATTATTAACCACAACGCGTCGAAAACGGCCAGACTTTGGGGTTGTATTTATTCAAAATTCCCATTCGCTTAATTATATTCGTATCATTACTAACCTTTTCCAAAAAAATCCCCCCAAAAACCTTAATTTCTGTTATATTTTTACTATAATTTGGTCTCCACATAAAACACACATATGTATCTATATATCACTGGATGTATCCATTTTTGATGATATCTTTTAAAATCATCTCATCGGAGACATGGTTGATAGAATATACATATATACACATAGGGAATTTCCATGTTCGTAGAATATGTAAATGTGGCTCAACTTATTGTATTGAACCTTCAGAGGTCGTGTTTTGTGACTAATGTTTTATCGAGCTATATTCAAGCTTTAAACCCATGAATATGATTTTGCTAACAAAAGTATATATGCTGTATTATTATTCTATATAGATAAGATGTGAATTGATGCCGCATGTGGTATTACCACGTAGTACCTAAAACTTTAAAAAAATCCCCCCCTTTTTTTCTTCTTATTGATTGGTAAAAGTTTGTTTTTTATATTCTCAAAGGAGCAATTGATTTTACGTTCTCAATGCCTATTTAGATTGTTAGATCATTTGCTTACATTCTATTAAAAATCTTAACATCTCTGTTGCTGTGAAACGGATGTAATTATTACCCTAGTAAAACATTCGGTGAATGATAAATGTTGATATAAAATTCAAATACATTATTGATTATAGTATTTAAACTTTAAAATCTGGTGTAGGAACGAAATCAGTCAAAAATTAATACTGCTGATACGCGGGATGCGGGTTAAATAAATTGTCGGAAATATACAAACTTCGATTTGGAAATGATCTACGGAACGAAGAACGAGGAACGAGGAACAAGTGAGCAGAAAAAACACACACATGTGTATATATATGAAATGTATAAGAGTTTGTCGCCACAAATAGAAACGCAGTTGTATCCTTGTGTATATGTCGAGAGAATTTTATCATTAGTTAGATCAACAAATAATATTATTCTTTAATTCTTTGAAGAAGTTGATTTCCAGAAATCTCTGGCATTTAGAATCTCTATAGAATTCCGTCATCGTTCACGGATCACGAGCCAAACCGCGGGGCTTGTGGTGGGATACAAGCTGCAGACGGAAAGGGGAGTTGCCGGTTACTGTGGCTGCCGCGGTCGAGGGCTCTACTCCGAGAAGGGCAAGGAGCAAGACAAACTATGGCCCAAACGGGTAAATTGACATAGCAAGAGCTGAATATTTAGAGGCGCCTCCTCTAGAATCTGGAAATCTGGAAATCTGGAATTTTTTTCGCTCTCTACGCCGCTTCCAGATGTCTAGCACGACCTTTTTGTTTCGCCGTTGGCTCTTTTGAAACAAATATTTTGCTGCAGTGCAATTCGCAGTGCAATTCTGCAGTGGCACATTGAGATTACTGGATTAATTGAAGATTTATTGAAGATTTCAACAGATCTCTCTTCTTCCACAATGTCTCACATACATAGAGCAAACGTCTCCACTTCCCTTTTACACCAAAGTGTTGCACCAATGCAAATTTCTGCACATACCTGCAAAATGATTGCATTTTTACCCTCTCTTCTTTGAATAGAAATTTCATAACGTAATGCACAGAAACCTCATCCATTTCTTATCTTATTTTTTAAATTTAAATTAAATACACTAATTAATTAAATGTAAGTTACAAACTAAAAAAAAAAAACATGTGTATAAATTAAAACGTAAAAAATGAAAACATCTGGAACCTGAAATTATTATTGTTTTAATCAACTTATACCTAATTTATTATATTCACCCTAACAAACCTTAACAGATCGATTGAGTTTGTAATTCTCAGAAAACTCCACACATGTGTCAGTACTTTCAACCAGCATCCAGATTGCCTTAACAATGTCTTCCAATATTGCATTACTCTTTGGAATTTTTCCCTATTGTTCCCACATTTCCCATGTATTTTTGAATTTTTCTCTCTCTTTTTGTTGAAACACTATAGAATTCCGATTTAATACTTTATATAAGCGGTCATGTCGCTATTAATATTAACTTTCCCAATATTATTTATTCTGCATTTATTTATTCAATTTTGCAATTTCCTTCTATGAAATTCTATTTGAACTAATTTTTATAAGCCGGCTGAGTTCAACTCCTATTGCTTCAAATATCTGTTATAATAGGTTTTTGATCGGTGAAGATCAACGTTGAGGTTCTTTGTAAATTTAAGTGTCTAATTACATTTAGATTTATTTTTTATAAAAAGGCCCTGATTTCACCTTGCATTACAGGTCATATCTACGTGTAGAACCATTACTAGTCTGGGTGGTCTTAGTTTGTTGGTTAACTGTTTATGTGTGTATTTATATATTGTAACCATTGTAATCTTCTTGTTTTTTTTCTTTCTTTTTGGCTTTATCTTGAGTGTTTTCTTTTTTTTGTCTTCTTTTTCGTTTTTAAACTGTGTGTTTCATTTCAATATATATCAATTAATAAGCTGCATTCACTCATTCAAATCGAAACCCAAAAGATCTCTCTATTCTACATTCCTTTGATTATTATTACTATATAAACTCAAAAAATAAAAAAACTACAAACAATTACAAATTACAAAAAAGTTATTTTCTAACACTTTCAATAAATTGGGTATCTTTTCTTATTCCATCATAGTTTTGTTTATAATATAATATTGAGTTTTTTTAATTTAATACACCGTGTATATGTCACATAAGGTTACATGCTGTCTCAATTGTTAAATCCTATTGAAGGGGATACAGAGACAAAATCTGATAATAAAGATAATAAAGATAATAAAGATAATAAAGATAACAAGGACCACAATGAAAAAGAAAAATTCCCTAGAAAGAGAAGGCATGGCAAAAGATCTAAAAATGGATGTCTGACATGTAGGCGACGAAAGAAGAAATGTAATGAAGAACATCCAATATGTGCACAATGTAAAAGATTGGGTTTGGAGTGCATTTGGCAACATCCTGTTTCATCCACAACTTCTTCTTCAACTTCTGTTACTACTACTACTACTAATGCTACTACTACTACTAATACAGCTCCAACAGCGCCCTCAGATCTTCATATCTTACCAGCTACAACAACAATAAATCCAACAGGTACATCTCCAAATATAACCAATGTCAATATGGGTGGTATAGAGCTAATTAATGGTCAATACCCACTTGGGCCTCCAGGTATTACAATTCATCAAGGACAGGGAGGACAATATCAATCAGTGATTCAACCAATATTTAAAAGAAATCATCGAAATAATTTTTCAATTGTATCTGTATCTACACCCGATGAATTGGAACCATCATTAAGTTCTGCGTATTCAGCATTAAAATTTTCATATCCAACGATATCACCACAACAGTTGCATTACCCACAAGGATTATCATCAATGGCATTACCACCATCTAGACCATCTTCACTGTCTCATCCTCATCCACATTCCCAATCCCCGTCTCGAACTCCATCACCATCACATTCACCAATGACGGCTTCCACTGGTCAACATCCCCTGACACAGTATCCCTATCCACAGTATGTACAATATCCCTATGCACAACAATATTCACAGCAACAGCAACCACAGCAGCAACCACAGCAGCAAGCGCAGCAGCAAGCGCAACGGATGCATCAAATAACACAAATGCCGCCAACACGAATGCCAACGTCTACTACATCCACCACTATGTACCTCCCCCCAGGCCAGAGACAGTTGCCACCAACTGAGACATTTGTACAAGGCATTGGCTATGTTAAGGTTTTAAGGGGGAAAGTGGAGTTACCTGCAGATAGTGGGAGGCCCAGAAA
>JAJMLM010000195.1:0-198327 GCA_030569635.1 Pichia thaimueangensis | reverse complement strand
GAATTTCTGTGGTATTTTGAAGTATCCAACTGGGTTCTGGAAATTTATGTATCGTGCCAACTCGATGACATATTGGGTCGCATCATTACTTTCTGCTGGGGTGGGTGACACTGACTTAGTGTGTGCAGAGAATGAAATTGTTTATTTTGAAGCGCCTTCTAACATGACTTGTGGAGAATATATTGGTTCATACAGGGATAATTATGGTGGTTACAGTACCCCAGATAAAGATGGTCTATGTGGTTATTGTTCCGCATCAAATACCAATACATATTTGGAATCTGTTCATGTGAGTTATGCGCACCGTTGGAGAGATTGGGGTATTTTTATCTGTTTCATTGCAATTAATATAATTTTCATGTTTTTTTTCTATTGGTTAGCCAGAGTGCCAAAGAAGGATAACCGTGTCAAGGATGCATCTGCATTGAAGAGTGAAGATAAGAAACCTGAAAATAATCTCCCAGACCCTCTATAACTTTGTGTTATTTAGACTTGTATACAAGTATGTTAATCGTTTTAGGATATTAGAGCATACCTTATTTCACAATTTGTAACTGACATAAGTTTGTGATTTCTAGAACAAAATCAACAACTTGGCGACGCGTCGCTGTAAGCAATTTGTGTAAGCTGCACAGCCTAAAGTCATGTTTTCGAGTCTTTTTTTCTTTTTTTTTCGCGGCATCGCGCAACCGAAAACGCTCAGCCAACTTTCGACCACTTTTTACGTATTTTTTCTGTGCAGCTGCACAGTTTTTGTTGTTTCCGTTGCGAGTATAAAAAGGAAGGGTTTCCCCCCTCTGTTTTTCTCGGTATTATATGGGCGCGCCCTGTGCTCCGCTTTCGGACTTGTTGTGGGCCTGGGTCTATTTTTCCTAGACACTACCAAATTTCCATCCATCAGGTTTTGTATATCTGGTTGTTGATTGTTGATTGTTGATTGTTGATTGTTTTACTGGTTTAAACTACCACCAACTTACTTCATCTTTTTTCTTGCTACTACACGGAGTATCAGAAAGGATTCATTCAGTTGACCGTCTTTTCTTTAAGTGATTACAAGTATTTTCTGCGCTGAATAGTTATCACTGTACCTTTCCCTTTCCTTTATTCTTATTATAATAAACTAATAAAAGCTAAAACACAACCTTTGTCGATCTATAAAGTGATATAGAGAGAAAAAAAACATAATACATACAAGAGACTCACCAAAAAGGCACTATGGATTCTCTTAAATTACCAACCACCGCTGCTCGTGCAAATGCGTTTATGGGCCAAGGCTCACTATCATTTCCAACATCAAATCAAAATGATATGGTTAAGGAGGAAAATTCCGATTCTCAGAATGCTTTTGGTGCCAAGTTAGATGATTCTAAACCAATTGCTTTACCAACCACTACTTCTGCATTAAATACGCAATTTACTTCACTTGATTCTAAAAATACCAACAGTGAATTCAAAACAAGTAACGCTGGCAATGACATAAATCAGAATACTGAAATTGATATTGATAACAATGCTCAAGCTACTATTGGTAACAATGCATCTGCATCAGGAATAGTTCCCACACTACAAAATATTGTTGCTACAGTTAATTTAGATTGTCGACTAGAGTTGAAAACCATTGCATTACATGCACGTAACGCCGAGTATAATCCGAAACGTTTTGCAGCTGTTATTATGAGAATCAGAGAACCTAAGACTACCGCATTAATTTTTGCATCTGGTAAAATGGTTGTTACAGGTGCCAAATCAGAAGATGATTCCAAATTAGCTGCTAGAAAGTATGCTAGAATAATTCAAAAATTGGGATTTAACGCAAAGTTCACAGATTTCAAAATTCAAAATATTGTTGGATCGTGTGATGTCAAATTTCCTATTAGACTTGAAGGTTTGGCATATGCTCATGGTACTTTCTCCTCTTACGAACCGGAATTATTCCCCGGCCTAATTTATAGAATGGTTAAACCTAAGATTGTCTTATTGATTTTTGTTTCTGGTAAAATTGTCCTCACGGGTGCCAAACAAAGGGAGGAAATTTACAAGGCATTTGAGGCCATCTATCCCGTTTTGAGTGAATTCAGGAAGAACTGAATACCAGAACATGACACATATATCTGTTGTACATTATAATGAAAGAATAATATCTCATATCCCATCCCTATATAATTCTAATTCTAAACTTTATGTAACATAATAACAAAAATTCAAAATCAAAATGCACACCACGCTATCCACCATCCGCCAACACGCGACGGGGAAACGGTCGATGCGTCTCCAGACTTTAGACTCTAACAGGAAGAAGGGGGGAAAATAATATTTTCTCTTCTGCCTGCTTTGAGTTCTGATAGGTGTTGCCCTTTCATAGATCTTGCACAAAAAGGAACACATTTCGTAGCTCTAGCCCCACCACAACCTCATATTATTATTGATATATAACCCTCGTTCCAAAAGAAATATAAAAATCATTAACTGATTTCACCTTTAGTGTTAGATATTCCTAGGACAAACTACCAAGATATAAATTGATACCGAATTTTTTTATATTTCCATTATGTTTAATACAACTATATCTTTTCAAAATGAAAACGAGGATGAAAATTCCAGATCTTTTAATAACAAACGTCATGTGGTACGAGAAGGTATCAGATCACCATCACCATTTTCAAAAGACAACCCCCCAATTTCATCGACGGCCTCCAATACTGTACACGTGAATAATACATCACAGGAAAGAAAAACACTGGAAGTAATACGTCCATTATACAAAAAATCAAATTCAAGCTCTTCCTCAAATTCGATTAAGCTGTCCCAGCTACCTCATCTTGAAACAAATATTGATTATTCTGATATTATTGGTAATAATAATAATAATAATAATAATAATAAACATAATAATGATGATAATAGTACATCTACAATACAACCTGATAAAAAACGTGTCATGAATGTTACTGAATCGTTACTAGAGACTGTCAAAAATAATAATCCAACAATATGTGCATTATCCTCTGATGCTGCAATGCCAAATAACTCTACTGAATCAACCCCAATTTCATCAAATATGAGTACCAGCAATTTATTATCACACCAATCAAATATAATTCCAGTTCCTGCATCAATACTGGCAAATTCCTCTCACCCAACACCTGTAACTCCAGTACTGAAATCATCTGCAAGTTCAATTTCGTTTCAAGTATCAAGTCAAAAACATAGAGGTTCAATTTCTGCTAGACCATCAACAACAAAAATTGCATTATTAGATTCTCCTCAGACTGGTGTACCAAGTGCAAGACAACCTTCGACCTCCTCTATTCTGCAGTCGTCAATGGCTCGTCAAGTCTCCCAATCAGGGCACTGTGCCCCAATTATTTCAACTACAAATCCTTCTGGTACTACAACCACTATGAACAAGTTAAATAAATTGCCCGGTCAAATTCAATCAGCTGCAAGTATTTCAAGAAAAGAAGATACAAGGTCACCAATACAATTTGATCTTTCATCTACGAATGTATTACATCATCATCATAATAATAGTAATAATAACACAGGAGAGCACAATTCATCATCTACTGCTAATATTAGCAATACTTCCCATCATCATAATTACGGTTTTTCCATCATTAATGATCACCATATTATTCATTATTCACCTAACTTTAACAATAGTTCAGTAGCTAATAATAATAGTTTGCCGACCACTCCCTTATTATCATCTACAAGTGGGAAATCCAGAAAATCATCTTTGCAGAATGATTATCTGTATGAAACAAAAACTGGAATATCCTCAATATCATCAATTTCGAACACAACCAATCCACTACAAAATGAATATTCGAATCATTCCACACCATCATCACTTTCTAAAAAGAAAACTCCTAAGACTATAGTTTCTGAACCTGTTGGCCCAGTAGTGCCATTTACACAATATTTATGCAAAGAAGATGATGATAAAATTCATATTCTAATTGGAGCAACAGGATCTGTTGCAACTATTAAAATACCACTGATTATTGATAAATTATTCAAAATATATGGTACGGATAAGGTTTCAATCCAACTAGTTGTTACACGAGCCGCTGAACATTTTTTGCGTGGGTTGAAAATATCAACAGAAGTTAAAATTTGGAGAGAACAGGAGGAATGGTCGGCGCCTCTTAATAAGATTAAACCAGGAGACCCTATTTTGCACGTTGAATTAAGAAAATGGGCAGATATTTTTCTTATTGCGCCTTTAAGCGCTAATACATTGGCTAAGATTGCCAATGGTTTAGCCGATAACCTACTAACTAGTATTGTTAGGATTTGGAATCCTGTAATACCTATTTTGGTTGCCCCCGCTATGAATACATTTATGTACATGCATCCAATAACTAAAATTCATTTAAATGTTTTAGCTGAAGATTTCAAATTTGTCGAAGTTTTAAAACCAGTTGAAAAAGTTTTGGTTTGTGGTGATATAGGTATGGGTGGTATGAGAGAATGGAGTGAAGTTGTGGACATAACTGTGAAAAAATTAAAAGAGATCAAAAAGAAAAAAATGGAGTTGGCGAAAAAAGAAGCCGAAGATATTAAAAATAAACTGTCGTCTCAAGAAAATATTGTTAAAGGTGTGACGTTAAGGCATGAAGAATTAGTCAAAGATGATGATGATCTAGACGAAGAAGAAGACGATGACAATGACGAAGACGATGAAGACGATGAAGACTACGAAGACTACGAAGACGACGAAGACGACGAAGAATATGATGATACGGAAGATTATGACGAAGACGATGAAGATGAAGATGGCGATGAAAGTGAACAGTTTGATGACGCAGATGATGGCATCCCCAAGGAAACCGTTGAACTTGAACTTGAACCTGAGAAAAATCGACCTATTAATTGATTTAACCTAATCTAATCTTAAATTTTTTTAATTTTGATTTTTGATTTACAGCTTACAACTGTTTATAATATTTATGAACTTAATAACGCTTTTTGCTTTTGTTGTTATTTATATTAAGAATGATAAATACTATTTATATCACTTCTATCATTTCTAGTGTTAATTTATAAATTTTTGTTAAGACATCCTGTAGTTTGCAGTTTCAAGAGATTTTTTGAGGGCTCGCGCTACATTATCAAGTTTTCTAAACGTGAATAAAATTGTAAACGATCTGTTATTAGACTTGTTGTACGCAACGAAGTCGTTAAGAAATTAAAAAAGAATAAAGGCAATTTATTTAACAAATGTTTAAATAAAAACATGGGATTAAAAATAAGGAGTGTTTTGTATGCATTAGCAACATATACCACATATACAACATATAACTATGTTCTAGCACAACAAGCGATTGACAGTAGAGAAATGCAATTCAAGGGTGATAAAATGCAAGATTCAAGATTCGACATTTTGGAAATTCATGGAAGATTTGAAAATCCTTTCAGAGAATATCGACCACAAACATTATATGAATTTTTTATCATGAGATTAATTGAATTAAGTGAATTCGGACCACGTGGAAATGTGCCCAATGATAGGGAAAGTCGTATCGATGAATTGTCATGGGTTACTCCAGATATTAGATTCATTACCAAATTGAGAGATTATTGTAAAGAAAAAGGAATGCTGGCATATACGTGGTTAGGACAAAGTTGTGGACTCCTGAGTAGTGGCGGTAAAGTATTTTTGTTGGATCCGTTGTTTGAAGAGTTTCTAGTGAATGAACAATTTGGACCAAAGAGAATATTACCTTGTCCTATTCACATTGATGAATTAGTAAGCGACGTTAAACCTGATTATGTATTAGTTAGCCATGATCATCCAGATCATTTAGGTGATGATAGTGTCAATAAATTGAGTGAAATTCAGGATCAATGTAAATGGATTACTCCCATCGGGATTCGAGAGTTTTTAAATAATCATGGAATTAAAAATGAGAACATTGTGGAGATGAAATGGTGGGATAAGATTAAGCTTGATGCAGAATTTGAAATTGTATGTTTGCCGGCTATGCATTGGTCGGGAAGGAAGCTGATTGATGCCAATAAAAGTTTATGGTGTAGTTTTTTAATATTGAAAAACGGTAAAAGTATCTTCTACCATGGTGGAGACACGGGATATGCTAAGGGTGTTTTCCAAAAGATGGGAGAGATTTATGGACCTATTAAATTTGCAGCATTACCGATAGGTCAGTACTGTCCTGAATGGCATCAAAGCCCAAGACATATAAGTCCCATGGAAAGTGTTAAAATTATGAATGAGATGAATATTCATAAAATTGTAGGTGTTCATTGGGGAACTTTTGTTTTAAGTTCTGAATCATATCTTGAACCTGGGCAGTTGCTGAGAGATGAAGCATTGAAAAATGGGAAAATAAATAATATAATTGTACCAAATCAAGGGAAAACTTTCATTATGAAAGAAGATAAGCTAGACTTTACAAATGATGATGATATTGAAGATGAAGATAATTATAAAATTATTTACAAGTAATAAATAAAGAAATATGTGTATGTGTCATAAATTCTATAGAGATTTAGCTAATTCTACAAATTCATTAAATTCGGCATCATCCATGGCATACGTGTGTTTGACAGATTCAGGGAAATTTCTTGCCTTTACATCAGAAGAATATTTTGATAGTGCATCAATTGATAAATCAAAAAAATTTAAATAAGATTTAACAAATTTGGCATTTTTATTATTGGACATCCCTAACACATCAGCCATTACTAAAACTTGACCGCTTGTTTTATTGCTTGCACCTATTCCAATTGTCGGGATTTGTAAATTTTTTGTAAGGAAATCGGCCAATTTTTCAGGTATACATTCCAAGACTAATAATTTACATCCTATTTGTTGTAAATGTAAAGCTTGTTTATAAATTTCCAAAGCATCTGAAGAAGATTTTCCTTGAACTTTAAATCCACCAAGCATATTAAATTTTTGCGGTTGTAAACCTATATGACCAGTAACTGGTATACCAGCATTTGATAAATTTATAATTTTATCAGTCATTTCATAAGACCCTTCCACTTTTACGGAACCTATTTTGCCTAGTTTCATCATTTTAATTGCACTTTCTGTACATTTTTCAACGGATGATTCAAAAGAACCGAAGGGTAAATCAACTATAATAAATTTTTCATTAATTGATCTAACAACCGATTTAGTTGCATAATAGAAATCGTCAAATTCCAATTCCAAAGTTGACAAATAACCTTTGGCAGTCATTGCTAATGAATCTCCAACAAGAACAGCATCTATACCGGGAGTTTTATCTGCAAACTTTCCAGTTATAAAATCATGAGCAGTTACAACGGTTATTGGTTCATTATTGTGGTATAATTTGTATAAATCGTGGAGAGATTTTTGACGGATTGGTTTGGGAGTTGGGTAAGTGGAGTATAATCTACTGATTGTCCTTTTATACATTGTCTCTATAAATACTAGTTGGGTATCTTGAGAGTTAGAACATTGTTAGCATTAATTATAAATTACTAAACGAAGGATTTGAAAGAGTCAAGTTTGGAAATTTTGAAAAAAAAAGTAATTCAGTAAATTGTATATACGAGGGAAACGAGAACTGAGTGCGATTGTGTGAGTCGAGTGCCGAGTATCATATATAAATAAATTTAGTAGTAATAATGAGTTTAAATTTAATTGGTTGAATGAATAAATAAGATATATATATATATATGGGAAGAAGGAAGAAAATATGAAGTCAAATTAAATAAATGAATAAATAGATGTAAACAAGTGGAAGGTTTTTTTCAAAAAAATGTAATTATTCCAATTTACCCTTCAAAGCTACTCTTGCGAATCTAGAACCACAATAGCCACAAGTACTTGCCTTATCTTTGTCTAAATTGATGTAAACTTTTGGATGACCCTGTACAAAATCTGTACCGCAACAAACAGCTATATTGCCATGGATGTAATTGATTGGTTGTTGCTTGATTAATTCAATAGCAGCAAGCGCTTGAGGTTGTTTACTTAAGTCCTTACCAACAAATCTTGGGTCAGTCTTGAAAATTTCATCTCTTGATCTTTGGGATGAAGACCATGTTTCTGTTCTATTTGGTGCTTGATTGTAGTTACCACTTGGGATGACATCTAATGGATCTTCTTGAGATAATGCGGTTGATGTTGGTTTAGTTGCAGTTGCAGTGGAAGTTGCGGTTTTGGTTGCAGTTGCGACGTAACGTCTAATTGTGAGAGTGTTAATTCTTAAAGATCTTGCAAGCATTTTCTGTTTGTTTGTAGATGGGAAAGATGGGGTTATGGAGTTCTTTACGAAGGGTCACCATAGTGTAACATACGTACTTAGGTGTTGAAGCAGTGCTTCTTCGCCAATGGCAGGTAGCGCATAGTAAGTTCTGAGGAAAAAAGAGGAGAAGCGGGGAGCTGGCACCCGTGCACCTGGAATATTATACTTTTATATTTTATATAGTGATTACCGCTTACCGCTTACTGTACACACATGTTATAGAAGGAAGGAAGGAAGAATAGAGAATAATAACGATGGATTTGCTGATCCATCATATAAACCCTCCATATCCATCATATCCACCAAAGGCCTCCGTATCACCTCCAGTGGGATCATCGTATCTGATATTGGCACCCCTGTTAGGTCCTCGTTGGCCTCTTCTCTGATTTTGGCCTTGTTGTTGTTGGAATAAGGGATCGTCAAACGTTGGATGCATTCCACCAATCCCTGAAATGGTCCCCATGGCCATTGGATCACCAAAGTGACCAATTCTTTCTCCGTTAGGATATAGATCGAAATCTCCAAATGTTGAAGGATTTGTTAGTCCACCTTGTAATGGTTTATTATAATCCAAATCATTTCTATTATGTTGTTGTAATTGGTATTCATCTTCGTAGCCTGGTTTGAAATCTCTTCCCGGTGTGGTATCATTGGCATAAATGGTATCATTGATTCTATTCTTAAACGTATCGTTTATAACTCTATTAACCGTTTCACTAACGGTGGGAACCTTTCCTAGATCACTTGTTCCATCCAATTCGGATCTGATATTTTTATTTATTTTTGTGGTATCTTTATTTTTATAGAAGTTGGTTTTCGCTTCATCCAATGCTTTCCTCAAACTGAATGAACAATCACAGGCGGGGCATTTGCCGTCGATACAATCCTTGATAAGTGGTAAAATGTACTCTAGACTCAATATTTCACACACCGACTTCGATATGGTCAGTGGAAAGTTGACATCCTTGAGACAGATCCTCACTGAGACAATTTCGTTCCGTGTAAAGTCCTTGTTTTGGATCTTGGTGAGCAAGTACTCCTTACTGTTGTCCGAGTCCTGTGCCTTGTCATCGCTGGAGACCGCATAGTTGAGCCCTTCCCCCTTCAGACACCAGGCAATCAGGTCCAACGCCGAAGCAAACGTACTTGTCATGGATCCTTGTTCCCTGTTGTTTGTTCTCTCCCCTCCACAAGACACCAAATCATGGCCCTTCCCTCTTCCTTACTGCCCCTACTCTTCTTACCCTCCTAATCTCTGCCATCTGCCCTCTTTCCGCCCGGTCCCGCCACCGTCGCGTCGACAAAACAGGGAACAGAGCATCGCCGTTCGCCGGCTTCTCAATTCCCAACGACTCATCCTTCATCTAATATTAAACTCTGCTCTCTGCTGTCCCGATGCAGTACGCAGTACGCCCCCTTCTCCCCCCTTTTTTGACCCCTTTATCTTCTATCATTTCCTACCTTCTTTGAACTTCCTGCCTCTACCCCTTTTCCCTTCATACAATTAACAATCCAGATGACCACTGCCGTACCCCTAATATACTCTTTTCCCGAGTTTTCAGGTGTTGCAGAAGCCGTTGCCGATTTGATCATTACTGCCCAGAATAAGGCATTATCAAAATCACATGATGATCTAACTAATTCCTCATCTGCCTCAATTAGTACAACTTTAAATGCTTCACAATTTCAGCTACGAAATAACCTCAATTCTATAAATGACATATCACTGCGAAATAGTAAAAATAACAGTACCGTCAATAGTACTCTAGATGAAAGTATTAATACTACCAATAGTACCAATAGTACCTATAATGTACAAAGTAATATGATGTCAACTTCACCTTCTACTAGTTCTCAAATAAGAAAAAAGAAAAAGGAAAATAATAGAAGGTTTAAAATAGGTATAAGCGGTGGCTCCCTTTTAAATGTTTTACATGAAGGTTTATTGAAGAGAGATGATATAAAATGGGATAAGTGGGATATCTATTTTGCTGATGAAAGATTAGTACCTTTTGACTCCTTAGAATCAAACTATGGGCAAGCAAAATCGAAATTGTTTGACTTAATACCAAAGGAAAATGGAAAACCAAATATTTATCCAATCAATTCACAATTATTAAATGATCCTCAAGAATGTGCAGATGATTATGAGAAAACCTTAATTAAAGGATTCGCTTCAAAAGATTCGGTGAAATTACCAATGTTTGATTTGATTCTATTAGGTTGTGCTCCAGATGGCCATGTTGCATCTCTATTCCCTAATCATGAAACTTTAAGAGAAAGCTACGCTTGGTGTGTGCCTGTAGAAAATGCCCCTTGTGGACCTTCAAATCGTATTTCTTTTTCAGTTCCTGTTATCTGCCATTCTCACTTAGTTGCCTTTGTTGTTGAGGGTTCAACTAAGGCCCCAGTTTTAAGTACAATCATGGAAAGACCAGATAAAGGTTTACCTGCTAGTATAATCAACGAAAAAGCGGCAGGAAAAATTGCTTGGTTTGTTGATGATGATGCTATATCTGACGTTATAGGGATCACTAAAAAGCGCTACAAGTTTACTGCATCTCATCCTTAATAATTTCTTAACTATCATTATACTACATTTAACTATCTTTTCTCTATACATTATTTATATCCCCATTTCAATGAAATTCATTGTTGACCCTTCAATATGATTTATAATCTTTTATACTATTTGTGTTTTTATTTTTACTACCCTTCCTTTTTTTTCTTCAAGCTTCCTCAATAATATTTGATATACTATATAGGTTTTACTTTTTAATTTTATCCTTTTTATTTACAACGCTTAGCTATTGGTCAATTAATGCTTTTAGGTTTTAAGTTTTAGTGCGTACATACGCGATTTAACGGCCTTAATAAATTCTGTTTCTAAAGACTGCATAAATTTTGGTTTTTTATGATTATACGTACATACAGTAGAGATGTTGATGACTTGTTCTTAGTTTTTTTTCTCGTCTATAAGTAGTTTAATTCTCCAGTTGATATATACATTTATATTGCATATCATCCAAAATATAATTTTCATTTAAAGTGATGACATTATTGCAAATATTGACATCAACCCCGGTGTATCCGATTCTTGCAGGATGTTCTGCAGTTGCATTAGTTGTCTCCTTTTTCATCCTTTATAAACTGACAAATATCAAATCAATTTCAATACCGTCGACTTTAACTTTAATAATTTCATTGGTTTTACCACTAAGTACAACTTATCTATTACCAATGGATTTAGCGATCCCAACAAGTTCAAATACAATTGGCTTATTATGGAAAATAAATTATTGGATTACTTACGTATCAACATGGTTAATCTTGCCATTTTGGCAATACTATTTAAGTTCCGGCCAATTCACAATTATTAATAGGCTTAAAGCTTCTGCATTTTCTCTTTTGAAATATCTTATTATCTTGATTGTAATAGGTGTTATCTTTTTAATTTATGTTGTTATTTACCATCGTGATTCATTAAATTTGAAATTTCTCAATTCTCTATTGATTACAACATCTCACATATATTCTTTAACAATGGCCATTTGGTTAATGAGTAATGGGTTAATTCATTTACCGAAAAAGTATTGGTTAACCTCCTATTCAATAAAATTGAATAACGATTACATCAAATTGCCAGAACTGCAAATGCATTTAGAGGATTCAAAATTGGAATTAAGAGATATCGTTAATAAAATTAATTCATTAAATGAAATTCAAAATTTAAACTCTTCAAATTTGGATATATCAATTAGGGATAATATTCTTTATTTGTATAATAAAATCCCACAAGATTTACAAAATGAAAGATCAATTAGATCGAATAATAATTATCAATTTTTAGTTGATAATATCGGAATTCCAATAAATGAAATTAATACAAATTATTTATCGAAATTAAATGAAGATTTGAAATGGAAAATCTGGGATTATCAACATACAAAATCAACATTTGATGACAAAATAATGGATATAGTTTATTTAGAGGATGTTATCAATTACTTAAACTATTCATCAGTATACCCAGATGTTGATGATGATAATAATTTAGAAGTGGAATGGAGAAGTTTTAGAATCAAATGGCCTAGATGGATGTTTCATTATTTTTGGCCTCTAGTAAATAAATTGTTTGCCCTTATGTTCATTTTAATTAGTTTGGTTATCATTGAAAGTGAAATGTTACATGGTACTAAGTTATCAATAATGAGCTGGATAATTCAACAAACGGATACTCTTGGATGTTTTGAAATGGTTTTCTTTTTAATAATAATGATGTCTTGCTCATTGGTCAGTTTGAGTATGATTAAATTGTTCAATATTTATAAAGTGGAATTCAATTCAAATTCAGATCCAGTTAGTTCGATTTTCTTTATTAGTTATTCATTACGTTTAACAATTCCTTTGAATTACAACTTTTTGATGTTATTGAATAAGGATGTGACTGCAAATTCCGCATTTCTAAAATTTGTTGGTGGGAATTTACAATTGATTAAAATTGGTGAAATTTTAAATGATATTATTCCAAGATTGATTTTAATTCCTGTATTGATGAGTTTTTTTGGAATTTGGGGGAAATTGAGAAGATGGTTAGATGGTTATTTCCTATTTGATTACATCTTAGATGAAATGGACTTTGATGATGATTCCGTAAGTTATACAACCGACAGAATGAATCCTTCAAACGTTGATGATATTGAATCTGTCGTAGGCACCACAAACAAAAACTCTGCTCTATTACATGAAGGTAGATCAATTTCTCAAAGGTATATTTCAAATGGGACAATTCCATTAAATGATTCATTGACAATTACTACAATCAATAACTCAAGATCAACAGGGAATAATCTCATTGCTTTACCGATTCGATTGATTAGATCATTAGGAAATATCAAATTGGGTAATTTATTTAATTTTAAAAGAGGAAATAACTCTCCGTTAAATATAGATGACTACAATTATGGTGATGGTTTAAGAAGTTATAATTTAGGTACAGGTATAGTATTAGAATCACGTCGAAATAGTAATACTAGTGAACAGAGTGGTGTTAGTGGTGTAAGTGGATTAAGCGGCGAGTACGATGCAGATAATAGGGTACTCGGAGATGAGTATATTAAGACTATCCATTAATTAAGCATATTACATATTATAAGGTCCTTTTTCAATTCTTCTTCCTTCAATGTTTTTCTATTTTAATACAGATTATATATAATAATAGAGTACAAATTAGTTCATTTATTCTGTTGGGATTTCTTGTTTTCAATACACGGAAAAACAAGCAGAACATAAATTTTAAGACTGGATATCGGATTAACTATTTTCGCATTTCCGTGATTTTTTTTTAATTTATCTTGTAAACTGTGTAGGCTCTGCCTGTTATTGCAGCAGGCAGCTGATGTGTGATCTGGTTGCCACTTTTTCTGTAAACACAAAATATTTCATCCTTGATATCAGGAGTAAGAAAATTCAGTATAATAATATCTACGACAGAATACTGGGAAAATATAAAATGTTGGCCAAAAGGATATTGATTTTTCAAAAACGTTCAATTTCTCAACATTTGACTATCCACTCAACAAATTCTAAATCTCCAATTAATTTCCATGTTAATTTGTTAAAAGTTCCATCAAACTTTGGATATTACTCGGGTCGTGTGAACAGACCATATAATGAGGATCGATGGCAGACATCAGTTCTGGATTTGCAACCCGATTCGTTGAGTTCTGTTCCTCAAATGGAAGGGGGAATGGATGATACGATCATGGAAGGATTCGGTGAATATGATTTTGACAATTTAAAATTAATTAAGGAATCACGACGGGTGAAGGAACCTATATATACGAAAAGTTCTCCACCCATTGATCGGACCGTGTTTGCATTTGGAGTCTTCGATGGTCATGGTGGTGAGGAGTGTTCAACATATTTGAAGAATCATCTGTTTGAAAATATTGAAAATATCAATGTAACGGAAAAGTCCTTTAAAGAGTTGAAGAAATTTTATAACTCCAAAATAAGTGGGTATTGGAAACGATGGGGTAGGAAAGTTGGAGATGTCGTTGTTAATGAATGTAATGTTGAAACTGTTGTTAAAAAATACGTCGATGAAATTAATGCAAAACACAAGAAAGAAAAATTAGATAACAAAATGGAAGATACGGTGGATGAAGATGAAGAAGAAGATTTGATTGATTGGGAGGATTTGAGAAGCGGAAAGAAATTTTGGATGGTGATTGAAATGATGATCAAAGATAATCGATTGACACATTGGGAAGTGTTTAAAATTAGATTATGGTTTGGATATTTATTCACAGATTTACAATTTTTGACATGGGAGAATGAAGTTAATAAGGAATTAAAGGAAAAATCTAAGATTAAAGACTTAATTGAACTGCAAAGGCGATTTATTAACAGTGGGAGTACGTGTACATCCATCTTCACATATGCTGTTGATTGGGATGCAGATGATAATAATCGATATTTTTATCAAGATAATGTTGTTTCAAGGTTAGTTGTTGCCCATGTTGGAGATACACGAGCAATAATTTGTGATAAAGATGGTTTGGCACATAGTTTAACCAAAGATCATCATCCATCAAACCCGATTGAAGCTAATAGATTGAGAAAATTTAGTGCAGGTTTAATAATGACAGATTCATTTGGTGAAGAACGATTTTTAAATTTTGCTAATACTCGATCATTTGGAGATATCAGTGCCAAGGATATGGGTATTAGTTCAGAACCTGAAATCAGTGAATTTTTAATAGGTAATTCAAGAATGATGGATAAATTTAAAATTGAAAACGAAGAGAAATTGAATGATAATAAAGTTGTTGATTTTGGAGGTGATGAATCATTTCTTGTTTTAATAAGTGATGGTGTTACTAACAATTTGTCGGATCAAGAAATTGTGGATTTAATAAAAACTAATTTTAATAATAGGGGTGTTAATAGAGGTAATCCATCTAAATGTGCTGAAGAAGTTATAAGTTTTGTCGAGTGTATTGGTGGAGATGATAATGCTACCTGTCTAGTCGTTAGATTAGGTGGATGGGGTAAGTGGCCATTGGATGATCTGACTGGTAAACTTAGAGAAGAACGTATGATGGATACTAGATACAATAGATGAAACAAAAGAAAATTGTAAAAGAATTTTAAATTTTATTATATAAAATAGAACATGAAAACACACATGCATGTGAATTATTTATTAGACGCATACATATTGCTATATATATCGCAAAAGATTAACATAGACAAAAATATAACTATATATGTACAAGGTTTTATAGTAATGATGATAATAAATGAAACAATAGTTGTAAAATTGATTATTTGTTTTTGGTTTGAGTGTAAGACCATCTTTTTCTAGTATGTGCAAATTCACCTAATTTTGAACCAACCATATTTTCGTTAATTTCTATTTGTACGTAATCTCTACCATTGTGCACTTGAAATTTTAAACCAACAAATTGTGGTAAAATTGTACATGATCTTGCATTGGTTCTAATTGGAGTACCATTTTTCTTAGCTTGAGCTATTGGTAAAGGAACAACAAAAGGACCTTTCCATGATGATCTACCTAACGCTATCAAACTTGCTCTCATTTTTGGTTGTCGTTATGATATATTAAGAAAGTTTAGAAAAAATTCCCATTCCTGGATTCTTTTCACCTTTCTTCATGATAATTAACAATCATGCTGAAAGTTGGAAGTTTGCAGTGCGAAGTGCGATTTTCCAACTGCATGAAGGAACTTGTGGGCGATCGACGCAAACTGCGTATCGGCATGAATAATAAACAAGAGACAAGAGGGAATGCAACAAGAAGTCCAAAGAGAAGGCTGAATAGAGAAGCGGGGGCTTGTAGGTTTCCACCATGAGACTGTTTTTTCTAGGAAAAGTATATTGGATATTCAACAAATTCATCATTACACAACAATGTTTCATTTAGCAAAGTCCATTTATGATCAATACACCAGCTGGCCCGAATATTCAGTCTTAATTTTAGGATTGGATAACGCTGGTAAGACCACATTATTAGAAAAACTCAAGGCGATTTATATTGCCAACTACAAAGAGGTACCACCAAGCAGGATCTTACCAACAGTGGGGCAAAATGTTGCCACTTTGATAGTTGACAAGAAACTACATTTGAAATTTTGGGACGTTGGAGGACAAGATTCATTACGTGAATTGTGGAATGAATATTACACACAAGCCCATGCAATTGTGTTTGTTATTGATTCTTGTGATCCAGATAGATTACTGGAATGTAAGGATACGTTACTTAAGATTATAACGGATGACAAAGTGGAAGGGTTGCCAATCCTTATGTTGGCCAACAAACAGGACATACAAATCGCCACCAAGCTCGAGATTGCCGAGATCAAGGAGATATTCAACAAGATTGCCGAGAACTTAAACGCCAACGACTCCACCGTGCTCCCCATCAGTGCCTACACTGGTGACGGCGTCACCGATGCCATGACTTGGCTCAAGGACCGGATCATACTGAACAAAGCCAACAGACCTCCGATTTACAAGAAATGAGAAATGCATATGACGCCGTCGCCACACCTGCCCAATCCGGCTACAAATCACAGCCCGGGAAAATAAAAACCGAGAAAAAAAAACACCAAAAAATTAGAAATTAGAAATCAGAAATCAGAAATCGCCCTCACTTTACACCATAAACCGTAAGCCATATATAAGCCAACGCTTAACAGCGGAACCCCCTTCTCCTCTTTTGGTGGCTGAATTCTTCACGGTTCACCATCTCTCTTGACCCACATACAAAACCAGCCACTCGATTTTATAATGTTTCTTTCCAGATTAGCCAGAAATAGTGTAAGAATACCCGTGAAGAGATCATTACTTTTCACTAGGAATTTATTCATCCAAACTCAAGATACTCCTAATGAAAATGCGTTGAAATTTATACCTAGTGGGGCATCCATCTTGCCAAGTGAAAATACCCCAACTGTTGAAATTACCAACATCAAGGATGCAATTCATAAATCCGAATTGGCACTAAAACTGTTATCACTGAACGACAAGGCAATTTCTTCAATCTTATTCGGTTATGATTTTATAACGATTGTCAAATACTCTCAAAATGATGTTGAAATCGAAGAAGCAAGAAATAGAAACAAGAAATCAGAGATTAAACCTCAAGATTGGAATGTTTTAAAACCGCAAATTTTTGCCTTATTAACCGAACATTTAACAATGGGTCAACCCGTTTTATCGGATGATTTTTATAATCATTTAAGGGATAATTTGAATAAGAAAAATAACAAAGATGATGATTTTGATGAAGATTTAACTCCAGAGGAAGAGGTGGTTGCGTTAATTCAAGAATTATTAACCACTAGAATCCAACCAGCAATTCAAGAAGATGGTGGTGATATTCAATTCATTAGATTTGACCATAATAAAGGTATAGTTTATTTAAGATTAATCGGTGCTTGTAAATCTTGTTCAAGTTCAGAAATTACACTTAAATCGGGTATAGAGGACATGCTTAAATATTATATCGATGAAGTTAAATCTGTTGAAAAAATCCAAGATGATGAATTTGAGAAAACTGAAGAGAAAATTAAGGCAGTTTCGGAAGCAAAAGTTGCTGCCAAATCTTTCCAGAAACATACAATGGATGAATTACCACCTGCATTATAGTTTCCGTGTTTGTATATATACCTAAATCTTAAGTTATAAGTTAATAGTTTATGTAGAGTGATTTCTCCTCTCCCCTTACGAATTTTATTTAAATAATGGTGTTATTATTTTCAAATTTTCCTTCTACGTATAGAAATAATATTATTATAGTTATTATTACACAGAGTAAATAATATTACATTCTGAAAGTACAGAAATTAAATCTCAATTTCTAGTTCTATTTTGGTATTGCGATACTTCCGATTCTGATTGTCTATAAATATATCCATCTTTTTGTTGATTGCCACCACTGTACTTATTATCATTCAAGTTATCATCACTATAATTTCTTCTGCCATGCGGTGTATATTTATTCTTAACTCTAGGTCTATTGTAATTAGACCTGTTGGATCTATTAGAGTGGTTAGAGTAATTAGAATGATTGGAATATCTTCTATTGGACCTCAATATTTTTTTAGTATTTTCATTAATATCCTTAATTTTATCATCATTGATATTATCGTTTTTATCCATAGAAAAAGTCACATTATTTTTTACCTCATCATCACCATTTTTATCAACAACCTTATCCTCTTCGCTTTCACGTTCTTCATCTTCTTCCTCACCTTCATCTTCATCATCTTCACTAATACCAATAATTAGATCATTCATATTATTCTCAACTTCATTCAATATTCCAGTAGTATCACCATAAAATTCATCTTCATCTTCATCCTGGTAATAATCCTCACTCGTTGGATAATATCCATTTTGATAATACCAATTATTATACCCTGGAATTTCCATAGGTTGTGGCGGTCTTTGTAATGGCATCGACAAAGTTGACATTCTCAAACTTCCTTCAGTTGATAAATCAATAGTTGATTGTGGATAAATAAATGGGGTTTGGTCCGTAGGTTGAAAATGCCCCATATTTGGATCAATCATTTCAATACCAGAAACAGCAGGATAATTGGCATAACCGTGTACACTTGGGACTCTATTCATGTCATACATCGAATTGGAGGCAGTTATCTGTTGCTGTGGTGGTTGTGGTTGCTGTTGTTGTGATTGTGGCAGTAACATGGATGGATGCTGACAATTATAATTTTGAGATTGTTGAATTGGTTGAGGAGCCACAGTGCTTTGACCTGAAAATATTTGCATATTATTAGTGTTACTCATTCTAGATTTCATTGGAATGCCTGCTCCCATTGATGCCAAATTTGGAGGCACACCATTTCTGTAACCGTAACCATAGGTACTATAATTGTAATTATAATGATTGTAGTTATTCAGATATTGATAAAGGCCACCCAAATGATTTTGGTTATGATGATATAGTTTACCATGGTTATATTTATTTTCTTTCCTTTGAGCAAAAGAAACCTTCAAAATATGGTATGGATTAATCTCAAATCCATTCATACAAACTAATGCTTTTGATGCATCAATCGGGCTCTGGAAACATACAAATCCAAAACATTTTGACTCCCCGACTTGTGGGATATTCAACTCATTCTGCCTTTTCAGTTGTTCAATTTCTGCAGGTTGATAGGTAATTACTTTGGAGGATGTAATCTTACCGTACTTTTCAAATAATGTATACAAATCATTATCATTATACTCTTTCGGTAAATGAATGACATATAAATTAGAATCCTGAAATTGTGGACCAGCAATTGGTAAACCTGTAGTAGTAGAAATAAGATTAGAATCTGATGTAACAATAAAAGGAGGCATGATATGATCCTGCATTGGCATTGAACGGATTGTTGGGGCTGGTGTGATGATAGGTGGTTGAAATTGTTGTGGTCGTGTCAAATGGATGGTAGAATTGCTATGTACATGTATTTGTTGAGGCAAATGCTTTTCTGGTTCTAAAATCAATTCTTGTGATTTATTCTTTTCATTATATGTGAAAGGGATAATGGGTTGATAATATTGAGGATATTGTAATCTTTGGTTTGATCGTTTAGGAATTTGAAGCTGTTTATTTGCCTGACGCATGATATTTTTATTATTAGAAATATTAGTATGTGATTCAAAACTAACGTTATTCTGCATCATTGTAAATGTTGGTAACACTGCGGGACTAGCCAATGAAGAGTCTCGTCTCAAACTTCTAGAAGATGAGTTTGAAGAAAATGAATAGGTTCTATTATCAACCATAGCTGACCTAAAGTCATCATAATATCCTAGATGATTTGGTTGTGGTTGTTGTTGTTTCCGTTGATCAGGGAATTTAGTTGTAATACTATTATCGGCCATATCATCTAATGGGTTTTCTTCAGTGGATTTTTTATTACCAGTAATAATATTAAAATGATGAGCTAGATTTTCATATTGAATTCTCTCCTTCTTCCTTTCGGCCCGATTTATTTGAATCTTGTAACCAGATTGAATTTCATAATTGTTCATCTCAGTTCTAGCGGTAATAGCATCTTCATGATACTTGAAATTAATGAATGCAAAGCATTCATCCTCTGCATTATTATTATTATTATTATTATCATTGCTTAAGTCATCATTTAAAAAAATGGAATTAATTTTACCAAATTTTGAGAAAATATTTTGCAATTTTTCTTTTGTCATATCTGGTGGTAAATTTCTAATTAAAATATTTGAATATTTATTTAGCTTATATTCCAATTGTCTCAATCTATCTTTTTTAGAAATATGGTGGTTAATAAATAGAACGTTACCATCAATATTACAACCATTTAAATTTTTAATTGCGTTATCTGCTTCTATTTTGTTCGAAAAATTCAAAAATCCAAAGCCTTTGGAGATTCCATAATCATTGAATACAATTTTGCATACTTTTATTTCACCATAAGGTTTAAAAATATTGTATAAATCTTGAGCGGTTGTTGTATATAATAACCCCCTAATAAATAAATGGCCTGGTAACTGAGAGTTTAGAGCTAACTCATCGTCAATCAATTTATAATCCAATTTTGATTTTACTATTTTTTCATAAAAGGATAGAAATTTGTCTAAATTAGACTTGGAGTTAAAAAAATTAATCAAATTATGATTGATTTCACTATCATTTGAACTTTTAATAAACTGTATTTCATCGTTATTTAAATTTTCAAATTTTAAAAATTTTAGAATTAAAGAATCTAGTTGAATAGTTGGTGGTAATGATAATATTTCAATTGCGTGAAATGTATCAGTTGGTGGTGTATTATTATCACCCTCGTCTTTTTTTGTTGTACTTGTCTGTTTCATATTAGGCGAAGACATGTGTTTTTATTTTAATAATGTACTTTTTCTGATCTATAAATGTAAATTGTCTAGATGTATGCAAAGGGAATAATATATATATTGAGTAGTCTAAAAAAATTTGGAAAAACAAAACTGAGAAAAATCAAATTGGAATATGATGGATATGGTGTTAAACAAAGTGGGTGCAACCTAGTACAAACTTGCTAAAAAATGTAATATCTATAAATTGAGAAAGTATGTGAATATATATTTGGTTATTTGACACTGGTAATTAAATAAGTCAATTAATGAATGCAACTAACTATATTGAAACAGGAGGAATACAATTGGGCCTACTTAAAAGTTGAAATTTGAAGGTGTTTGAGGGAATTAAAAAGTGGATTTTTCTTAGTTCGGAGTAAATTCTTTATCTATGGTCTTCACGTTCTCACCAATGGAAAAATGTGGAAATAATAAACGTAACCCAACTATTAACGAATCTAAGGAACGAGGAATGAACTGCGGTAGAAAGAAAGATATAAGAAGGAAAAACGGAGAGGAACAAAAGAATAAAAGTACGTTAAGGAAAAATAAGCCCGATAGTAAAGTATTATTGAGCAGTGAAGAAACACAACTCCATAAATAGTTGAGCTATAAGACTAGCCGATTGAGTATAGTAATTGCATTATTATAATGTATAGGTGAATGAATTGAGGTACTTAATCGTTGTTAGGAAAAGGCTGTCTTCGGACAGTATGCATTGTCAAATTCTCTATCTTTTTAGATTCACCTTTTATATTATTAGAACATTTTTGTTTTACACGTCTACATGTTAATATCTAGAGATTTTTAAGTGTGATTCTTCTTCCTTTTTTTCTTATTTTTCTTCTAACACCAATACTGTATTTATCTTGTACTTGAAGAAGACAACTATTAATACAAACAAGTTTGCGTGTCACATGTGGTAGGTGGTCGGGCATGCAGGCTATACCCGTTCTCCGAAGCCTAAACTCGGCGGTCCTTATAATTCTCGCAAATCAACAGCTAAGCGCTGAGCAGCGGGGCAGCTGGAAAATTCAAAAAAATCGCGCCCCATCGCTCATCAACAGTGATTTGAATGTTAAATTCCGCATTCCAACATAAACAAGCTGTTCAATGCACAAGCTCTTTATCAAAACAAACGGCATGGCAGATGATACTTTGACCAATAAGAATCGACAAATATAATAATTGGGAAGTGGATTCTCAAAGTCTTCTCTGAAAGTTCTTGCCAAAAATTCACATGCTGCATCGTATACCGACTGTATATATCCCCCACAGAACATTGCTTGATCTCTCAACTGTGTGTACTTGCGGAGCCCCCTCTCTGACCCTCAGCGCTCAGCGCTCAGCGAGCAAGCACGGCTCCCGCGGAGAGCACTCCGGCCGATCCATTAACCTTTAGGTTTTGGCTCCCAGCTGCCCTTTGTTTTCGCCGCGAAATTTAAACCACGCGGCCTACAGAATATACAACAGACCGAAGCTGGCAGATCGTTTATGTAGAATTCGACAAATTGTCAAAATCTGCTGCAATAATTGAGTCGGTGCCAGCAGCCGGCAGCCGGCGAACCCGCAGCAGGGCAAAATGTCAGGAAAAGGAAAAACAAAAAATTGAAGAACTGTAAACACCGGCTATCTTACCAGTAACTTAAGCACTAGAAGCGACGGTCGACGCTAAGCAGCCAGTGGCTTTTTACATAATACCTACAGCTTACAACCTAAGGTTTTAAACTATTGCTTATTACTAAAGATACGATATTGCTAAATTAAGTTATAAAAGACTCTAATATACAACCATACAATTACACAATCAAACATTGATTTAGCTTGTCATTAATACACATCAATGTCTCATGATAAAAGTAATAAAAGAGATACTGGGGAGATAAAAAAATAAAATAAAAAATAGATGAAAGAAAAAAAACACGTTGAAAAATCTCTTCAAATAATAAAATGTAATAAAACAATGAAGTATAAGAAATAAGATACAGTAAAGTACAGAAATGGGGTAAAACAAAAGGTATCAATATGATGAATGAACTAGATTCGGATGTTATGTTTATTTCTTTGCCTTTGATGGTCTACCTACTTTCTTTGCACCAGCTTTTTTAGTTGTAGTTGCTTCTTTCTTTGCCTTTGTAGGAGTCGCTTTCTTTGGTGCAGGTGTCTTGGTTACCTTTGTTGCCTTCTTTGGCACAGTCTTGGTTACTTTTGTTGCTTTCATAACTGTTGCTTTCTTTGGAGCCGCTGCCTTAGTTGCTTTAGTTGCCTTCTTTGCAGGTGCAGCCTTCTTTGCCTTGGTACCAACAGCTTTTTTTGGTGCCTTGGTAACCTTTGTAGCTTTCTTTGCAACTGGTTTCTTAACTGGTTCAAGCTTTTCTTTAACTACTTTAACTGGACCCATTGGACCCTTTGGTTGATCAAAAATACCTGTTGCAACACCTTTCTTTAATGCATTATTGAAATGACTATCGAAATTTGCAATGGAATGATTTGATTGGATGTATTTCTTGATTGCTTGACGACTTGATCCCTTTCTTTCTTTAAGGGAAACAATTGCTTCAACAATCATATCTGTACAATAATAGAAAAGAAATATAAAAAGTGATTTTTAATTAAATGGTTGTTAGTTATTTGGTTAATTTGTTTTTGAAAATAAATCATGCCTATTGATTAGTTTGACTGCGCCTTTTGATACATACCTTTGTAACTCATTTTTGGAACAACTGCAGTAGCCATTTTGATTAATTTAGGAATAGATGTGTTTGTTTGGTTTGGTTTGGGATGGTTTTGATTTGATAAGATGAAATCAAGAGAAAGATGTGAAGGAAAAGAGAGACAGTGGGAGAAATGAGAAATGAGAAAATTGGTTCATCACCAAAAAACCAAAACAATCAAAACAAACAACAAATTTTTAGAAATTAAAAATTACAATACACCAGAATCGCAAAATCTGAGATTGCACCCGGTCCAGTTTTTATCTTTGTGTGGAGTAAATAATTTGGTCATGTTGCAATTTTTTTGTGAACAGAGACGCGCTTCTCCGGTTTTAGCGAATTTCCTTAATTATAGATTCCGGCTAAAGACTGAAGGCTCGTCTAACGCGACTAGCGACGCCAGTTTGCAGTCTGCTGGGAGTGGTTTCAAAACAGACGACATCGTCCCGACTTTCCCAGACTTACCCCGCAGCTTGTGTGTCATTCTCCCGGCTCCCTTACGGAGTAATATAACTATAGGTCATCAAGGAACGAGGCAATTTACAACTTACCATGGAATTTATGTAAGGCAGAATATTAGCATATTCGGCGAAACATTTATGCCGGCGGGAATATAAAAACGACAAAAATTCTTTTCAGTTAAGATCCCTTAAAAGCTAATAAGCTCGTAAAAACTCGTACATTGTAGACTTTAAGTGCTAATAGAAAAACTCATAATTATAAAAACTAATAAAAATAAAGGCACTATTAAAAAATGGCTGAATACAAAACTAAGAACTCGCTTAAAAAATTGTCCACAATCTTGGACTCGAATAAATCTCTTCAAAAGGAAACATTTGAAAAACTTAATGCTGATGTGTTATTTGAAGTTTTAACGAAAAGTTCTAAAACTCCGGTAGTTTGGGTGCTAAAAGCAAAAGATGCAAATAATGTGAAATTATCCACAGTTGATGAAATTAAACAATCCTCTTTTAAACCTGATATCACCATTAAAATAGATGATTTAAATTTAAAGAAATTGATTAATGGTAAACAAAGTGCTCAAAAACTATTTATGATGGGTAAATTGAAAATTAAGGGCAATGTAATGAAAGCAAGTTTTATTGAAAAGTTATTGAAATTTGCTGGTAACGAACAGGCAAAATTATAGTGTACGTGGTATAAATTTCTAACTTTTTACGTGTTTAATGATTTGCTTTTCTTTTATGTAGTTACTTGATGAAATGAACAAAAATATTTGTTTTACGATTGCTATTTTTATTGATTCTCGATGTTTCAAAACGTTACATTTTCAACAAGAAAAAGGCCAAATGTAATATAAATGTACTTTTCTCTCAAATGTTTCCCTAAAATTGAGTATACAGAGAGCTTGATACAATAAAAGTCCAATAGTATATCAGTTAGCTATAAAACCGCGGTATCTGTTTTGAACTTGACTTGCATTCTTTTATCATTCAACATTTAACTCATTAAGCCCCGGTATCGAAGTTTAACAGAATTCTTAACTTCCTTGGGCTCTCAGTTCTTACAAATCTTAATTCTTAGCTTAAATTAGAGAAATTTCGCACTATATAATTTGTTCCCCCATTCTCAACTTTTAAATTGTGAACCATGACCATGTGCGCGTAATATACTCCCGTGATCCAATGCATTATACTAAATATATGCATCTGTAGCCAATCAAAATTCAAAATGTGGATGTATACATATAGCCTCTTATCAAACCAATAAAATGTCAATGTTGTAATGTTAATACCTTTCGGTTCTGCCTATACACACTTTGTAGCTATATATGTATGTGTGTGTATATTGTAACTTGTAACATGTAACATAAGACAAGCTCGATATAGTTAATATAAATGTGGAAAAACTTAAGAGATAGCACAGCCTTAAAACTAAGCTACTTGCCACGGTTTTTCCCAACATGAAAAAGTTTCCATGTATACGTTTTTAGTCCTATCTAAAACAGTCTTTTTTGTATAAAATTCATAATTCAGGCTTTTACGCATCTAAAATCACTACATTACGTTAAAATATTGGGCATAATATATATATGTGTATATTTATAATATAAGTTCTTTCGAGTGGCAGGTGAGTAAATCAATTGATATAAAATACAAAATATATAGTGTGTATCTAACTTCCTGATCGGGCTGAAAAATGTGTCAAAATTCGGAGATTACGGTGTACAAGAATTCCCTACATCACTTTGCAGAATCAGATCCCCGGAGACACTCACTGATTCACATTCAAAGACGGTCAGACAAAAGTGTCTTTCATTGGGTCTTGTCCATTACGTGGCCGGTGTCTAAGAGTAAGTGTGGAAGAGAGGAGGGAGGAGACCGATCTGACACCTTTTGTTTGGTCATGCCATCTGCACAGCCGGCCTGACGCGCTGCTGCCATTGGTCAGAGATAACCCACCGGCGAAATTGACGTGATCGGTGATCTATTGATATTCAATTTAATTTTCTGAATCGGACAATAATTTTTAGCTCGCTGGCCGCCTCCTGAAAATTTGGAATCATTTCAGCCCTCAACTTAGATACGGTTTAAGCTCCAAATTCTGCAAATTAAACCCGCATCTTCTGTGTGGATGCGTGTAACAAATTCGGCCCATTAACCGTCGCGATGAATTTCGTTGTATGAAATTTTCCAAATTATGTGGGAAGTACCATCAAATTTCATTGACGTTTTCAAAACTCTTTGGGGTATTTATACCCCTTGATTTCCAGTTGGTTGTCAAATCATAACTTCTCTTTGATTTCTCTTCCGCTTTTCTCTCCCACTCTTGTCCCCCTTTCCTTTTTTTTTCACTTAATTCTTCTTTTCCTCAAGTAAAAATACAATTAAGTAATCAACCAATCAAAATGGGCCAACCAGAAGAACCAGAATTCCAACAAGCGTACAACGAATTATTATCAACTTTACAAGAATCAACCTTATTCCAAAAACATCCAGAATATGAAAAGGTTATTCCTGTTGTTTCAATTCCAGAAAGAGTCATTCAATTCAGAGTCACTTGGGAAGATGATAACGGTGTTATGCAAGTTAACAGAGGTTACAGAGTCCAATTCAACTCTGCATTAGGTCCATACAAGGGTGGTTTAAGATTACATCCATCAGTTAACTTATCAATTCTTAAATTCTTAGGTTACGAACAAATCTTCAAAAATGCCTTAACTGGATTACCAATGGGTGGTGGTAAAGGTGGTTCCGATTTCAATCCAAAGGGTAGATCAGATAATGAAATCAGAAGATTCTGTGTAGCCTTCATGAGACAGTTAGCTAGATACATTGGTCAATTTACCGATGTTCCAGCTGGTGATATTGGTACCGGTGGTAGAGAAATCGGTTTCATGTTTGGTGCTTACAAAGCAATGCAAAACCAATGGGAAGGTGTCTTAACTGGTAAAGGTTTAACTTGGGGTGGTTCCTTAATCAGACCAGAAGCTACTGGTTATGGTTTAGTATATTATGTTGAAAAGATGATTGAAAAGGCAACCGCTGCTAAAGAAACTTTTGAAGGTAAAAGAGTTGCAATTTCCGGTTCCGGTAATGTTGCACAATATGCCGCATTAAAGGCAATCGAATTAGGGGCTACTGTTGTTTCTCTTTCCGATTCTACTGGTACTATCATCAATCAAAAAGGTATCTCCCCAGCTGAAGTTTATGCTATCCAAGCCGCAAAACTACAGTTCAAATCATTAAAGGAAATTGTTTCCTCTGCTGAAGTTTTCACAACTGCATCTGCAAAGGCCGAATACTTACCTGGTGTTAGACCATGGGTACATGTTGGTCAAGTTGATATTGCATTACCGTGCGCCACTCAAAATGAAGTTTCAGGTGAAGAAGCTAAGGCATTAGTTGCGGCAGGTTGTAAGTTTATTGCAGAAGGTTCTAATATGGGTTCAACTCAAGAAGCTATCAATGTTTTCGAAGCTGAAAGAAAATCTGCAGCCTCAGTTGGTTCTTCAATTTGGTATGCTCCAGGTAAAGCCGCAAACTGTGGTGGTGTTGCCGTTTCAGGTTTAGAAATGGCACAAAATTCACAAAGAGAATCATGGACTTCTGAAGAAGTTGACCAAAAATTAAAGGATATTATGATCAACTGTTTCAACAACTGTTACGAAACTTCCGTTGCATACTCTGCTGAATCAAACCAAGGTGCTTTACCATCTTTAGTTATGGGTGCTAATGTTGCTGGTTTCATCAAGGTTGCCGATGCTATGAAGGACCAAGGTGATTGGTGGTAAATGGTTAATCCTCCAAACATTGCAAAAAAATCTGTAGATTGTTTAAATGATACATAGATATATGATAGAAAGAAATGACCTCTATAAAATACATGTGATAAAGACTGTAATCATAAACCGCCGGCCCTAAATGAGCCCTGCACCCTGCGCTCTGCGTCGGTCGTCGGTCGTCGGTTGTCGGTTGTCGTGCACGGGTTTCGGAACTATGAAAATCGAAAATCGAAACTCGAAAATCGAGCGGTGCTACGTAACAACAACTCCCGACTCTAGACTCGTTTTTTATACTGCCTCTGCGCTACGAGACTCCCTGACAGTCGGTTGTTGGTTCTTGCACTTTTCCTACATGTCGTTGTCTCCATTCTATCATCTGTGCCTTCACCAATCTACCCTATAGCACCCTCCTCCACATCCCTGGATATCATCCATAATATAGAGTTTGTTTTTTTTTTCAGATTCAACGTCACCACATTGCCTTCTTTTACTTCACATTATCTACCACATCTCCGATAATTATAAGCAAGCAGTCCCAGAATCTGTCTATCTAGTATAAGTTCATCTTGAAATCTATATCACATATATAACCTAATATAAACACCAAATAAACACACTCATATAAATATATATATACAATTTCATATATTTCAAACAATGGGTTCAACTGCTACTTGGTCTTCTTTTATAAAATCTATTGCATCATATAATGGTGATTTATCCTCATTAACTGCACCACCTTTCATTTTATCACCAACTTCTCTAGTCGAATATTCCCAATATTGGTCTGAACATGTTGATTTATTGTTAGAACCTAATTTTATTGAAACAAAATCCGATGAACCAATCGAGTTGACTCGTATGGTTGCTGTTACAAAATGGTTCATTTCAACCTTAAAATCTCAATATTGTTCACGTAATGAAACTTTAGGTGGTGAAAAAAAACCTCTCAATCCTTTCCTTGGTGAAATTTTTGTTGGTAAATGGGAAGATACTTCAAAGGATCAAAAGTTAGGTGAAACCATTTTAGTTAGTGAACAAGTTAGCCATCATCCCCCAATTACTGCATATGCAGTTGAAAATAAGAAAAATAATACAATCTTAGAGGGTTATAACGGTGTTAGAGCTTCGATGTCTGCCACTGCATTAAATGTTAGACAATTTGGCCATGCTTTACTGGAATATAGAAATTTAAATGAAACTTATTTAGTTACCTTACCACCTTTACATATCGAAGGTATGTTAGCATTTGCTCCATTTGTCGAATTAGAACAAAAGTCTTATATCCAATCATCTGCTGGTTATTATACTGTAATCGAATATTCTGGCAGGGGTTATTTCTCTGGTAAGAAAAATACTTTCAAGGCTAGAATTTTTAAGAATTATGATGATTCAAAAAAGAAAGAAAATGCCTTATATACAATCTCTGGTCAATGGTCGGAAAAATCAACAATTGCAAAGGGCTCTTCCACACCTTCATCTTCAAAGGATGAAACTTTCTTTGATGCATCTGCATCAGCCGCTCAACATTTAACTGTCAAGCCAATAAATGAACAACATGAATTAGAAAGTCGTAAGGCTTGGTTAGATGTCGCGGATGCAATTCGTAAAGGTGACTATGATTTAATTCATGAAGAAAAATCTAAACTTGAAAATATACAAAGAGAATTACGTAAAACTGAAGAAGCAAATAACTCAAGATGGGCCCGTAGATGGTTTGATGAAGTTGATTATTCTAAAGATTCAACAGATAACGACATTTTCATTACTTTATCCAAATTGGCACATTTATCAATCAAGAATGTCGCTTCAGGTGTCGATGAATCAAGTTCGAAAAATGATGAAGTTGAAGGTATGTCACATTGGAGATTTGTTCCTGAAAATTTTGATGATGAAAAGGAAATCAAAATATGAATCAAGTAAAAAATTACATTTTAGTTGTATATTTTTATTTTATTTTTAGCATATACCTATATGAATAATTAATGAAGTCAAACAAATTACCATTATATTGATCTTTAGTTCATGTTTTTCTCCATAGAATTGTGGTTTATAAACAGTGGTGGATTGATACGTCTCTAATTTTTTTATTTTTTTATACTCTTATTTACTTATATAGTTACTCTTATATTCAAATAAACCAACATAATGACACACGTATACTAACGACCAACAGATAATAATGAGTAAAGACCTTAATTGGATTATAAATGATATGACATTGAACGATATTTTATACAGAAAAGATATATCAAGGGCAAATGTGACTTACAATAAGTGGTTTGTGCCCATTAGTAAACAGAAAAAAAATAAAAATTGTAAAAATAAAAATAAAAAGTACAAATCAAAACAATGTAAAAGTAAGGTATAAAAAATTAATATATAATCAAAACAAAAAACGCCATCAAATAAACTGTACCCATTATGATATTACTAATTAATCACAAGTTGAAATCTCATTGACATTTAAACCATTGGAGTCAGAAAATGCTTCATCACGAATAGCTTGAATCCATGGATCCTGTAATAATTCAACTGCACTTGCTCTCTTCGTTGGATCAATAGTGAGGCATTTGGCTAAAAATTCTTGACCTAATTCACTTAATTCATTCTTTGATGGAAATTGTGGTAAATGACCGGCTGCTATATGATACATAACTGCAAATTCATTATCCAAATTACTCCATGGTCTACGCCCAGTTGCCATTTCCAAAACACAGCATCCTAATGACCAAATATCCATAGATCCAAATTTACCCATACTATCTCCTTTGATAGTTTCAGGCGACATATACATTGGTGTCCCTGTTAATGCATGTGATTTTTTGCTTTCCACAAAAGATTCAGCAACTGCATCATTTAAAGTGGCTTTACTATATCTTCTACTTGTAGTGGTCGAGTTATTCGTGGTTATATTATCATATGTATTACCACCTCCTGTGGTACTACTTCCATTATAGCCTGTATATGCAGAAATTGATGATGTGGATATTGATGATAATGTACTCATTAAATTACTGTTTGTTGACGCGATTTTAGCTCCATGGTTGGCTTGACCAATAGCTTCATTCATACTCAGAGTACTGGACACTGTACTAGTATTTGATTTGACATAATCTGTTGGAACTTGGATTTCTTTGTCATTGACGGATACCGATGAATTATTATTAGGATGGATGTTAGATGTACTCTCAGTTATTGAACCGCCGGACACATTACCACTATCACTTTCAAATGACCCATTTGCATTAGGGGGATTATTTGAACTGGCTAATGCAGTACCACTGGAATGAGCACTAGTTGAACCACCACTCGGGATGGCAATAACTTTAGCTGATCCAAAATCGACAAATTTGATCACTCCCATATGATCTAATAATATGTTATCAGGTTTAACATCCCTATGAACGATACCAAATTGATGTAAATATGCTAATCCTTCCAACATTTGCAAAGTGTATAATTGGATAACAAATTCATCTTCAATTCTACCATATTCTAGTAAACCTGCCAATGAACCACCAGAGCAATACTCCATAAAAATGTAAACACGGTCTCTATGAACTTCAACGCCAAAAAATTGGACAATGTTTGGATGTGATAATAATTCTAAAACAGACATTTCACCTTTAATTGCAGGAACAATTGTTTTAATGGACTGTCTATCTTGAAAAGTAATTTCTTTCACTGCCATTGGTCCACCAGTATCCAAATTAACACCTGCAAAAACTGATCCAAAAGTACCACCTCCAAGGAATTTACCCTTTTGCCAACGAATTGAAACACTGGAAAATGATGATGCCAGGTATGTTAGTAGTTGATTCTCCATGTCTCTGTCATCTAAAACTCGTCCAACACTTCTTTGCTCAACCTGTAACTGCCTTCTTTCTTCTTCAATTTTACCAACCTGGTGCATAATATGCTGTCTTAAAGACCCTAAGGATTCATCATCTAAAGTGTAAATGTCCTTCTGAGATTTTAATGCATAACTTTCCATACGTGTTTTTTGTAGCTCCTTGGCCCGAGCACCCATAATATCAAAATGTGCAATTAACAAAGTCATGCATCCCGCAACTTTATCCCTTAAGCGATGAAATCTTTCTGAATCAAGAGTCAAAATATTGAAACCCCTTGTTACATCCATGGCAAATTCAAGTGCAGAAACACACCATCTAAAAGTTTTGGGGTCAGTTGGTGAACAATCATCGACAATAAAACTGAGCCATTCAATTGCTAATTTAATTAATCTTAAAATAACTGTACCTCTAGCAAATGATAAATCAAGTGTCAATGCTTTGTTTCGAATTGAATCACGTCCAACATCTCTACTAAACATAAAAATATTGTATACCAATTCTTGGCATCCACCAACACCACGGCATAAGTTCCTAATTGATGGAGTAGAATCAATCATCAAACATGTAATACGTGAAAAAAGTTTTAGTGATATTTGAAAATCTTCTTCAAGTTGAGGAACAGAACAGCATAATTTTGTATTTCTGCCAATAGTGTCAAGAGTATATTGTTTAAAAACGTCAAAACTCTCGGATATGTTGAATGCAGGCCCCCCGGATGTCAAAAACATGGCATTACCTCTTGCTAAATCACCAATTTCTAAACTGTCTATATCATTGAATTGAACAACCGGTCCATCCCACATTAGTGCTTTTGGTGGGACAATAACAATCACATAGTCCAGAATAACATTAATAGAATCCTCAGCATCTTCAAAATCTGTATTAAACGGACCATATGCACTGGTAGGATGGTAACTTTGAATAACATCTAAATGTCTCTTCGGAATATTTGCAAAGTTGACACCCAAATGGGTATTCTTAAGTATGCATTTAACATCGTATAGTCTATTACCTAAGGATTCAGAAACAAATATGTAAACACCATCCTCTGCAATCTTTTGATTGTGATAAAGAGTATGATTGGATTCTTTTAATAAATTGAAAAATTTTTGCGTTTTCTGAGGTAAAACTTTAAATGATATTGAATTATGGAAATATTGAAACAAATTAATTTCAAATCTAATAAATTTTCTTCTCATTTGACCAAAGTTTTCCATAGAGGAAGTGTACCATCTAATAAGTCTTTGACTATCTAATCCATGGCCGTCATTAGGAGGTCCTTGAATTTGATGTTGAATAAAGGAATAGAATCTATTTAACAATTTTAAAAATAAAGCACCAATTTGAGATGAAAAGTCAACCGCAATATCATCAATATAAAATCCAACATTTTGGAAAAATTCCCACTCCTTTTCCAATTCTTCTGGCTCTTTAAATGTACGAAAAGATTTCAAACCTTTTGGAGAAAACAATAACTTTCTATTTAATAAATTTAAATAATGATTGATACATTGAATGATTGAATCATCAAATTCGGGATCTTGATAATCAGGAAAAGAAATCCATCCATCAACAGGTGCACAATATTCTAACATACTGATTCTAATTTCAAGTGCCAAACGTAAATAGGTTTTTAAATCATCCAACGTTTGATCAATCATCATCATTGTTGGATTTTTCAATTTTTTGGCATATGCCAATCTAGTTTTGATAATCTCTTTCATTAGCTTCGATGGAAAATTTGTTAACACAAAAAGATTGTCCAAATATGAAGGTAGCCCCAACTCGTTGAAATATTTGTGGTATTTTAAATATGAAGTTTTGGCTTTAATCGTCCAATGAGAAAACGTTGTAAATAATCTTTTACTAAACAGATTTTCAATATCTTTTTCTTTTAAAATTCTTTCAACAAATGGGCGATCATCTTTAAAAATTTGACTATCACCTCTGGTTTTATTTGTTGTAGTTGAATTTTCAATGCTATCCTCATTTCCCAGTAAAATACCAATATCTGAATGTGAGTTTACTGAGGCTCGTAAAATATCCAAATCATTATTACCAACCCACTTCTTCAAAACAGCTGATTCTGTGGCAACTGCATCAGTAACAGAAGTCCACGCAACTAAACAATCAATTCGACTGATAAATTCTGGTGTTGCACACTGAGGTTTATCGGTTTCCATTTCCTTTTGAGTCCTCCAAAGTTCCTGGCATCTTTCATACTTATCTAGCAAATGGTTAACCTTTTTCAAAGCAAACTTAACTTTATCAGAATATGTTAAATCAATACAATCTGTGGGAAATTCTAATTTGAATTTCATTATTTCGTCAAATGTTTCATCCACCAATCCTCGATGATATAGAACCAGGCGTCTCTGTTCCTCTTCAGTTCTACCGTATAATTTAGCTCTAATTCCAAGCCAAAAATCTTCCTTAAACCCAACATGTAAAATATTTTCTCCTTCCAACTCAGTTAACGGTTTAACTAATCTTGTTTTTTCGCCAGTGACGACATCACCTGTTAAAACTGTTTGTAACATCGCCTGCCATTCTAAACGCTCTGAGATTATGCCATTCGCGGAAGTATCTTTTAACTGAATTTCATCGTTTCTATTTAATAATTCTAAAAGGACATTGGAATCAATGGAATATTCAGAAATTGTTTCAAATTCTTCATTTAGTAGATCAGAGCCAATTTGGTGACCTAACGCTTTTAATGCTTCATATTCTCTATCTTTACTATTTCTATCGTTAATGTAGCCTGCGTCTTCATTCGCAAAAATTTCAGAATCCACACTACTCAGTTTGTTAAATTCGACATTATCATTAGAAGGAATTGTAGTTGGCTCACTTGCGGTCTCCAAATCGTCGGGTGAAATTGATTTGTCGTAATAGTCATCTTCACTTTGATATTTATTTCTGTATTTAGTTATACCTGTCAAATATTTTTTTTCCTGTTGTTGATATTGTTGAGAAAATTTGGTGTTGATATTACTTTTCAAAATTGAAGATTGTGGCCTAACGGGTTCTGGGAGCGGTTGATAAGCTATATTTCTGGATTTATATTTATGCAAAGGAGACCTTGGTGGTTTATTAGAATTTGTTACATTTGTTGTGGATATTGCTGGTAAACGGTTCAGCTTTGTTTGCAAAGGGTGCAAATTTGTTTTTGAATGTGGCATTTGAGCGGAAGTTATTGAGGCAGTCGACAGTATTTTATTATCTGAGACTCCTGTTTTAGACTGTGGTATTGTACCTGAAATTGTAGCAGTTTCAAATTGAGAAGGAATTTGTGAAGCCAATGGGGATATTAAGGGAAGAGAGTTATCTCTGGAATTATCAACTGCGCTAAAATATTCATCAGAAAATCTTCTTTCTGGGGGAGATCTTGCTTTTGCTCTAATATTTACTGGATCAAGTGGAGAAAGTGATAAAGTTTTAGTGGGAGTTGTAATTGTTTCATGCATTGATTGATCTAGCATATTATCCAGTTGAGATTGATTAAGTCCAGTATTATTGGTTGTATTTGGAACTGAATCATAGTTAGCAAAGAATTCACCATCGCGATAGTTTGGGGATAAACCAGGAGTTGTTGACCTTGGTGATAATAATACCGGGGCCACATGAAGTCCAGATAAAGAATTGACAAGGGGTTGCTGTGATAATTGAAGTTTCAACTTCATTTTAGTTTTGGTTGATTCAGATACAGAATTCGAACTTGGATTTCTTGAAAGCTTAGCCCTTAAACTGGACGTAGCAGGTAAAGGTAATGTATTTTTGGAGTTCAAATCACTATTACTCCTTGACCTCGAATTCTGTGATTGGTTACTTTTCACTGATAATTTCTTATCTTGATTATTAATATTGTGACCCAAATGTTCGGAATTGATATTATCTTTATGGGTTGAAAGTGTATTTGTTGACGACAATATCGTGTTCGTTGACACATTGTTGCTATCCTGGTTCTGATTATTGTTGTCAGTATTCATGCTACCTATTATAACAACACGATACCTTCCAAAACGTTCAACTAATGTGTACTGCGGTTGAAGTGAGTTGGCCGGCTTTGGCAAAGGTAGCACACGTTTAAGAGGTATACCTACGTAAAGATGCCTAAGCGGCAGGTATCGGGTATCTGATGATTGATGATTTGGTTTGTGTGTTGCGGTGCACAGAAGTAGTAAGCTGTGGGTAGTGCCGTGTGCTTATTGTACTAACGGGGGGTTCATTCTTTATTATGATTGGGGGGAGGATCAAGGAAATACGTGTGGATCTAGGGAATTGAAATAAGAGGTAAGCACTAATCATCAGAATGACAATGGACATTGACACCGCAGAGGTGATGGATTTGGACCAGTGTTTAGAGAAATTGTTCAAGGGTGTTTTGTTATCTGAGAGAGTGTTAGAATGGCTTGCATTTAAAGTTAAAGAGCTGATGGTCAATGATACCAATATTGTCCACATTCAATCACCCGTTACCATGGTGGGGGACATACATGGGCAGTTTTATGATCTATTAGAAATATTCAAAATTGGTGGATATCCACCGAATACCAATTATCTGTTCTTGGGTGATTACGTTGATAGAGGGTATCATTCCATTGAAACAATTTCTTTGTTGTTAGTGCTCAAATTGAAATATCCTTCACGAATAACATTGATACGAGGGAATCATGAATCAAGACAAATTACTACAAATTATGGATTTTATACTGAATGTGTTACTAAGTACGGATCAGATAGTAAAGTGTGGTCAATTTTTACAGATTTATTTGATTATTTAGTGCTTTCTGCAATCGTTGATAATACACTTTTCTGTGTTCATGGTGGATTGTCACCTAATGTTCAAACGATAGATTCTATATCAGTCATTGATCGTTTCAAAGAAATTCCACATGATGGTCCAATGGCTGATTTAATGTGGAGTGACCCTGATATTGAACTTTTGAATTTTCGTATATCTTCAAGAGGGGCGGGTTATCAATTCGGTATTAATGTTGTCAACAAATTTTTAAAAATAAATGGATTTGAAAAAATATATCGAGCTCACCAACTCTGTAACGACGGATTCCAAATTTTTTGGAAAGGCAAAGTTAACACAGTTTGGTCTGCACCTAATTATTGCTATAGATGCGGTAATAAAGCATCAATTTTAGAAGTTTTCGATGATTCCAAAAATCCGGAAAGTTTCAGGTTTAACGTTTTTGATGCCTCACCCGATAGTGAAAAGGAATTCTTGAGAATCGAAGGTAACAGCTTTAATAATGGTTTAGGAGGGATGGATGGAATGGTCGGCTTTGATGGTTTAGATGATGAAAATTTTGAACATCATATGAATAAGAAAGCACCATATGTTGAGTACTTCATGTGAGAACATATATATATTTATATTTTATCTGATCTTAAAACAATATTCCAGGTTCTATCAAGTCGCAAAACATCGTTAATTTAATCGATTTATTAACTTACTAAATCTTTCTATTTTCTATATCATCTACTTATTATTTAATGAAACGCATCTTTTTCCAAGCATTAAGAATAATACATCTCCAAGTTCATTCCATCGTGGATTTCATAATCGTCCAACGTGATATGATCTTTGTAGATCATGTAACCCTTTTTAAGTACAATCTTCTCCGGTGCCGTGCCTATTTGCAAACCAAGAACTTTTTTGAAATCACCAACGGTGTCCTCCCCTAGACATTTAACATGGATCTTTCTTCCTAACCTATCATTGCATGTTACCTCAAGCATCTTAACGGCGAATATGGCGAGTGTTGAGACCCAAAACACAAAACACAAAATACAGCCCACGTAATACACGTAATACACGTAACCCGTAACCCCCTTCCTGAAGGTATAAATTGTGAATCTACTAGAATGGGTAATTTTCTATATCGAAATGGTAAATACTGACGTTTTTTTGAGCCCTAAGCCCTGAGACTAGCTTTTTTTAGCGTTCTGCGTTCTGCGTTCTGCGCGCGTATTGTCCACACGTCGTGCACCTTCATTTCTTCTACCTTCTAACATGAACAATTGATGGACACTTTTAGGATTCTCTTCTCTCTTATCAATCAGCTTTACATGTTCCTTTTGGCTTTTTTTGATCGATAGAAGCATCTACAATGTCTCAGAAAGTCCCCTCGTTTTCTTCACCCTCTGAAAAGACTTTTAAGCGGAGATCATTACAGTCTCCTTTTATTTTAAATGATTTAGCAGGCGAGTCTGAAAATAGTGGTAATATATATTCAGAAGAAAGCCATGATGATGATGAAGAAGAAATAAATATTGATTTGGAGCAAGAGCAAATTGGAGGAGCTAACTTTTTGTCCGATACTAAAAATAACATTTTTGTCAATCCAATGAAAGATGAAGACAATTTGGTGATACATAAAAGAAACTTGGACCAAGGATTTATGCCACCCAACCCAATATATCAAAATAGAAGGAATAACAATTCAGTATCCTCATTAAATAGTGGGAGTAAGGGAATGGCAGAATCTCCGAGTGCTACAAATAAAAGATATTCATTACAATCTTTTACAAATATTACACCTACTACCTCAAGTTTCAAATTTAACAATCCTCCTTTTTTACCCTCATCCTCAACACACAATCATCAAAGGTCAAGAAGTACTGCATCTATGACTTATACCCCGGTGAATCTTAACATGCCTCCACCTCCTCCAAAATCTATTGCTCCACAAAATACACCTCCAGTGGATACATCCGCAACATTAACTAACAGTATTAATGCTTTTTACGTAAACTCTCCTGCAAAATCACCAGTACATCAACCTTTCAAATTCAGTTCAATGGTTATGAATAATTCTTCCGATAATTTATTGATTCCAACAGTGAATTCAATAGCAAATACCACTCTTGCAAAACCAATTGCAACACCCCAAATTTTGCCTAAGCCATCATATCGTCGAGGACATAGATATAAGCATTCATCTGTTTCTATGAATATGTTTCAAGACAGTCAGAGGAATACATCATTAAATAAACCACATAACTTACCTAAAAAGTATTCCATACCGACATTTAAAGAAATCACTTCAATGATATCATCTAGTCAACGTTTGAAACTTTCAATTTGTTTTCTCCAATGTTTCTTGGTGTTACTTGCGTATATTGCGGGATTTCACTTTAATAATGGATGTCTTTCTACCTTGGCTCACATTTTGTTTTATGATGTCATTTCTAATCTATTTTCAGTCGTAGTTCAAATAATGAGTAATTTTGAGGTATGGAGACTTTCTTCATTGATGTATCCTTTTGGATTGGGAAGAATTGAAGTGTTGGTTGGATTCGCATTGTCAGTTTCTTTATTATTTGTTGGATTAGATTTGTTTTCTCACATAGTTGAAGAATTAATAATCTCTTCTTTGGCTAACGCTGGGGATAGTGAATCACATTCAGGTCAACTTGGACATTCACATGGTTCCCACGATGCAGATGATCCAAATCATCAATTACATCCTGCTATTTACGAAATTTTTGTGTTGATTCTTATAGGCATTACTATTTTTACATCACAAATGGTTAATCAAACTTCTAAGAATTTAGATAAAGCAAATAGTAAGGATCTTAATAATGATAGTTATTATAATAACCACCTTAAAACATCATCACAGATTATACCAAACGGAAAAAGATTGAGTTCCATTGCACTGAAGGAACCCTTAAGAGAAGGCATCATTTCTCGAGTTGAAATATATTTTAAATCCAAATTTGGATTCAGACCGCATTTGTTTCATAGTTCAACAACAAATATATCATTAATTTATTCAATTTATTCACTATATTACCCTTTTGCGCAAGGTATTTTAAAGCTACAACCTGTCGGTAATATGCTTTCAAGTCTGGGGTTATTTTCTAGTCATAATAGTCTAGATTCTGTTCATGTGCATTTGACGGATGATACAATTGAAGAGGAAGCGTTGAAAAGAGATGCAATGGAAGCAACTGAAACAATCAATCAAGTATCTACTGTCATTACAGCTATTCTTGTTTCTATTGTCGCATGGAGATTAATTTGGAAACTCGGTAACATTTTACTTTTGACTAGTCCTTCTGTTGATATCAGTGAAAATAATGTTACAGGTGCCAATATGGATTGTATCAAAAATAATACTGATGTTGAAGGATTGATCAAATCGAATGTTGCGCAATTAGACGTGTATAAAAGTTCATATTCAATTGATGAAGTTAAGGTCGCACGTGTAAATACTAGAGTTTACGTTGTTATTATGAGAGTTCAAATGCCAGGTGCATCTGATGATGAGGAATCAAAATTTAGATTTTACTGCATGAGGATTGTACGTGGTATAATGTATCAGTGTGTTAAGGGGCATCTTAACAATAATAACCGGAATAAAAATTATTCTGAGCAGAATGAAAGTATTGAAGAAGAAAACAAAAGATCACTCATTAATTTGCTAAACTTAAGTACAAGTATAGAAGATGTTGAAGGTATTGATAATTCAGGGGATCAGTTTGAGATTACGATTGATGTGAACAGATTGTGAGCGTAGCGGTTAGGGATGGGCAATATTGTAAGCTCGATATGGTTTATGAGTTTTGCATTTGTGTGCCTGGTGCATTGTTTTTCACACCTGTTTGCAGACACTACCTTTGATTATTTATAACGCTTTGTGATAAACGATCTTTTTGATATACCATAGCATGCCTGTCATATCACGTTTGACTGATTTCACAAGACAATTTGAGAATATGATATTCATAACTACATTTTTAACATTCTTAACCTTTTTTTTCTGGACACTTTTTCTGGGTAAGTAATTTATCACATTATTACAAATCTTTTAAGAATTGTTTATTGTTTTCTAGCTAGGATTGGTTTTTCCTCATAGAATTATGTATACAAAAATACCCATAAACATTAAATACTAACTTACATATATCTTTGTTATTATTACTATAACTACCTCATACAGTACCGGTAGTTCTCCCTGCTATAATTCCATTTCTTTTTGTGACTCTGGTAGTACTCACTCTATTATCGATGGTTGTTTTCATGATGTATCTTTTGGTATCATTGCCTGTCATGGCGCTTCAAACATCAAGAATCAGTGATGACTTACCATAAAATGTGTAGTATGTTATCTACAAAAGTATAGATAACCCAAAATGGATTATTCATAATAGCTATTCACCCAACAGAAGTACTAGTTAATCAATGTGTTTAATTGTATAACTCGAAAAAATAACCGTAATAACGGCATTTTTAATTTATTGAAGGTAAATTAACTTAAATTGAGTGCACATCGAAATTAGTCTTATGCGTTTAGATATTTTTTTTTTCTGTAGTAAGGTTATATTTTTTAGTTTCTAAATACTGCAATTAGCTGCAAATATTCAAATATTTTTATTAGTTATAGAAAAGTAAAAATAATTAAAGAACAACTAGGAGCCAAAGAGGACAATAGTACAATTCAAATGGTGAATTCTCATTTATCTCATCATTTCATCATTTCAAGTAATGGTCTAAAAATACCATTTAATGGATACACATACGATCCTTATTTTGCAGATAATTTGGAAGCAATTTTGAAAGAATTAACCGGGTTAAAATTTGCCGAACCTGCAATTTCTTATGTAAAACCAAAATCGGATGAAAAGAAGTTACTTGAGCACAAAAGTCATCGTTCTATTGCAGAGGATATAGCCAATGAGGAAAATATTGAACTCAATATTACACAATTATTATACCAGTTCATTAGCTGTATTATTATTCTAGCATCTACAATTGTCAATCCAACACAATTGGATGAGCAAGCACAAATGGGATTCATTAAAAAACAATTACGAACATTGGCCAACATTTTCTTTTTGTATGTACAAGATATCGCAACAGCTGAGCATAAAGTACAAAGCGATGAGCCACCCATGTTACCCGCATTTTCTTCTCCCTTTTTACTTAGTTCTCTTCTACTAGCACAACATACTAACATTTTCTCAAATTATTTCTACCTAGAAATACAATTAGCATTATCACTAGACTTAAAGCTCTCTTTATTGTCCTCACAAGAAGTCATCAAGAAGATCCTTCCATTATAAACGTAAGTATTATATTTCATTATTATTATTTTTGTTCCTAAACAGACTGGTCTTACTAACCATTAATAATACCATAATAATTGGATTTTTTCAGACGTATTTTTCATACATAGGCATTTCTTTGAAATTAAAGCTTTTTATGCTTCTGATAATGAATGCTTTAACATCGAATTTGTTTTCATTTTTCCTGGGTTTATTCTTTCTTGGCCTCACAACAGTTGCATTTATAGCATGTATCCCTTTTATTGCTATATTTATTTCAACTATATTATTGACAACTTTTTCTCTTTCGGCAGTCAATACAATTTATGCACGTGTTACTTGTATTGTTAATGAATACATTCCCGTAAGAAATATTTTAATATTTTTTGCAGATAGAATTCCACCATCCGTTGGAAGAGTTGAGGTGTCACATCACAAACAACGTCAAGATTATGAGGCTAGTTTGACAGTAAAAAATGCTATTCCAAATGGGACAAATTAAGCCATGAATTTTTGTGTCAATCATTGCTGTTACATAATTCTAGTCGGTCGTTTTTCTGGTTATTTAGTTATTTATAAATTATAAAAATTTCAAGTTATATTTTTTTGTTCTATATAAAGCTTTTTAAAAAAATAAGTGATTACATACATATCGTTTATAATTTATTATCATATTTACTTTTGAGATCATCCAATGTATTTCGCATATCCAAATAGGCAAGATGAACCTTACCTGTGAAATGATCAACTAACCTTTTGTCATTATCAATTTTAGACATATAAGCTGCACATATTTTACAAACTTGTAACTTTTGTTCTCCGACAGTATTCAATTTTTCTAACGTAGTACTATATCGCTCAAAAACCGCTTCCTTTTCATTAATATACCTACGTAATTTTTCGTTCAATTCTACTGATCTTTTAATATCACTTTTTTCAAGTTGTATAATATTCAATTCATCTACTGTTATATTTACAATTGTTTCAAGTTTTTCCACTTTTCTGGCCAAATCGTATAATAATTGTTTGTCAGATTCCGAATAATCTAATCTCTCTTCAGCAATAGATACACGTTTATCACACTCTTGAACAAATTTCTCTAAATCATGCATATAATCAATTTCATAATTATTTCTTGGCATCTTGATGTTATTTTCCCTTGCAGCTTTATATATTAGCTTATGTTTTTCAATATGTAACTTCGGGCATCTTCCCATATTTTCCTTCGTATTGTCAAGCATATCATAGGGGCATTTGCCAACAAGAAAACTCTTACATATCCTTGGATTATCGAGTATTGAAATATCTATCTCTCCGTGTTTTGACAGTGAATTGGATTGTTCACGTGGATTAAAGTTGGCTGGTAAGCGTTCTAAAGATCCTTTACCGAGTAGACTTTCTACTAATTTTCTTTGTTCAGATCTTTCTGTTGGAATGGACTTTACCTGCATTTTAAATGAAGTGATTTTGTGAAGTTATCTATTAACTTAAATGAGTGGTGGAAAGTAAATGACAACTGACAACCATAAGAAAACTCCGCAATAAAAAGTAAAAAAGAGAAACGCAAAGTCAAAAACACGAGCGGCGCAGAATCCAGTAATTATTCTACATCATAGAGCTGTCCAAATTGTTTCCGTCTAGTTAACAATACTATCTAGTTGCAGGCATTGCTACTTGAAGCATAACTATATACATATTTTATAAATATTACCAAATGGCCTTAGATAATGGTAAAACTGTTGCATTTGTGTGCTTAGGAAACATGTATGTATTACTTTTCTTTACTTTTTTTCAACAGATGAATAAAATATACTAACATAATTTTACTGGGTTATGATTTACATTATTTCTAGATGTCGTTCACCAATGGCAGAGGCAGTTTTTGCACATATTGTTAAGGAAAATCATTTAACTGATAAAATCACACACATTGATTCATTCGGTACGGCAGCATACCATGTTGGTGATTATTCTGACTCCAGAACTATAAAAACATGCGAAAAACATAAGGTTCCAATTAATCATCGAGGTCAACAAATCAAACCAAAACATTTTTCCCAGTTCGATTATATCTTGTGTATGGACCAATCTAATTTGTCCAACTTGAAAAGAATTCAACCAACTAATTCAAAAGCTATTGTTGCAATGTTTGGTGAATGGAAAGAAAGTGATGATTTTGCTACAATTGTTGACGATCCATATTACGGTGGAGCAGATGGTTTTGAGACATGTTATAAACAATGTGTTCATTTTAGTAAAGCATTCATTAAGAAGGAATTGGGTGTCAATATAGATTAAGTTAAATTAAAGCTCTAATAACTACAAAATTTGCTGTTTTTAAAATACTAATTCGATCGATAAAATTGTAATACATTGGCTTAACTAATGAACTTGAGGCATAATAAAATAGTAAAATCGTGTAGGCATTAGATCCATGCATAAATTTATTAGTATTATATATAGCAAGAATATATGAAATCCTTAAAATGCGTATATGAGTATTCTGCAATCTATATTGCCATTTTTTCATCAGAAATAAAACATTCAAATCCTGTAAATGCGTCATTTAATGACCTTTGATAATATTCATCTAATTTATATCCAGATGCTTTATATTGGATATCTTCCACAACTTTAGAAAAAAAAGGATCTTTATAATTTGACAAATCAAATTTAAATGGCAATTCAACCAACCTATCACCATTGAATGGAGTGAATGGAATTTTACTTTTATTTTTATTCTTAATATCATTAGGATTAAGGTTCTTATTAATAGCCTCCTTTTGTCTCAGATATTTCTCTTCTAAATTGGCTAATTGTTCTTTATATTTCTTCGTTTTCTCCATCATTGAATTCCTAATTGATTCTAAAATCAACTCGGGGTCTTTATCGATTGCAGCATTTTGTAATTGATCAATGACTTGAATTTTAGATAGATTTTTCAATTTTTTCTCTTCTTCGATAACTTCGTTATTCAACCTATTTCTCTCAGATTTATATTGTCTTTCCAATTTCTGTAATTTAATGAATTTTTCGTACTCTTGTTCTCTTCTTGCATTATTTAATTCAATCGATTGTTTGTTTTCAATTGAATACTGTCTTAATCTTTCCTCTGTCTCTTCAATATGGAGTCTGTTCAAAAGTTTATACACGATATCTTCAATTTCCTCCAAATATTTATCATACATCTCAGAAGTTTGGAAATCATTTTCCTTTTTATTATAGACACTTAATACACGCCTTCGAATATCACATTCTTTTTCAACGTTTAAATCGTCAAATACTTGTGCTTTAAATTTATTTTTTCTTAAGATTTTACCACAGTTGGGGTATGGGCATGGTGATGGGCCAAGAGCAAATATTCTATCAACACAAGCATCACAGATCTTATGATAACATTCTGGATTTATTTTAAATTGAATTTCAGGGGACAAATACTTATCGGTTTTGCAAACGGGACACAAATCCTTGGGAACATTATTCCAATCTAATTCGACCATATAGCTGTTTGAAGTTCTGAGTTTTAATACACTAGATGTGATGTTGTATTGGCCCAAGTTCCAAAATCACAATGAACTATTAGTTTGCCATCAAGTATAACCAAAAGGTTATAGTATCGAAATTGCAAAAAAATCAGCTCTTAATTGTTTGATTACGTAATATCATTTTATAGGATTGATAGTCTCATCGATTTTTCTAAACATTACGACTGAGAAACTATTGTTATACTTTTGCAAACCAAAATATAACATGCAAAGTTAGCCAAATTAAATATTTGTAGTTCAATCAGCAGTGATTAACTTGTTTTTTCTTCAAACTACATGCATAGCTTCAAGATAGGCAATCATATATTTGACAGGGAAATTGTGACGCGTTATTTTAAGTATCTTTGCAAAACAGTTCGAATTGACAACATATAAAGAATGCATACTCAGCTTTGACAACTTAAGAAGCCAAATGTGGAAACTTTAAAATATACGAAAGTTTCACCATATATAATATGCTGGTTATAAAATAAAAATTCTAATGTTTGCCAAATAACAGTTTTTGATAAGAATGTGAAGTCGTAAAAAAAGAAAAACGCGTATTTCACCTTTCACATCATACTTCTCACTCGTTGTTGGTTTCAAGTTTCAAGTTAACCACCAATCATTACAATATATCAGTTTTTGATAATTTAGGATTTACTTTTAATAGCATAGGGTCTACCTTTCTTACATTAGTTACACAGAGATGTCTTCACAACAGATGGAATATTTGAGATCTCGACTAGGAATGCACAAAAAACCTGTGACGGCGATTTCCCTTTCAAAAACATGGATGATACCAGCTAAAGAAGCATCCGAATACATGCTTCAATTTTGCAAAGATCACAAGAATGAAGACTTATTCAAAAATATAACAGTCAAATATAGTGTTTGTGGCAAACAAAAAATCGAGAAAAACAAAAGGTGTTCGGATATTTTGATCAAAATTGTGGACGAAAATGAGTTAGATAAAACTATTAAGGGCTTCTATAGCGATATCATTTCTTGTCAGATATATAGCATAAATATAAATGAAAGTGATGGAATGAAATTATCTAACATAATATCTGCTTCCAAAATTGACAATCAGTGGAAATATTCGGATGAGAATATGAGTAAGTGTGGAATACTTCGTACCACCACTAATGGTATATTTGATTATAGAGAAGTTAGTGAACCTAAACAGCCACCTCATCCAAATAAGAGTATTATGAATAGATTGTCAACTGGGAATAATGAACAATTGAAAAGCGAAAAAATCGGACAGAGTGAAAGCAAATCTCCTAGTTATGTTTCTCGTAAAACCAATGCAGCTTCCTCATCGGCCAAAGAAGCTAAAAAACCTGTCTATGTGTCTAGAAAGAGACAAAATGAACATGACGGTGTCAAGGATAAAGAAATAAAAGCGGTGGAACCTCTTGCTAAAAAACCTAAAAAGGCATCAACTAAGAAAAATGCTGATGAAAAAGAGGAACTACAAAAAATGTTTGAGGATGGGTTCAGTGATGATAATTTTGATGATGGTGTGGTTATGGACACTAAAGAGAAGGATGTTGAACCTTTTGAATATAAATATGATGATATTGATGTTGCGGCTGGAGATGAAAACACCAACTCAAAATCAGAGACAAAATTAGAAAGGACAAATGATACTAATAATAAAAATACAGATAAAGACATTAATCTACTCATAGCTTCCACTGATAGGCAATCTAAGGTTGATTCAAAACAGCAAGAATTGGATAAGGAACTAGTTCCTGAAGTTGAAACCTATATTGATGCAGATGGCTATGTAGTTAGAAAAGTTAACCGGAAGACGCCTGCCTCAACTCCGAAACCTCTAAACGCACCAGCAAAACGCTCATTCAATATTGAAACAAAATCAACAGATAATAAAAATAATACTGCTAAAAAACAATCCAATTTGATGTCTTTCTTCAAAAAGAAGTAATTAATTTTGCGTAGAAATTTGTATAATTTAGCTTATCTATTTTCAAAACACGTTTAATCAATAGTATTCTTAAAAGGTGATTATGTCAGCGCATGCTTTAGAGCATAGACTCATAATTTTCATAATATTTTCCAGATTGCCATTCTCTATATTTTTTCAGAGTTAATTGATTTTTCCCTATGCCATTTTATTTTGCTTTTTCCCAATAGTCAAAGTTTACCATCTCACTTTTCATAACTAATATGACCGATGTTAAACCTCCACCACCAAATGGATCTCTCATGCTAGCATGGCAAGTCAAAAGTATGTATCATAATATTTCTATTTCTAAAACAATTTCTCAACTTTGGACATTCTGATTACTAACATATATTCATCCTATCATATATTTTTATTGATTTTTTGTGAAGATAAACACGTTCTTGTTGTTGGAGCTGGAGATGTGGCATTATCAAGAATTGATCATTTGCTTGCAGCAAATGCTAAAATTACAGTAGTTACAGGTGAATCAACGCATCCAATAATTGAAAAATATAATGAAATGGGGCTATTACAATCTTTAATCAAGCGTAAATTCAAATTATCGGATTTAAAAATGTATGAAGCAAAGGATATTCGCCGACTTATTCTAAAAATAGATGATAATGATGAAGATGATGAAATTTCGGAGTTAAATGAAAATAGTATTAAGCTAATTGAAGAGTTTGAAGAATGCAAATTCAAGATGGTTTTAACATGCATAAATGATTATCCTTTAAGTTTAAGAATTTGGCAACAATGCAAGAAACTTGGCATTGATGTAAATCTAGCAGATAAGCCCGCAAAATGTGATTTTTATTTTGGGTCCATTTATAGGCAAGGTCCTTTACAAATTATGGTCAGTACAAATGGAAAATCTCCTAGATTGTGTAACAGAATTAAAAATAAAATGTTGATTCCGATGTTTGAAAATTTAAATTTAGAAAAGGCGGCTGAAAATTTAGGTTATTTAAGGCTCCAATTAAGAAACGTCTATTATCCTGGTGAAGAAACGTCTATTATTAAAGAAAGAATGGAATGGAATAAAAAAATCACAGATTTTTATAGTATTGAAGATTGGTGTCATATGGATCATGATTCTATCAACAAAGTTTTACGATTGTATCCCAAACTTCCTTCCCTTGATACACTAAAATAAAGGTTATTTCTTTTTATAGATAAATATCAAAAGGTTGGATCATATTAACTCATTTATAAATAATACTTTTATGAATTTCAACAAAAAAAATATAGTAATAAAATGATGTAAAATAAATGTGAGTTAAAAAAAATCGGAAAAAGCAAGTAAGAATAGTGATGAGTGAAAAATAAAAATTGTAAAACTACCTATCTTACACTAAACCGAAATATTAAAAATAAAATGTGATTAATAAAGAAAATCTTGAAAAAGTGTCAAAGTCCAATAAAAATAAAAAAAATATAAGTGGATTAGATCGTAAAAATTGAAAATAAAATAATTGTAAGTTCAAAACATATATGTAGTATATACGTTGAGATCAGTTGTAATAAAATAAGTGGATGAAGAATTGAATTGCGAACCATAGAACTTCAAGAAATTGATAATAAAGCAAAAACCAAACACTATTTCAAAGCAAAAGTAGATGATGAAAATAAAATAACATGAAATAAAAAAATAGTATGTTAAAATGTTCATTCATTGGTTGAGTTGAGGCTGTTGTTATTGTTTTCACTTCCATTAACAACAGATGAACTATCATCATAACCACTCGGTGGGGAATTTGTAGTCAAAGTATTTTCAGTAAATGGAGGCTGAGTCGATAAATAAACATACTGGCCATTTTGATCAATTACGTATTGTTGGGATGGGATACCATGAATTGGAATAACTCCTTTAGGTAATTCCATTATCCCATGTCGAGTCAATTGTGACGAGTTTCCACCTTGAACGTCATCAGAAGCGGGTGGGGGAGCTGGATGACCAGGAGCTGCAACAATATTCATATTATTTCCTTGCTGTTGAACAGCAAAATAGGGATCATAAATAAATGGAGGTGGCACACCTGCTGGTATTCCAACCAATGTCGCATGAGTTCCTTGGGGGGTGGTTTCCGAATAAGATTCCAGTTGTTGGTGAAGCTGGTTCGGTGATATCATGGTATGAGCAATATTCCCATGTGAAGTAGCAGAAATATGTGGACCATGTTGAGGAATTCCTTGACTATAATCAAACATTGCTCTTGGCATAATTTGTTGATTGGCGTTCTGAATATTAAACATCGCAAGATTCGGCATTTGACTATTCATGTTTGGATCATTTTCGTTGGAATCGGAACTACTTGTGTGGATACTTGAATTGGTAAAATGATTACCTCCATTACTTATTGTGGTATTATTGCTATTATTAGTATTATTATTCATGGAATTAAATGCAACAGGATTCATATTTAAATTAGTGCTCATATTATTTCCTAAATTGGACTTACTCATATACATTGAATGATGGTGATGTTGTTGTGGTGGTCTTTGAAAATTTTTATTACTAGGTCTTCCCCAGCTTAGCCTAACCCTGGAACCACCGATTACAAAACCTTGCATACTTTCAATTGCATTTTCTGCATCTTCTCGTTTAACAAATTTGACAAATCCACAACCTTTCCCTGGTGGAACTTTTATATTTGAAATTTGTCCAAAGGGTTCAAATAATGCTAATAATGTATCGTCATTTAAACCATTTGCCAAGCCACCAACAAACACAGTGGTATTGTTTGGATCATTAAACCCTAAATTAGAGATGCTATTAAAACTTCCGCTACTTGATGGAGTAAAGGGGGGGTAAAATCCAATTGGGGTAGCTGTCATTGGGCCACCTATAGTATTCATATAAATAGATTGATCTATTGGGATTTGTGTTTGAGTATTATTATTATTATGCTGAAACTGGCCTTGCATACGCAAGTTGTTATTGTGATTATTATTGTTGTTGTTTTGGTTGTGGTGATCAATGTAAGTATTATTATTATAATTTTGGTGTTTTGGGGTTGCCAATGCCACCCGGATTTGTCTTCCACCTAACCATTTACCGTTCATTTCAACTAATGCGTTTCTTCTATCTTCTTCGCTGCTGAACCTAACAAAACCAAAACATCTTGAAAGACCAGTTGAAGGGTCGGTCATAACACGAACAGTTTTAATTGAATTAAAATGAGATTGAAATAGCGCCAATAAATGTGCCTCTGTTGTACCCGCAGATAAATCACCAACAAATAAAGAATATTCGGGGGTTTGTGCAATTTGAGAATCCAACGTTGCAGCAGAAGCCCAATTCAATCTAAAGGATTTGTTGTTTGTATCATTTATTATAGTACCATTTAGTAGGAGTGCATCGGTGGCCTGTTCTGGTGAATCAAATTCTATAAAACAATAACCAGAGTGATAGACGTTACCTTGACCGTTGGTTTTAGCCAATTGATGCATCAAAAGATTATGTTTTGGTTTAATTACTTTAACCTCAACATGCTTGTCTAACTTTGCCCATAAGTTAACAATATAGCTTTCATCCCACCAAGCTTCAAGGTCTCCCATCCATAATGTTTTTGAAGGAACTGTATTTGCGGGATTCTCTGGTGGCTGTGGCAAGGGCACGGAGCTTGTTAGAAAATCCGAGGGTAAAGAATTTGAAGAATCATCTTGTCTACCCAATGAAACCAATGTTGAGTTTGAAGGAGGCATCGTGGAATCTTGTGAAGTGGTTTGATTTGACAAATCTTCAGCTGACATATTGATTATTGGATTTTTTAGAGACTATAATGGAAAACAAAGACAAAGAAAATAAAATTTTGATTAGAAAAATTCAAATAACTAGTTTGTATATTGAAAAGAATGTTATGGTCTTATATTATTATTGCAGAAAAAACTGGTTATAATTCAAGTTGAAAATGAAAATATCAAACAAAAAAAAATGAAATTCAGCAATAATTGATATAGAGGAAATAGTTAATATAATGAATATTGAATCCAAAACTCGTAATTTGTTATCAATGTAAATTTTATATTAATATAGAGAAAAACAATTGTGATATATCCTCAAAAACAATGTAATAAATACGTATATTATACAAATATTTGAGTTATACTATGATTGTCTATGGTACTACTGTTAATAAGATATACTAAAAGCAAAGGGAAAAAAACAAATGGTTTCTAGTGATAGAGCCTAGTAAATTTGGATATAATAATATAATAACAATTTAACCAGCAAGAATATAACAAGCTGTGGCTGATAAGAGGTTTGTGGTTATTGGTGTTGTAATAACAGATTTCCAAAAATTCTCGACCTTTGATAAGTCCAAGGCCAGGTAGGAAAAGGGGATAGTGTGTGCAATATAAGCTTGTGATGGGGCGGCTAAGCAAACAATATATGTCAGCAATGAGTACACTATATATGTTGTACTTTATGTGTCCTATGAATGTTTTAATGGTACCTTTGGGGCGATGAATGGATAGCAACAGTTGGAAGCGTAACTGGGGCAAAAGATTGTATAAACGGTGTTGTACAAGTTCTAGGCAGAAAGAAAGAAGAAAGGAAAGGAAAACGTATGAGGTAATTAATTTTAGTGTGTAATGCGTAATCTCTAGAAACTCTACAATTTAATGTGGGGTTTGCAGGCTGGCGCCGCGTCATTGTTTTCGTTGTGTTTCGAGTTTGCCGACGATGGTGTTATGGACCTTACACTTAACTTTAAACCTTAAATGATTTGTGGACTACAATCCTACCCGTGTCGAGAGTGGACACTTGATGGGTGTTTCGGAAATACATGCCAGTGATTATGGAAAGAGTGACTAGAGAGGCTAAGAAGGAGTTTAGAAAGAGGGGGTCTGCTAGAAGAGAGCTTGACTTAAACGATTTGGTGTTGGATTTACCCCCAAGACCAGCTCCTCCATCGCCGCTAGCTGGAACGATAGTGGACCCTAACGATAAAGGAAATAATAGTTCTTCTGGTATAGACGAAAGTATTGATGATGGCGATATAAGTATGAGTGATACTGCAAGTGAAAATATAAGTAATGACTACCCTGTTGACACAATTAATGACATAAGCCAGAGTATCACACCTGATTTACCTCCACCAGAGAGTATACGAGAGGCAGAGCGTTATATTATAGAAAAACATAAACAGATTGTCCGAGATAGATTGAAAAAGCGGCAGTTAGAAAAACTTAAGGCTTTAAAACATAAAAAAAATACTAGAAAAGTGTCGAGTAAGAGAGTTGCAGTAGTTAAATCAAAATCAATCAAAATAAAGTATCGTCGTATACCTTCGAATAAAGCAAAATTAATATATACAGACGTAATCTCGCAGATGATTAAAGATTACATTCGAAATCCAAATACACTGGATAAATATACATCAAACGTTGCATCAACTGTTAAAAATACACAGAGTAAAAAAGGACCAAAGGAAAAATCAGCTGACAAAAAAACACTAGTTCGAGAAGCTATGGTGATAGCTAAACAAGTTTTAAATGAATATTATGAGAGGGTAGATGAGTATTTTACCAGCTTAATTGATTTGCAACTTTCTAATTCTTTGATAAAGAATGACTTGGATCGAATTAATTATGAAAAAAATAAATTGCGTTTAAAAATTTTTGATTTAAGGAAAGAACGAAGTACTGTAGCTTTAGAAATTAAACAAATCAGAGACGAATTTCAAAACCTTAGTATTCATTTTTCATCTAAGAATAAACTTTATAAGCAATTAGCTACTTTAAAAAATGATGAATATCTGCATGAGAATAATAGTAATATTACTAATAACCACTATGAAGAGATATTAATGGATGAAATATCATATAAATTGAATAGATTTAGGACACAATCGGAATCAAAGCCTATTATTAAAGAATCACTTAAGTTAATAAATGAATTGTTGAATAAATCATCTCAGCAGTAGGAAGAAGGGGTGTACTTAATATGTATAAATGTTAAATAGATTAATTATATTAATATACAGATCGGTATATATGTTGTATAATAAAATAAGGCTATAAAAGACCATATATATAATGATTAATTGATTTGTTTATATGTATATGGATTGTTTGAACTCAAATTTTTCTTGTACTAAAAACCAAAAATTATTAAAAATTAAAGAATCAATCCCAATCATCAGCGATTAAAGCTGCAATCATTCTGTAAAGGTAGAAGAAGAACATAAAGAGGAAAAAGGCTAATTTAATAAAGGATTCCTTCTTGTTCTTGCCTAAGGTTCTGAAAATTTCAGTTGCATCCAATAAATGATTTTGTTTATAAATTTTTTCTGCATTAAATGCTAATAATGGTAAGTTCAAAAGGAATACAAACCAGTAACCATGTAATAATAACAAGATTGATAATGTTGCATGTACACCAGCCTTCGGAACAATATAACGGTTCAATTTGTTACATAATTCAATTGGATTGATGTAATCACATTCTAAGTCAGAGAAACTAATGCTGAAATAGACTTCACTAAATAAACAAATACCATTGACAATCACAGCCAATACGAACAAAAAGATTTCACTGAAAAACATTGTTGGTCAAATGTATAAAAGTATAGAATATTGGGGGTGGGATAAACGGGGAGATCAATGAATAATTATAGAGCAAATAGTAAGGGGAAGAAGAGGTGAACCTTCAGTCGAGATAGGCGGCCCAAAGTCGATTAATTTACATGTGTGTACGGAACAGATTTCAGAGGGAGAAGACAGAATTCGAGCTTGCGAAGTTTGCCATTCTCCATTCTTCATTCCACCATTCTGTGCAATATTGGGTCGATCGACGTTTATCAAGCTTGAGGCAATGAACTGGGAACCCTAAACCCAGTTTCCACGATTTACTACATACTATGGTGAAATTACTAGTTATTTCCATTATTATTTTTTATCAGAAATATATTAATTTATCTCGATTTTTTTTTCCGGCGATTAAATTGATCAGATCTCCTATTTTCGATAACAATTATAACTCCAAAGTGCTTTTTATTTACGGCTGGATTTACAGAGATTTGACAAATTTGATCTGATATTTTTTTAATCTGATTGGTATTTAGACGTTATCACAAAATTAATTATAGCTTTTCATATATTTCATAAGGAGTTGGAAAAGTAAAATGAACCATATTGGTAACATAATATCTTGAACCTGGTTGCTTGTGCTGTAAAATTTATATAAACGGCGGGGGGAAGATTTAAAAATTTAATTCAAATAATAATGTATTTGACAGATCTTAACAAGATATCACAGTTTAGAGTAAGTCAACTATAAAAGTTAAAGAAAAAAAGAAAGCCCGATGCGGGGCTCGAACCCGCAGCCTTTTGATGACTAGATTCCTAAGAGTCAAACGCTCTACCGATTGAGCTAACCAGGCCTGTTTGTTAAAATGTAAGTAAGTGGAAAAGAGACATCGGTTTCCGTCGATCGTCGTCATTCATTTATGTGCAGAAAAGGATAACGTAAGAACAAAAGTAGTTAGCATAAATAAAAGAAGATAGAGTAACAGAACAGAGCACTGGTTGATAACCTAAGGCATACAATAGATGATAACAGAACAAGGTAACAGAATACAATCCAATAATCGAGCTTAGCATATACTGTGCTAAGTTGAGGTATAAGTTGAGGAAGCATAAAAGACCATTATTAATGAGTCAATGATACAGTATTCTGATACAATACAGAATAAAGGAACAGAATATCGAATATCGGATTACTATATAAGATCTCATTAGTTCCCACTCTTATAGCTGTCTTTATAGGCGGGCATGATTAATATACAGAGGAGTACTAGAAGAGATTAATATAAATTGAGTTCTTATCAAGTAAATTACCATCACCTTAATCTCCATTCTTGTGCCTATCGTCGCTGTATTTTGGAGAGTCAAAGTATCCAATAGTGTTCGCTACTTATTCTAATTATATTTTATTTACGTATTATTCTCATTGAAGTTAAGACTCACTCACGTGGCCGTCTCAGTTATATGCAAGAAACCCACTGTTTATATGAGTCATATAATGATTAAGTTAGCAAAGTTAAATGTACGATAGAAAGTGCTGCTAAATAAATCCACATAGTGTTCATGATAGTTTAATTGGTTATTTGGGTGAAAAACTTAGTATTTACTTGGTTTAATGTAAAAGTTTTTCCGATGCTCTTTGGTTTTTTCCAACAAACAATTCCCATGTTCTTGATGTTTAGGGTCAAATAGTTACAGTTATTAAGATATGTTATTTTACCTACCATTACTGGTGGCTAATCAATCAGAGTAGTTTCACAGGATCTAAAGTGGTCAGACGGTACACTAGCAAGACACAAAGATATCAGTGAAAAGCCCGAACATTGGCGCAACATATGTGGTAATACAACGTGATGACAATCATCATCGTTGCAATTACCATACAAGCCTGGTTAGCTCAATCGGTAGAGCGTTTGACTCTTAAGATTATTTAGTAATCAAAAGGCTGCGGGTTCGAGCCCCGCATCGGGCTTTCTTTTTTCTTCAACTTTTCTACATTGAATTTTTTTGTTCCATCTTACCTATTTCTTGTACAGCATTTCCCTTTTTGTCAACATCAACTATTCTAAGCGCATCACATAACAAGGTAAAATTTGATGAGATCGGTTAATACATCATTATCAGTACTACAATTTGAAGGAATCAGTTTAGAACTTATAAAAATAAGGAATAAAATTCCAAAAGGGTATTTCATGGGACTTTCTGAACCACATGTTTGGTTAGTTTGTTGGGCAGTGCAGTATATACTAGATGATCCTATAAACAAGAGACATAGTTATTGGAAACAATATGTAATTGACATTGGGTCAGGCAAAGGTTATATTGATCGCATTTTATCAAGTGTTTTTAAACTTGGAGTGTACTGTGTAGACTCAGAGAAAGAAAGATTAAAGTCTAGTATAAGATTACAGCGTTTACTAAATGATGATAAGTTATCAATTTACAATGGAGGAAATTTTAACGAATTGTCGTTAATGGAATCATTTCCGTATGAGATCAAATCAGCAGAAGATTTTAAATTGGTTTGGGATAAAAGTATATCATTCTTTGAAGAGTTAAATAAGTATGAAAATAAAATTGAGAATTCAATTGACGAAATTGTTATACTAGCACTTAAAGTTTGTGGTGATATGATTTTCCGGATTGTCGAGTGGGTAATCTTGAATTTAAAAGGTGAGAATCTGTGCAACTGTGCCAAACGGGTTAGGCATCTTAAAATGTTTCTGGTACCTTGTTGCTTAAATAAAAGCGAGATCCTAACTGCATCTTTGGACGGAGACGGCATTAATTGTGAAAAAGCTGGGCCGTTTCTTCTCAGCTGGACAAGAAAGCAGTTTGAACAGATTCCAAATGTGAGCACAATCCAATGCCGAAATTCTCCCGAAGCGGGGAACAAGTATTTGGGCATAGAAATAGAACTAGCTTTGTAAACCGGTAGTCAAAAGTCAAACCCACAGAGTCACTATGTGCGGGTAATTTTGGTCTAGAAAGGGCAGCAGGCCGTACGGAGAACGGAGTTAATTTTCTATTGCGGTTAGCGGTTTGTTGCTTTCCAAAGTTTTTCCTTCCGTCTCCGATCTCCGGGGTAAGGTTTCTTCATCACTTCAATTAAAACAATAGAAACAACTTGACCCCTCTTTTTCTGGCAGTAATTTGTTCTCCCCCCAAAAAATGTATTTAATTCGGTAAATCCGCCTTCTTTAGTTTTCTTTCCTCCTGGGCCCAGGGTCTTTAATTTTTATTCGGAATTTCCTCATCGGACGCACATCAAAACATAATAATAATAGGAGAAATCAAGATGTATTCATTCGTTTTGTCGTTACTTTCACTATCTGCTTTAATTTATGCGGCGTCGGATTCAGCTTCTGATGAGACTGATTTCTCTTATGCTCCTACTGAAGAAATTTGTATTGCCTATAATACTTCAGCCATTTTCAATAAAACTACCAATGAAGGTTTCATTCGTTCAAACTACTTAATTTCCCAAGATGAATATTCCTATATTGCTGCCAGACAAGTTAAAACTAACTATAATTTAATCAAATTTTTGGACGGTTTAGAAATTCCAGATTATAACGATACTTCTTTTGCAAATTATTTTGATTTATTAAATCAATCTACAGTTAATATCGGTCTAGCTTTTTCTGGAGGTGGATTTAGAGCATTGTTTACTGGTGCAGGTGAGCTCATGGCAATGGATTCAAGATCTTCGTATAACTCTTCATTAAAAGGTTTATTAGACTCTGCTGCTTATATATCGGGATATTCTGGTGGTGCTATTATGGTTTCAACATTGGCATTCAATAATTGGACTACCGTTGAAGATTTACTTGATTACAATGCAACCACTATTTGGAATACCACTCACTCTCCTGTTAGTTTTTCCTTGAGTTGGTTCCAAGAATTATACGAAGAAGTCAAATCAAAACAGGATGCAGGCTACGAAATCACAGTTGTAGATTTATTTGGAAGAATTTTATCCAAGTATATGTTCGAAGAAGAAGATGCAGATTATGGTATTGATATTCTATGGTCTGATCTTAGGTACATAGAAGCTTTTTCTAATTATGATATGCCATTTCCAATAATTGCTGCTTCCGGTGGAGGAGACTCAAACTCATCAACTTACAGCGGAAACCTTTTTGAGGTTACTCCCTATGAGTTTGGATCATTTTCGCCACTTGTTGGTGGGTTCATTCCAATTGAAATTTTAGGTTCCACTTTAGATAAAGGTTTACCCGTAAATTCGTCGGATTGCACTTCCTTTTTCGATAATGTTGGTTTTTTAACAGCATGCTCTTCAAATATTTTGGCAGGTGTTGATCCAATATTACAAGGTTTCCTTAATGGAGATGAAACTTATATCAACTATGTCTCTGAATATTTAGGTCAAAACATAACTGTTGAATTTGCAAAAACAATATTAGGTATTATAAACCCCAATTTTAACCACACGTTGTATGGTGTTGTTGAAAACCCTTTCTATGGAACATCATTGGCTTCTAATGAATCAGATATCCCCGATTATGAAATTTTACGATTAGTTGATGGTGGATATGTGGAAGTCACACCACTTGACCCTTATTTAGCACCCGTGAGAGAAATTGATGTTGTGTTGGCCTTTGACAATAGTGCAGAAACTGATGATAACTGGCCAAATGGTGATTCTTTCTTTGAAACAGAAGAAAGGTGGTTTGATGCATACCCAGATGATAATTTTTACTTACTACCAAACTCAGTTGAAGAATTTATTGAATTGGGCTTAAATAAAAAACCAAGTTTTTTTGGTTGTGATGGCTCATATCTAATTACAGATGAAAATAACCCCAATGCGACTGTTGAATATAATATCATGAAGCCAATAATCATATATTTTCCAAACACAAATATTAGTACAATGTCCAACATTACTTTGTATCAATTTTCTTATGATACCCGAGACTCTCTTGTTGAAAATGGTTTTGATATTGTTCAAAATGAAGAAGACAAAGATTTTGCCCAATGTGTCGGTTGTGCAATAATTAGAAGGTCGGAAGAAAGAGCAAATATTTCAATTTCCCCCTTCTGTCAATCATGCTTTAACAGATATTGTTACACCAATGATGAGTATGAATCAGACTATTGGAATGCTACCGAAATTGTTCCGACTACAATTTACTCGTCATCTGCACTACCAAGCAAATTTTCTTCATTATTGAGTAGATCAACAAATTCAGTTGCTTTTCCAACTGCTTTTCCTACATCTTTTTAGTTTTTAATTTTGATAAACTTTGACATTTTTGATAATTTTTGATTTATACTATTTATAGTTTTTTATAATAAAATATTTTTATGTTATTGATATCTTCTTCATGTTATTATTATAAATCAAATTGTTATTTTCAATAAACCTATAAATACATATAATAAATATATTATTGAAGAAAATGTACATTACTTCGAGTACTTCGTCTTCCAAGAGTCCAACCATTTACATTTCTTCTCATCATTATTATTGATTTTTCTAACAAGTTCTAAGATATTATTGGCTTCTTTATTAAGCGCCTCTCCTGCCGATTTACACGCTTCTAAGTCACTATCATAAACTATACAAGCAACAACATCATCAACATATTCATTAATCTTAAGACAGGAATCATTGAAAAGATCTAAACTTTTAGAAAATTTCGTGTTGTATTTACTTGTCGGAATAGATTTATCAAGCAATGAAATAAGTAACTTGATCATTTGAATTTTTGTACTCCAACTTTTACCAACTTCAATAACTTTCTCATCAGCATGCTCCTTCTCTTCAACACTATCATCTTTTTCCTTATCCAAAACTTCTTTTTCAATATTAAGACCAAATATATCATCATCATTAAAATTGAAATCACCACCAAGAATAGGGTTTTCTAACCAATCTTTTAATTCCTCCCAAGCATCAACCACAAGTTTATTTGTTTGTTTTAGCTTTGACTTTAAAACCCCACTAGATCCACTTTTACATGTTTTTGTTAATATTTCACAACGCTCCCAAACGAGTCCTACACTAGAAAGTCTCTGATCTGTTTCCTTTTCCGTTGGACTACCGCTTTCAGATCCAGTCAGATCGACGAGTTCTTTTAAATTATTTAAAAGGATAATACATCTTTCCACTACGGATAATGCATCATACGCCAGTTCGTGCGAAAATAGATTTGAATATATTCCACTGTCCTTTTTTATTTGGTAAATTAATGAAATTAACAACATGATATACGTTGATAATGAATCAACTTCTTTTCGACATGCATTATATGAAGTTGTAGCAATAGGCGGCTTAAAAACCAACCCTAATTTTGTAGCATGTGCACTAATTAAAGATGAAAGTTTGGGTATTTCATCAATAGGACTTGCAACATTTGCCGTTTGTAAAGAGTTCAATTGAATATCTGTATTAGAGGTAATAGAGTTTTGAAATCCTCCACGTATCTGTGATAACGAATCAATAACAGTGGAAATATATTCCTTCAATTCTTCTGCAGTTTCAATAGTGCTAGGCATTCTTTTAGCTTTTGTAGATGCCTATAGTATAGATATATAACTGGGAACAACAAATTAAGAAGGTGAAAGAAAATAAAAAAAATGTTCTAATTTTTTTACTTTTTCATGTACTAGAAAATCGAGGATGCAGCACTGAGCACGCATATATCCCATACAAAATTTTATATCTTCCACCTTTCATACTATTCAATGTTTGTTCATCACATTATTGTATTTTCAAAAATATACAATGTAAAATACAAAAGGTCAATCATGAATTACTTTCAGTTTATTATATATAATATTACATGGCTTGTCTTCTGAACCTTCAGGAATCGCCCAGTATGGGATGGTAGTTTCATAACTGTGCTTTTCACCCGCATATGGACCATTTGATACTCCTGAATATTCATATCGCCAAGCATGCAAACAAATAGCATATTCACCAGCCCTTTCTGTATCTGGAATATCATAAGTTGATGCACCACAACACGAACAAATATTTTTTGAACACTTCTGGTTCTGTATTTCTTTGGATCTTTTTTGTATTACCCCCCAGTAGTCGTTAGTTATATCTTCTTTTGTTCTAGTTATCTCTCTGTATTTTCCAATGGAACTGTAAAGAGGATCATCAATTATGGGAACACCTAGATTTCTGAGATGTATTCGAATTTGATGTGGATATCCAGTATTTAAATTGGCACTTATAATAGATTCATTTCGTGAAACATCGTAAATTAGTTCATTAAACGTTGTCTTAGCATCGGGATAAACACGAACCATATTTCTAGTGGGATATAAATACACCACATTATCATCACATATGACAGATTGTTTTGATAATCGCCCCTTTATTCTTGCAATATATATTTTTTGTTTATTCCATGCATTTATATTTTTAAATTTAGAGACATTTTCCTTACTTTTTGCCCAAAGTAGTATACCTGAAGTCAACTTATCAAGCCTATGTATTGGATAGATTTGTTCTTGTTTATAATTTAACTGTTTAGCAAGCATATAATGAATTGTGTTGTAATAGTACTTTTGAACAGGATGAACGGGTATACCCGGTGGTTTGTTAATTACAATTAAATCATCATCTATGGACGTTAATATTTCAAGTTTTTCGGGAAGCGGTACAGGATTTTCATGAATGTGTTGATAATATGTAACTACCGTTCCTTTATTTAATGGCTGTTTGATTAACTTCTCGAGAAATATATTATTATTTGGTGGAAGATTAATTTGGGATGTAATCGTTGGTGTCCAAAGTTTGATGTGGCCTTTTGAGATCAAAAACTTTAATTTATCAGTTTCAAAACCAAACCTGTATGGTTTGGCATTGAGGGTATCTATTAACGACCTTTTTACGTTATCGTTAGCTTTAATAATGTGGAGCCTAAAATAAGGTGGTACTGTTCGAACATTCAAAATGTCGTGATATATTTTAGGTAATCGATACATGCTTGACAGCTGACAAAATAAATTATCGAGCATTTGCACATGACCGTGTAAAATAAAGTTTGAGATTTGTCTTCAGAAAGATGAAAACCTATTCAGATTAATAAATTGATTATATCCATATTTTATGGAAAATTGCGAGGAAAATAAAAAATACAACTAAATTTTGCACTTTTGACGACTGAACTAAACGCCATCAAGGACTCAAATAGTTCTATGAACCACAGTTTTGGTTTGAGTTTATACCAAGTTATAATTTATAATTTATAATTACGTTTATATAGAGCCTAATTATACACATAGATACTTGACTTACTTTTCTTATATCATGTATCATACATTCGTTACCAATCGCCATCACTATCATCGTCTGATTCAGCGACTTTAGCTTTCCGGGAACTCAACGCAGCAGCCAAAGCATCCGCCAATGTTGCTGGCTGACCAGGAGTGCCAGAGGCTCCACTATTTGGCGGTGCAGTTGAATTACTAATAACCGGTTCACCCCTAGCTTCTTGCAACAAAACACTCGGCTTATCAAGTTGACTTTTATCTACTTTTTTAAGAGATCCGATGCCTGCACCACGAATTGATGCAAGTAGTGCATCTCTACCAGTATCACCTGTTGTTTCAATAACTGGCGCCTGATTTGACATTTGCGGAAGTACAGGTGGCGGCGGAGGTGGCGGACCCCCAGAAGTTATATTCAACTGGGGCATAGGAGGTGCTGGAGGCGGTACAGGTACCGCCACAGATGTAACAGTTGTAAGAGCAGGAGTAGATATTGTTGGAGGCAGTGGAGGTGGTGTAGGTATGGATTGCTGCTGTTGTTGTTGTATCACTGGTGTAGGCGGTGGAACAGTTTGTTGCTGTGTTTGTTGATTTAGTTGTTGGAATGCAGGACGATCATATGAATTAGAACTTGGATGTCCAGGTGGAAGGGCGGGCGGAGAAGATATAGTAACGGAAGGTAGTGAAGAGGTAGTTGAATTTGCATGTCTAGATGGAGGTGGAGGGGGAGCCGGGCCTCTTCTAGGTGGAGCAGGCGCAGGAGCATTTGAATTCCTTGCTGGAGGAGGTGGTGGAACATTACTTCTAGATGGAGGAGGAGGTGGTATAGCTCCTCTCGCAGGTGTTGCAGGTGGAGCATTTCTAGCTGGAAGAGAAGGTAATGTTCTAGGTGGTAATTGATTAGGTGGTTGCATCCGTGGCGGCAAACCCACTGAAGTGTTGGTTAGTGTGGATAGAGTTGGAGGAGGTGGTGATTGGGAAGTCTTACTAGATGTGGATGTTTCAAAAAGATTTGGGAATGACATTGGAGGCGGAACATTATGCTTATGAGAAGGAGCAGATGATCCCGCTGATGTGCCTGATACAGATATCTCACTTGCATCATACGTTGGGGGAGGTGTCACAAGTTCATCTATATCTGGATACGATTCTGCTTCACTTGAAGCATGCGAGAGTTGTTGAGGTGTAGAAGATCCATTTGCTGACGGTGGAGGAGGAGGAGGCGGTGCCTTTCTTTTTCTATTATCTGAATTGTTAGAACTTACTGTACCAGAACGAGAACGAAAAGATTGTGAAGTCGATTTTGAAGTTTTCATACTATTTGAAACTTCCCTAACTTGATTTTGGCAACGTCTTGGAATTGGAGGCTCAAGGCCAACCAAAGGACCTCCTTGTTTTGCAATATAGTCTTTAATAAATTCTCTATTTTCGGCAATCATATCTTCAGTAATACCCATGTTTTCTAATTCCTTATAAAAAGATTTCCATTCAGGAGGTGGTTCATTATCATAATATAATATACCCCTTTTTCTTCTCATTCTTTGCTCATTCATTACACCATTATTATTAGCAGTAGTATTAGATGAATCGTCACCTCTATAACCTCTACTTGATACTTTATCTGGTCTCTTACGAGCTTCAACTGCATTGTTATTTTGAATTGTCAATTTTGAAGCATGTTTATGACGCTGTTGAACTCTTTTAAAAAAATGCTGGGCCTCTGATTTATCTTCAAACAAAAAACCTACTGAATAATCTTCGATTTCAAAACTGTGAAAATATAGACGATCTTGAGAATATTGAAAATCTACCCATAATTCTTGATCCCAAATTACTCCTTGATTACCTATGATATCGACCAATTTGAAGAAAAATGTATGACCAATTAGATCATCTGCCAATACGATAGCACCGGTCAATCCCGTCCACTTCCATTCATCAGGATTTGGATAGTTAACGTACAGCCTAACAATTGCGGCGTCTATGATTTTATTGGAGGATTTCGGAACCACCCTTTTGACTTTTTCTTTATCAGCAGATGTGAGAGCGGTCATAATATGAAATGTCTTATGTTCACTGTAGCAACAAAAGCCTTTTGAAAACCAATTGTGTCCAGTACAATGTGTCGGGCAACCCCTGTAAACAGAGGTCTTGGTATGTCAGCTCTCTGCTCTCTCCTCTTCAGGTCATAGTTCTTCATTGACTTCACACTTCATTCTGTGGAGGCGCGCCTAGTTTTTTCGTTTTCTGATTTGAGATTTGAGCTTTGAGCTTTGAGCACTTCGAGATTTGCACTCTGTACCGACCAGGTTCAACCTACGTTTTGGAGGATTTGACGTTTGGCCCCAGATAAACAAACATCGTATTTACAAGGATAAAACATGTCAGGAAGACAAGGTGGTAAGGCTAAGCCATTAAAAAAGCCTAAGAAGGCAGCCAAGGATTTGGATGATGAGGATATTGCATTTCAACAGAAGCAAAAGGAACAAGAAAAATTGAAGAAGGAAATGGCAGCGAAGGCATCAGGAAAGGGTCCTATAGTCGGTGGTGGTATTAAGAAGAGTGGTAAGAAGAAATAGACTATATGTTATTACTGTATCTTTTATCTGTATGATTGTGTATCTATGTACCTTTAACCTTTGATACAATTATCACCCCTGTCCGCTTGCCGTGTGCTTACGTAAAATTTCGCTGTTAACGTTAGTGACGCAAGCTGTGCTTTATTGCGGAAGTAGGAAGTGGCCAATGTGGAATGTGGACTCGTATTTTCTATATTTGAGATTTGGATAGGTGGTTTGCTGTTAGCTTTACACCCGTTTAGGGCGGGGTACCAAGGTGCAATTATATATACAGAAGTAACAACAATCACATTTTTCTTTGAAGCCATTATAGAAAACAGCAATGTTGACCAAACATAAGATAGTCTTTCTTGGGGACCAGGGAGTTGGTAAAACATCCCTCATTACAAGATTTATGTACAACACATTTGATACCCATTATGCTGCTACAATTGGAATTGATTTCCTTTCGAAGACAATGTATTTAGATGACCAAACAATCAGATTACAATTGTGGGATACCGCAGGTCAAGAACGTTTCCGTTCGTTGATACCTTCCTATATCAGAGATTCAATGGTTGCAATGATTGTTTATGATATAACAAATAAAGATAGTTTTGACGATATTCCTCGTTGGTGTGATTATGTACGTACAGAACGCGGTGATGACGTTATAATGGTATTGGTGGGGAATAAGAGCGATTTATCTGGAAGGGTAATTTCAACTGAAGATGGAGAAAAATTAGCAAGAGAATTAAATTTCAATCTTTTTATGGAAACCAGTAGTAAAAATGGTTATGGTGTGAAAAATTTATTTAAAAAAGTTGCCAAATTGTTACCAACTGCTCAAAATGATGAAACTAATAACAATAATGACGAAACCAATAATTCAAATAGTGGAAATAATGCTGGAAATACTCAAACTATTGATATCTCAACTTCTTCAAATAGTCAAGAAGCAGAATCATGTGCATGTTAGTTTAATACGGAATTGGTGATTAGCCCTTAAATGTTTTATTTGGTATTTTTCTATTATATTATCGTATGTATCATAATCATAGTAAATAATCATAGTGATGTAAAAACAAACAAATTAATCAATAGTTGTAAAAATATAAATAATCAAGAATAAATTTAATATCTAAATCTGAAAGTATCTCTATATAAAACAGTATACACACGTGTAAGTAGGAAGATGAAGTGCGTATCTGGAGCTTCTTAACTATGCAAATGACAGATTTACATAAAGTCTTTAAGACGTTTCAGTCTGTTAACAGCATCATATAGGACTTCATCATCCTTACAAACTGCAAAACGTAAACAATCTGCCATAACTTCTGCGTTTTCAGGAATATAAAATTCACTAGGTGGAATACTAACCACTCCAAATTCTTGAATTAACCAATATGCCAATTTGAAATCTCTTGGTTTATTAGCAATTAATTCTGGCCAATCATAATCGGGTAATTTGATCTTTTTTAAATTAACCAATAAGAAATATCCACCATCTGCTTTAGTATATGGGATTTCCAATTCATCAAACACAGATTGTAATATCTGATATTTTTTCTCATATTGGTTTCTCATACCTTCATAATAATCATTAGAATCGGCAATTTCAATTGCCTTAGCAACTGCGACTTGAAGAGGTGCAGGTGTTGAAAAGCAAATTCTGGTATGTGCAGCTTTAACGTATGGAACCAATTCTTTACTACCAAGGACCCAACCAATTCTCCAACCAGTAGCTGCAAATGTCTTACCAGCAGAGCCAACAAATAATGTACGACGTTGAATTTCAATATCTTCGCTTGCTGCGATTCTTGGGAATGTTCCATTATAGTATAGATTTTCATACACTTCATCGGATAAAATGACAAAGTTATGTTTGACTGCTAATTTACCAATCCTATCTAATTCTTCCTTAGTGAAAATTTTACCAATTGGATTATGTGGTGTATTAATGACAATCATTTTAGTTCTTGGAGAAATAGCATTCTCTAATTCTTCCCAATCAATAGAATATTCAGAACCATCAACAACTCGCGTATCAAAATCTGCTGGTGGGTGTAATTGAACATAAACAACTTTCCCACCTGGCATTTCAATATTAGAAATATACTGATCAAAAAATGGTTGGAAAACAATGACTTCATCACCATGGGATAAAAATCCAAAGAAAACCGCCAACATACCTTCATTTGCACCTGTTGTAACAACAATTTCTTCATTTGTAAGTTGTCTACCTAATTTCTTTGAGTAATGATTTTTCAATGCATTAACCAAAGGTGGCTTACCAGCAGGTGTGGCATATTGATTATCCATCGGATTATCAAATGCTTCCTTAGCAGATTCAATTGCAAAAGCAGGTGGTGAATAGGAAAAAAACCCTTGGCCTAAATTGGCTACCTTTTCCCCGGATTCAATTTCTTTAGCATGTGCAGTTTCGTTGATCAATGACCAAATATCTTTACCACCTAATGAAAAATATGGGTTGTTCTTTGGAAGGGTTGACATATTTCTTATGCTTGATTTAAAAGACTTTAATACTGTATGATAAGATTCAAAATAATGTTTTATGATACAAGACATATAAATAAAATAGAGGGAGGGTTCATGCGCAAGAAAGAAGATGAGAGGATCAACCAGTGTATACATAGGTGACTCAACAAGAAAGATAAAAAAGTGTCGTCTATCTATACAATCTGCAATCGCCTCAACCCTCTATTCTCTACCTCCAACCTCCATAGCTGCAAATTGCGTCCGATGCTCCACACTCCACAGTATGTAATAGCGAGGAGAGCGGAAAAAGAATTGCCGAATGGCTGGTGTATATGAGAGTCTGTCTGTCGTCTGTCACTCACTCTGTTTGTTTGTCGCTGCCTGAATTGCGCAGTGGCACGTGACTGACGGTATGTACTACAATAAAGAGATAATGATAAGGGAGTTAGTGAGACGCTCCCTCAAAAAAAAAAAAAAAAAAAAAAGAGAGAGAGAGAGAGAGAGAGAGAGAGAGAGAGAGACCCACACACACACACACACACACACACACACACACTATATAACATACAGTACGCAGAACTAATTTATTAACTTTCCACACCGGTCTAGCTTGACCTGTTCACACAGATAATCAGATGAAATCATATACATCAATGTATCTCCATAGGCAACGTTTATTTCCTTATCAATTTCTGAAATTGTAAGAGCAGAAGACCATATTATTGCTCTAGAGTTCCGGATACCAATTCTGGGAGTAAAATCCAGAAGTTTAATTGGGTTCATTTTTGGTGTATCAAGGGATAAGTAAAATATTTCTCCGCTATATGTGACAAATAAAAGAATATCCGAGTTGCATAAATGGAAACTACGGACTTCCTTAATTGCTCGAACAATACCTTTTTTAGACTCCAACTCTAACCCCTCCAAAGAACAATATACGACTAAACCATGCTGTTCACAATATTTAACTTGATCTGGAAAACTATACTCAAAAAGCCCCATCGGAGGGGCTAACCGAGATACACGGTTTCTTTCATAAGAAGTAGGCCATGAATCAGAGAAAAGCAAATACTGCGAGGCTGGTTCAATTATTACTTTACTTGAGTCAGCATAGATGTTTTGATTATCCACTATCTCAAACCTTTTATCAAAGTCAACTTCCAATACATTATATGAGGACGTAGAATTTTGTTTTGTAACAACAATAAATTGATCAATATTTTCATCAAAAGCCACAGTTTCTATGTTTGGTACCGACATCGACGCTTTTATCGAAATATCTGTTTTATCAATCATGTATAGAACATCCTCAGTGTAAACTAATCTATGATGTTTACCACATTCTAGTGAATCTCGAATTATCCCCGATATTGGTGTTTCAAGAACACCGCATTCTTTAGGGGTGATATTAATTTCAAACATTTCTAAAGTGGTCGAAATAATTATTCTACCTTCTCTGAACTCATTACATTGCAACAATTTCCCTCTAAAACTCTTTATAAGTTTATGTTTTTCTGGAATAGAATGGTGAATAAGATAGACTCCCTTCTTAATTGCGGATACACCAATCATATTATACGTACTACGAAATACGTCTGTAAATACATGTTTGTTTGAAATTAAAATTGGGTGAGCACAAAATAAATCAACTGCAAAAACTTTCTCACAACGTTGAATAAAAAACATATCAGTTGTATTGTCAATATTCAGGATAGTCTCAGAGAGATCGACCGTTTGAATACCATATTCAGCACTATTTCCTTCTTTTCGACGCATGACAGCTAAGTAGTAGGCATCATAGAGCACAATTAATTTACTAAGACCACGAACTATGAGATTTGTTGGAATAAAATTTATAGAGACATTGTGTTTTAAAATTTCAAAGTCTTCAAAAACTGTAACAGATTTCTCTTCTTCACTATAGACCGCAACCAAATCATTGAATACATAGCAGCATGTTACTGAAATCCTGACCAAGTCAATAAAACTAAGTATGCCCTCAGCGAATTTTATTTTTCTAATACCATCACTAAAAACTGCATATTGAGGTGATATTTTTTTTAACCCCACAAAATCAGAAGAATTATAACATGGTTTAACACCATTAATAAAAAAATTCGAATTGTAATCCTTTGTTAAAAAATAATGTGCATTAATGTATCCCACAAAGGTGTGGTTTGCAGAAAATTTGAATTTCTGTGCAATTATGGTAAAGTCATAAGCATCCCTAGAGAGTACAGAATTTTTACCATCGGTGTAACATACAATAGGTTTCAAGAGGTCATCCTCGAAAACATTTGAAATACCCACAAATAGATTAACTTCTTCATCAAGTGTATACGTATCACTCCTAATAAATGCAACCTTGGAGGGATCTTTAATATTGAACACATAAAAGCCAGAGAGGCTGCAGCTGGATAAAAAAATATGCGATTTAATTTTGAGTGCAACATATGGAATAATTGAAAGTTTTCTACAAGAAATTTCTTCTAATTTGAAATCTATTAAATTGAGATAAAAAAGTGTGTATTGATCTGTCGCAATGAACAACAAATTTTTTTCAATAAATATACATGTAGTGATCTTAGGTGAAAAAGCTACTTTAGTTTTTATACCAGCATGCAATACATGAATTTCTTTACCTACTCGAGTAATAACATAATCATCGGAATATGCCAAAAATGAGTCCGAAAGAAGACTCACATAATGATAACATTCATCATCGTATGGATTATAAATCCCTCGAAGCGAGGGATCATCATAAAAGGAATAACAAGAACCTAACACCAAATCCCAACCACTTTTGAAGTAAGTATATTTCAAATCCAGTTTCTCAACAGTAAAATGTCTAGCACTCGTTCTGATATTATAAAGTGAAAATCCATCGATCAACGTTTTGAACAATGGACTATTATGTTGTTCTTCGGGTTGCTGTATAATCTGATACACTATTGTTTCATTCAGGTCATGACTGAACACATAACATTTTTTGCCAATGAATATGTGATTTAAATATGCTTTTTTTAATGTTGTATCAGAATATTCCAATTGAAATTGGGACTTAATAAATTCGTTACCATTTGATAGTTGTAATACTGTAAAACTGTCATCTTGCATTTTTACAACAATCACTCCCAAACTTTTAAGATAAGTTACATAGTTGATCGTGTTGATTGGATTAGGATTATGATAGCGTATTGCCTTATTTTGACATTCAAATGAATTGAAATATAGAATATCCTCCGTAGTGTAAATGATAAAACCATCAAATGCTTCAATAATGGTTTTTTCTCTGCATAAAATTTGAGTATCAAACGCCTCTCTGTGGCTCATCGCATTGAGAGTAAAGTATAAATATTATGTATTCTTTAATCTCTAATCCTCTGGTGTTTTCTGTATGTTTCTACACCCTTCAGGACTTAAGGCATTGGTGTATGGCTTTTTTCTCGCGTCTCCAGTCTCCAGTATTGATGGCTCATTTCTTGTGCCAATTGTAAATTGTGAAAAAAGATAAATTTTGAATTTTGATATTTAATCTTGCACAAAAGCGAAAATGTTTAACATTCGTACCTAGTCAATATGATTTCAGAACATATACTCTAAAAAACAAAATACACATATTTTACTGCTGGTGATAGATTATGGACAACCCATTTGAAATACCCTTTAACAATATTGAAGATGCGCCACCATCTCGACGTTCCAGATTATTACGACCCTATATAGAGAAACTTATTCAAACAGATTCCAAAAACGCTATCCACTCAAATTCGTATAACAGATTCAATGCACAACGGGATACAGTTAAAGAGGAAACATTTGAATATTGGATTTCTGATGATAATATTGCGGATGATTCAGATTTGCAATCCTCTGATTTAGAAGCTGATGAAATTTTGGGAGACCATTCTCCTTCTCAATATAGTTCGAAGCCAATAACACATTCAAAGAAAAGGAAAGTCAAACCAAAAATTACACACGACGCTCAACTAATACATACCAATACACCACCATTCAGCTATGAATTTAATTCAAAAGAAATTTGTCACATCAGACAGCAAATGTATCTTTCGTTAGAACAAAAATCCAAAACAAACATACCACCTGAAATTCGTGCTACTGATATTAGACAAGCATTGGTTAGTCTATCTGGTTATGAATGTCCGCCACAATCGGTATACTTCAATAATATAGATACACTATCGGTTGATTCTCTGAAGGGCAGAAATTTCGAACAGGTATCGTTTTTAAAATATCTTTCAAGATTGTTGGATACGTTGTTTTATATCTCATTATACAAGGAAAACTGGAATCAATGCTTTAAAATATTTAGCATATTGATAAGTACCTTTGATACTGATATATACCAACTTTGGCCTTTAGGTATTCATATACTTTGCGAACTGAATGCATCTGAATTTGAAAAATGTTTTCATCATGAATGTATGAAGTCTGATAATGTATTCACAGAATTACCTAAATTGTCACATAAAATACTCAATGAATTATCATTTCTAAGAAATCCTCTACTAGTCCCTTTGATATGCAAAGAAATAAAAGATAAAAAATTACTTCTGTTATTACAACGAACAGTTTCACAAAAGAGATCAACTTTTGATACGATCATAAAATTTTTGAAGCTTCTAATGAGAACATCCAGAAATCAACAACCTTTAGTTGGTGCTTACCCTGAACAGGAATATGTACCTGGTGGTGTTTTACTGGATGATACAAAAGAAGAGAATATCGTCAATATGGATAATCAATCAGCTGAAACTGCCTGGAGTAGTCGTAGGAGTGAAACCTTTTCTTTATCTTTAGCTAATGACAATCACAATGAATTTTTTGGCTCTGAAAGTGAGACGAATTCTTCATCTAGTTTTTCTAACGAATCGAGTGAAAATGAAATGGATGATGATTCTAAATTAGAATCACAAGAGGCAGAAAAAGAAAAAGAAAAATCGAAAGATATTGGAAATAGAACGATTGTTAAAATAAGCAATTTGCCAATTATAATTAAGAATGATGCATTCACCCCAGGGTCTGAAAGACGCCGCCCACACCAACACATATATATGACCGCCTTAAAACAACATTCTGCTCCATTACATAGATTAGGTTCCCGTGTACGTACACCATCATATACCTTATCTTATTTATGGATGTTGGTAAGAACAGGGAGGTTGAATATTGTTCAACGTGCATTGGAACCATTACTTTTAATTATCCCAACCAGTACAGATGCGAGAGTTGAATTAGCAGATTTATCTAGTCGAATTTTGGATATTGCAGGGTTTGTTAATGAAATCAATCAAACGAGTGCCTATGAATGGGAGAAAATAACTTTAATTGAAAGTAAAATGAAAGAGATTAATGAAACATGGAAAAAATGGAAAGATCAATATGCAAGACGTACTAAAAAGAAAAGAAAAGGCGTCAAGCAATTTGAATATTATGAAAAAATTGAAGCATCATTACTTGATCTAAATGACTGGGTAGCTAGCTCAATAGAGGCTTATAAAATGAATAGACACAAGAATAAGCCACAGAGAACTTCTGTTTCAAAGGATTCAAGCACTACACAAAAATCTGATTCATCTGATAATTCCGATAATTCTGATCACTTCTTAACCGCAGAGGAAGACAATAGTAACATCGATCACAAAACACGGACCGAATCAGATGATTCGGATACGAGTGAAGGTGGAAGTGAAAAAGACGTTTATGAAACAGTAAGACAAGATGACGAGGATATAGATGAAGACGAAGAAGAAGTCAGAAAGGAGATGGAGAGACTTATTGGATATTCCACTCAGGGAGATGCGTATGATGACTCACAGATGGAGATGGATGAGAAAGATGACGAAGAAGATGACGAAGAGGTTCAGAGGGAGATGCAAAGATTGTTAGGATATTCCAATAATGAAGATCCGAACTTCAATGAATATAACGACGGCTTTAATAGGGAGGATGAACAATTTTATAACGAGTTTGAAACAAACCTCCCAGAAGTTGATTCAGACAGTGACCAATGAGAAACATTTTTAAATTTATTTATCAATATTTATAGATAAAGACTTTTACATATAGCTTATATAGCCCACATTAATATAGGTGCTTCGGAATTGCCAATTCGAGCGTGGAGCCAGAGGCCTGCGAGAACCTTCTCTTATTCATGGAGGAAATTTAACACGCTGTTCCCGGCCTCGCACAATATATGTGCCCATATCTCCTCTGGGCTATTAGCGTTGATGCTCTGCGTCTTGATAATTTAAGTGTTGATAATCTTCTATCGATATTATTCCATCATTAATAATTGAATCAAATAGCAACTAATTAAAAAACATGGAACACTGGAAAAGGAATCTCACATTTTTGGGATACATCGTTATCAGTGTTGGTGTACTTGTTATAAAGGTCAATTCATTATACGATACATCACCAAATTTTTATGTTTTATGTTCTAGGTTATCAACAGGAGACTCTTTATTAATTTTGAGCAATTTATTGATAATGCTAGCTTTGGTTATGGGTAAGGCTCTACAATATTTGATCTTTGGAGAACTACGATTAATTGAAGTTGAACATCTTTATGAAAGATTATGGCCTAGTATCATTGGGTTTATCATTTCTGCCAATGCATTTGAACGTAATGAAAATGCATTTATCCAAATCTTATTATGTGTTGGATTATTATTAAGTAAAGTTTTTCATTCTATAATGACTGATAGATTAGATGCACTAATTCAACAATATTATCAAACTAATGGGAAATCAATTATTCATATCATATTTAATTGCGTTACTTTATCAATGATAGCTTTTCTCAGAATTGATATATACGTTATCAAATCATGTATTGATGAATCATTTGTTCATAGATCAACTATGTTATTGGTTATGGCATTTGAATTTTTTTTGTTAGTAATGGATTTGTCATATTCTGTGGTTAAATTTGGATTAAATGTATTTGAACTTTACTACGTTCAACAATTTCCCGATGAGGAAGTTTGGCCATACAAAGTGTGGATTGATTCTATTACTAAAGTTATATTGGGATTAATTAAGTGTATTATGATTCCAACATTATTCTCATTTTTTACGTTACTAAATACACTTCCACTAAATTTGTTGAACGAGTTAGCACGTGCATCATACAGGTTATTCAAATCTATCCAATCGCTCTACAGGTTGATTAACAATATCAGAAAACTCAATAATGCCTTAAGTTATCCAACGGCGGAAGAACTAGAAGATTCGGACATCTGTATCATTTGTAGAGGTGACATGATATTAGGTGGTACTGGCACCTCAAGATCAGTGCCAAGAAAACTACCATGTGGTCATATTTTTCATGAAGGTTGTATTCGTAGTTGGTTAGAAATGTCAAATGCTTGTCCTATATGTAGGAAACCAGTTATTACATCATTATCATCGTCGGCAACTATAACAACAGAGGAAAACAACAATGACAACATAAATGCCAACGATGAAAGAAATCCAATGATCCCAGTTGAAATACCTTTACCCCTTGAAAACGAAATAGATAATAACGAACAAGAAGAAAACAGGAATGATAATAACGAAGATGAAAATAACGATATAAATACAAGAAACGAACTCGCTAATGAGAACAATAGTGACAATACTGTTGTGGATAGAAATACAGATGAAACAAATGAAGCAGATGAAGTGAATACACAAGGAACTCCCACTATACCGCTTGCTGATCAAATTCTCCATGAAGAAGATGAAAATAGAGAGGAAACAATGGGTCGACTGTTTCCATTGACTATTCAAAACTTAGAAGAATTTAAAACTTCAGAATATGCTACCGATGTAAAAAATCGAAACAGAAGGTTGATTCAAATTGAAAAAGCGATCAATAAATTTGGGTCATTACCAATGAATGCAGAACAGAAGGCCAAGTATGAACTTGTTAAGTCTCATGCTGAACAAACCAGAGAACGAATTCTTGACGAAAGGCACAAAGAGTGCATGTCTGGACGACACCGATTTTTGGCTGATGATCGTGTTCTTAATTTACCTCGGGAGGCTGTTATCCCAAAAGATTGGACACTTTTTCCTATAGTAAAGCAAGACGACGGAGACTACGAGATAAACCTAGGTCATTTAAATAGAGTTTACATGAAAGTTGTTAATAACGAGAAGGTTGTTAATAAAGAGACTTTTGATAAGTATACACGTAAATTTGATTAATTTAAGTTGAACTTGAACTTATTTATTTTTATTTTTATCTTCACCCTACTTTTATTTTAGTCTTAGTTTTCTTTTTCTTTTAAATTTATTTTTAAAATAGATAAACTGATTAGTAAGGAAATACAGCACATATAAAAGATATAATACAATTTTAAATATTATGGAACAAAATTTATAAGATGTAATAAGATAAGAGGAGTTAGATTTGAAGATTTAATTGAACCAACGATAATAACACTAAACAAGCAATTCAAATTTTTAGTTTTTATTTTTACCCTTTTCAACTTTTAAAAGTAAGGCTTTATTAATATGAGGCAAAACACCACCATATGCGATAGTTGCCTTAATCAGAGTATCCAATTCTTCATCACCTCTAATTGCCAATTGTAAATGTCTTGGTGTTATTCTTTTAACTTTCAAATCCTTTGCTGCATTACCCGCCAATTCTAGTACTTCAGCAGTTAGATATTCCAAAACTGCAGCTAAATAAATTGCACTTTTAGAACCAACTCTAATTTTATTTTGTGCAGTTTTCTTTAAATATCTCTTGATTCTACCAACTGGGAATTGTAATCCTGCACGGGCACTATGAGATTGAGATTTTAAATGACCATCCTTTGCACCGGATTTACCCTTACCACCATGAACTTTTCCTGACATTTTTTCTTTCCTTTTTGAATATGTGTTTGCTTCTTTTAAAGACAAGTCTAAAAATAAACAAAATACCAGGTAGGAGGAGGAGGAGGAGGAGGGAATCAAAACAAAGAAGGTAGAGAGATCAATAGAAAGAAACCAGAAGTAAACAAAGCCAAATCCCTATTGCGTAATCTCGCGGGAGCTATGGGGCTGACGGCTGGCTCAGAGCTGCTCAGAGCTGCCCATGAGAGAAAATCAGAAAAATGGAATTTAAAAATTAAGATTTAAGATTTAAGAGAGATTTGAGATTTGAAATTTGAAATTTGAGAAATGAGAAATGAGAAATGAGAAATGAGAAAGTGGCAGGTTCGCGCCTACTCAGGCCGGGTAACACCCAAATCTAAAATATAGCCCCTGAGGGCTGAGGGCTCGACGGATGAGAGGTCGGAGATCTAGGTCACAGTTGTTAGGGCCTTCATAACAACGTTAATAGTTAATATAATTAATAATACATTATACCCATAAATAGATAGATATATATAAATCAAAAAAGTACAAATGAATAGAATAGAGTATGATAAATGATAGATCAAAAGGAAGGTATTCAAATCATTCATTCAACAAATTGGCGATACATGGTCTCTTGGCCTCGTTTTTAGCAGTAACATTAGTAATATCACCCGTGCTGGGCGTTGTAGACTCCATTATAGATGATGGGGGAGTAGCTACACGTTTTTTATTACCACCTTTACTATTAGAATCCTCTGAAGAAAATAAATTAGGCTTCGTTTCCCTGTCTTCAGATTCCAAGGTATTTGATTTTGGTATTAAAGAGCCCTGTGATTGTGAACTCTTTGGACTAGTTGATAGAGTTGTCGACGAATGATTTAAAGTATCCTTCTTTTCCTCAAATTTAATCTTAATACTTGCCATTTTAACATCGCTAATTCTATTAAGTTCTTCATTTTCATCAACGGAAGAAATGGAAGTTGATTCAGAATTCAAACATTTACCTTGCAATATTACTGATGATAAATTAGTATTAATACTCGATGATGTGTTAGTAGTAGCAATTGTCGAACAACTATTATCACTAATTTTATTGGATAATTCGAATTTTTCCTTTTCATTCTCTTCATGAGTAGTTTGAAGTGTCGTTGAATTTATCAACTGAGATTGCCTGCTGCCTTCAGGTATTGGTATATTATATCCAGTTGGTGTACTAGTCGCCGAGTACCCAGGTGCGTATATGTTGTACAAACTATTATTTTGAGATGTATAATTTATGGGTTGTAAAGGTAAAGATCTTTGTTGCATGTTATAATTATTTTGAAAATGTGGCTGCATTTGTTGGACTCCCACAGGTAAAGGACGTTGTTGATAATACACAGGGGATAAATATGGATTATTTTGAAAGTCAAATTGAGGGTTTGTTGGCGTAATAAAATTTGGAGTTGAAACATAAAACTGAGGAGATAAAGGTTGTTGTGATTGTGATTGTATGTACGAAGAATGTTGTTGTTGTCGTTGTTTAGATAATGCGAAATTCATTGAATAGGGAGATTCTGCGAATCCAGCAACTAAAGGTGAGACAGTAGGAGAAGAAAAATTTGAATTTGCTGAGTATATGGAGGGATGTAACTTCATTGGATGTTGTTGCATTGTTTGTTGAATAGAAGAATATTGGTGCGTTGAAGGTATTTGCATTTGGGAAACTCCTGAATTTGGTGTTATTTGTTGATTTTGAGCTGTGGTCAAATTTTGATTTGAACGAGAAGTTGCATTAGGAGATGATACAGATGAATTTGAAGAATCTGAATTTTCAATCATAATTGGAACAGGTTTATTTGATAAAGAAGGTCTAAACTCCGAGTAACCTCTTGGTTGTAATAAATTATTTCTTCTTGGGGGCGGTAACATTGAATTTGATAACCTATTACTTATATGAGGAGAAACAGAGTTCGGTGGAGATATTAATGAATTTATACTATCTATTGAAGGGGTTTTAGGTATTTGATGAGTATGAATATGTGGATGTATATGAGAATGATGAGGGTGACCATACATGGGTATAGCTCCAGGATCTGTTAAAAAATCGCCTCTTTTATTTTTAAGTTTTTGATTAGTAGGATTGGCATTATTTGAATTATTCATCTGATGTTGATGAACAGTTTGTTTATGTTGACGCAAATTGTCCAATCTTGAAAATTTTTTAAAACAAAACTCACATTGGAATGGCCTTTCACCAGTATGTTTTCTAATATGTCTAGCCAAATGTTCAGACCTTGTGAAAACCATCGAACAACCTGGATATCCCGTACATTGGAATAATTTACCCTTAGATTTTTTCTGAGGTTGACTATTCGAATTGGTAGATTTATTTGATAGTTTTTCTGAAGACATTGTTTATTATGATGATCAATATTGTTTTCTTTTTTCAATTATGGTATAATGTTTTAAACTCTATAATTCTATATCTATAAGGGTATTTTATTTTCTATATTCTGAACGATTAAGTTAAGAAATGACAAGTAATTGTAGCAAATAAGTGTATATTTAAAGTTTTGTTTTATAAACAGAAAACAACACTAAACTTAACGAATGTAATAGATTATTTATTATTATAGAATCAATCAATTAGGCCTAAAATAGTTAACACAACGTGTGGGTTTTTTTTTATTAAGTTTTGAGGATTTTATAAGTTTCAATAATGTGAGTATAGATTAAGTCACTCTATATATCCCTTTGTTAAGAATTTAAATAACAAATAACAAGAAGTAAAGGGTGCTTAAATGTGTTGTTGTTTTCCCGAATTTTTATAATTTTTATAATTTTTATAATTTTTATAATTTTTATAATTTTTATAATTTTTATAATTTTTATTTTATTTTATTTTGGGACAATGTGAATGAGATATATTATATACAATAAGAGAAAGGAATGTAACTGGAAAATAGGAAAAAGATGAGAGGGGGGGGGGCAAGAAAAAGAGGAAGAAAATAGAGACATACAACGGTACCAAAATGTAAAAGGGTAGATGAATTAGCAAGATAAAGGAACAGGGGAAACAGGGGAAATGGAACAGAGAACGGGGAACAGAGAACAGGGGTGATGATATAATAGGGGAAATAAGGAGTAGAAAAGGGGAAATTTAGTGTCCATCGAGCTGACAACAAAAGGAAATTGGGGAGCGTCGTGGGAACTGGGCAGAATGGAGAATGGCCATCGAAGCTAGAAGCTAGCAGCTAGCAGCTAAAGGCAGGTCTTGTTGTTATTATGTTGTTGTTGTCAACTAAATTTGCCCGCAGAATGCGAGCGAGGTACGAGCTATTTACGGGGTATATAGTTATATATAAGGGTTGCTGCAGCGGGGCGGCTGTTGTTGTAGAGTCTCAGGGAAGTTGCCTGCCCTGCACGCGGGGCTATATATTCCATATATATATATATCCCACCGCGTATTCGATCCGTGGAACGTGGAATTCTCTGTGGAAGTTGGAAGCACGCGCTGCGGACTGCGGCCGATGCTCAAATCTGTCTGTTGCAGAGAGAATGGATCGGCGGAGATGCAATTCAGCTATTATTAATTTTATACAATTTAACTTTCCCAGTTTGTGGCTTTCTACACATAGGAAAGTGGCATCAACACTTCTTAGTTCTCTTAGTTCTGAGAACAGCCATATACATTTAATTCCTTTCCCTCCTTCTTTTTTTCTTCTTCTGGAAGGTCAGTATTTACGTGTGGCCTCTATCGCTCTCAAAGTAAGCTAGCCTAGAATGTCACTATAATTCTTCAAACAATGCTGAATGTGAAAATACACTATATATTGCGCCTGATTTGGAATAGCATGATTTTACCGATCGCACCATCTCAATAAATTCTTATAATGTGTGCGTTGTCACCAGGCCCCAGGCCCCAAGATCCAAGACCCAGGCCCCAGGACGCGAAGCCCGAGCCTATACAACCGCACATTGCCCTTGCCCGTATGAAGTTGATGCTCTAATGCTCGATTGATAAATTCTACTTTCTGCAAACTTAAAAAATATCATCCTTTTCCAATCAACCGCCTACCCCCTTAAAATTAACCAATTATCCAATTGTGTTCAATTAACTTCTTTTTGCTATCAATTTTTAACTAAATCATCTTTCAAACTTTAAGTTGCGTATTATTTATATATATATATATATATATGTATATATATGTATATATAAATATGTGTGTATATAAATATGTGTGTATATAAATATGTGTGTATATAAATATGTGTGTATATAAATATATATATTACATATTGATCCTAAACCCTAAAGCATTGATTATACAAATAAATAAAGAATGATCGGTAATTTGATACAGGGTAAGATGTATACACAAAACTTTTGTAGTATATATATAACTTTGCGTCAGCTGTATGGAGTATACTCATCACTCATCCAACCAAAAAAAAATGAAATCTCGAAAAATCAACCGTTGGATGCATTGCATAAATCTCAAATCCCCGAATGATTCATCCTCAATCTTCAACCCCTGCCTCGTTCTCTACTTTCGTGACAAAACGTTGCCAGCTCCCGCCATCTTCACAACCGCACTGATCATCTTAATTTTATTTTAAACCTACCCTTATTTCCATGGTCATTATTATTGTAAACACACGTTTTCATTCTTAATTATTTATTCATCCTCATGCATATCTACATTTGGAAATTTCCTCCCTTCTCTCCCCCTTTTAAAAAAATGCCCAACAATAAAAATTTATCTTTGTTAAATCCACTAATAATTGCAATGCATGAGCATATGATACACATTATTTATACTCATTACCTATACTTATTTCTTATAAATTTCTTGATAAAACCTAAAATCTTACCACACAGAGCATAATTTAACAGGCAGATGTGATCGATATTAACCAGTATGATTGCGCAGTATACAATCACATCAATAACACTGTATATGCATTACAGAGATGTTTAGAATTGTAGGATGAACAATAACCTTTTAATTTTCTTGTTCTGAGTTACATAACTCTTGAACGTTGTTATCTATCGATCTATTTATCTTAACTAATACGTGGTATCCTCTCAACTAAGTATGGAATCCATCGCTTTGCTGGCTTTTTTATTTCGATGCCTAATAACTCGACTCGATCTCCGTCTTTTAGCTTGTGCGCTTCCAACTTTGGCAATAGATTTATTACCGCTTCCCAGTCCTAAATCATAACCTTTATTGGAATACTCAGGAGTATCAACAACCATGGCATTATTTTTAAAATATCTAACAATTCTTTTAATAAAAGTTTTATGAATGATTTTATACCTTAAAACATTTTTCATTATAAGATCAAACCCATTTTCTATTTCATTCACCTGTACCGGTATCCGTTTATCTCTTTCAATTTCTTGAAACAAAATAAATTCCATACTATTGTTATTGTTGATTTCTCGAAGTTTCCTCTTATAGTTTTTATGATCACTAAAATCAATCACTTCAATATCATGACTACCATAGATTCTCCGAAATCCAATAAAGATGGGTAGTATTGGAATAATCGTGCCTTCTCTCCACACTGTTTCATGTTTCTCTTCTAATCCAAACAAAAATTCATAGTGACTATTGATTTCTTCAAATAGATCTTTACCTTGAATATCATACATCCCATCACCATTCGTAGTTTCATGACTTAAGACAATCCGTTTACTAATATCATCACTTTTCTGTGAAGCTTCATTACCTTTATTATCATTGGTCCTTTCAGTATTTTTATTATCATCATTATGATTAAAATCATCTTTAGTATTACTTGTTTTGTTGTCTTTATCATATCCATGTATTAAGTTTTCATCATCTTCACCAAAGAAATGATAACCTTTAACACATTTCCCCTGGTTGAACATATCAATTCTACGGCTTCTAATTATAACATCTTGTAATTCAAACTCATCCAAATTAATACAAATGGATGTACTCTTTTGACATCTAATTATAATTCTTTTACTTGGGAAATGAACATAAATTCCAAATAAACTTAGTAATTGTGTAGTGCGTAATTTATATTTTAATCGTTCCTCCTTTGTCAATATTTGTTCTTCTAATAGGATTTCACTCATTGGTAATCTTATTGGGGAAAACTCATACTTAGTATAATAATATTGTGAGTCTTCTCGACCAATTAATCGTTTTTCCAACAAGTTGAGGTTTTCCTTAGTTTTTTCATTGATTTTGAGAGTAGTATCGATTTTCATTTTGATCATAAAAATTCTTCATCAAACTTAAATAGTATTCATCCAACGCTGAATTCACAAGTAGATTACCATCCAAAATATACTGCCGGCCCAAAGGCTGACGGTAAACCATTTTAGTGGTATTTGAAGCCGAAAAACAAAAAAGGCCTCTCGCGTTTCTATCTTGACAGAGTTCAGGATAAAATGGATGTCTTGATTATTAGTTATTGGTTAGGTGTTGTCTTTATGCATTACAAAAATTCTCTTTACTTGTTATTCTTTCAAACACTCTTTACCAAACAATTAGTCGAGCGAGCCTATGTCATCTTTAGTTGAATATTTAGAAGACCAAGAAAATCTTGAAAAACAGGCACGTGAACAGATGCCATATGATCCAAACGAATGCACATTTCCTAAAGGACCGCTAAGGCAAGAATTATACGCTTGCTTAACCTGTTATAGATCAACCAAACAATTAAATGCAATTTGTTATGCATGTAGTATTAAATGCCATACATCTCATGAATTAGTTGAATTATTTACAAAACGTTCATTTACTTGTGATTGTGGAACATCAAAAGTTAAAGGTCCATGTCTTGTACGTTATCCACAATGGTCGAAATTGATGAACGATTCACAATTCAATGATCAATTTGAATCAGACATTCCAGATTCAAATAATAGGTATAACCATAATTTTAAAGGACTATTCTGTGATTGTAACAATCATTATAACCCATTAACTGATAGCAACATGATTCAATGTATTTTGGGATCAAAATGTGATGAAGATTGGTATCACGAGGAATGTATTATGGGATTAAAACCAGGTATTATCAACAGGAACCCTAAATCAGGCGCAAATAAGTTGAATGAATTATCCGAACCAGGGCTGGATGCAAAAACTGAAAACGAAAGGAAAATAAAACAAGAAGATGATAATAAAAATGATACACAGGACAACGACGACGACGAAGCATATGACGTTCTTTCTCTTCCCGGATTTCCATCTTTAGACTCTTTTGAAACAATAATATGTTGGAAATGTGCTAACCAATATCCACAAGAAATGGATGAATTGATAAAATACTTAAATTGTGAAATAATCGAACATATACCAGCCGAATCACTGGACATGAGGATACAGAAATCATCGTCATTGAACGATCAAAAGTTTGAACATTCTACCAAACGTGCTAAAAAGTCCTACCCCAAGACACTATTTTTGAAAGAGGATTATAAAAATAAGTTAGGTGAAGTTTTAAAGAAGTATCCAACTTCAAAATTATCACTTTTTTTGAAAAAGTATTCATTTCTTTATCAAAATGATCCTATATATAGACCACCCGATGATGAGGACGATTCCTCATCAGTGTTTGAGCTTGGTATTCGTGAATTGAATAATCTACCAAGTGACAAAGCAGCCGAAGGTTTAGCAGCTTACGAAAAAATCAAGTTGAAATTAACCGAGTTTTTGAAACCTTTTGCCGAAGAGGGTAAAGTTGTTACTGCAGATGAAGTTAAAGCCTTCTTCAATACGGAAATTAGAAAATAAATAGTTTGTTTTACTTTTAAATTTATTTTAAAAACAACAAAACAAATATCAAAAAATTGAATAAAGATTTATATATATACACTTTCGTTTCACATTAACCTTTTTTTTGGTTTTGAATAAAATCTAATGTGGTGTATTGTTTCTACCCGTTCTAGGAAAACGCGTGTTGCTACTACCATTTACATTGCTTGTACGTTTTTCTAGTTCTGCCTGAAGTACTGCCAAATACCCCTTCCAAACTCGGCAATCATTCTCCAACTCCTTAGATTTTTTGTCAACATATTTTTGTTGTTCATTCATACTTTCAAGTTGAATCTTCTTAAAAACTCCTTTTGACTCCTCTTGCAGCTTTTTACTTTCAGTTTCTAAATTTTTTACGACAGCAGCTAATTCAGCCGCATTGGATGAAACTTCTTGATATCTTTGTCTAACAGAAAAAGATTCTTTCTCTGCATCATCCAACTGCATCCTTAATTCCTCCAACCTTTTGTTCAAAGAGTCAATTTCAACTTTTTGCTGATCATTATCTGGTATAGAATCATCAGCATAAAAATTGTATACTTTATATCTTTTTTTCAATCCTTTCTTGGTGCCAAGATCAGAGTCCACATTTACTAATTGAACCAGTTTTTCATATTCAGAACTATGTTTCTCTTTGACTTTACCACGTGCTTCAATTTTAACACTTAGATCACGGTCCTTTTTAAAAAGTTCACCGCATTCAAAATTTCCCTGATCAATAACAAATTGCCTCTCAGTTTCATCCAAATGGATGAACTCCAATTGCTTCTTGGTCTTGTTCACCCATTGCATCATTTCTTGAAATGTATTATTGATCAGGTTAGTCAAATGGGATTGGTACTCTCTATATGTGAAAGTGTCTGGAATTGGACTAGAAATTGTTAGTTGATCGGGATTCGGCCTTGCCCTTTTCGTACCATTCTCAATTTTAACTTTCGGAGAAGAGTCTGACTTATGGTTTTCACCAAAACTATTACCCGTATTAAACGTCGTTAATTCAATTCCTCTAATAGTATCGATTTTTTCTTGTAATTTTGAATCAAAGTATGAATAATTGTCTAACTTATTTATACCAATCGTGGTAGAAAGTTCAGAAGGCATATCCAACGTCTGTCTAACTTCTTTAACTAATAATCCATCCATTATATGTGGAAGCTGTGTTGGGATTCTTTGTGAAAAGGGATATGAATACTTCTCAGGTTCAACTAGCCAATCAATAAGAGAATCAGGCACAGGTTGCAAAGTAGAAGGCAATTCAACTTTGACTTTACTTAATGCGGCAATTGAAAGCAAAGCTAATAATGAATTAAATTTAAGTTTTTCTTCGGGTGTTTTATCCTTTGTTGAATTTCCATTGTTAATTGAATTAATATCATTACGATTGTGATTAGTATTACTAGTCCTTGACCTTCTAAGATTTTTACTTCTTTTAAAATCCTCATTGTAAATTATATCATCACTGGCATTTAGTTCCCATTCATAATGTTCTAGCGATTCCAAAATCATTGGTTTAAGAATCGGAACTTGATGATTTAATATACTCGATAATTCTTCAAAGTTTGTAAAATTAGAATCTAATGATAGAATTAAATCACTTTTCAAATCTTCAAACTGTAATAAATATTTTAATTGTGATGACAGAATGAGATAGACATTTAATTTTTTACCTCTCTTCTCTTCCAGCAATCTAATAAACTCTTCATTATTTTTAGAAAGTTTCGGTATGTATTCTTCTCTATTGGTACGGGTCTTTCCGTTAGATTGGGTTGATGAAGTCGCTGCTGCAACAGAGGCTGAAAGTTGGGCTTGCTGTTCACGTGCACGTTTTTCAGCGGTCGATGGTCTTCCAGTCTTCTTTTTTCTTCTTTTATCCCCAGATGTGTTGGTAATATTTAAAGTATTATAATCATCAGATGTATTTGAATTATTCTTTTTCCCAGGACCCCGTCCCCTTTTTTTTAAAACAGGTTGTTGTTCAGTAATATGTAAGTCCGAAGGAGTAGGAGGGGACGAAGATGAAGTATTTGTATTATTTTTTGCCGTTAGTTTATCGTCCTTGTGAAAATTAAAGGAGCCATGATTATCATAAAACAAAGAAGAGCCTGAAAATCTATAATATTGCAATCCCCTTTTGCCCAATAAAAAGGACTCTATTAAATCCATTTCTTTTGCATTTGAAACGCTTATAATTATAGTTTTACCCACGTCTCTTTCGACCAATTTATCGAGTATTTCGCTTATTTGATGATATTTATTAGACAAATTTATTATATTTTCTCTTGAATTTAAAAGTAGTAAATTTCTTGGAATGTAATGATCTACGAGTAATGTAGGATGATTAGTAATTTGTTTAATATTGAAAATGAAGGCATCAAGCATCGATTCATCAGACATTTTGTCACAAATTTTTTGTTGCTCATGTGTCACAGTTATATCAGATCTGCCTTCGGTTGATTGATTAGCGTTAGTTTCCAATTTCAAGTAATTCTCTTTCTCCAGATAGGAGAGTATATGCGGTTTATGAAGCTTGATCAAAATATCTACCAACAATTTCTGGTAAACTGTCTGCCCCAAGGGAAGGTAGTAAAGAGGTGTATTTTTCTTTGTTGTCATTGTCACCTGAAAATTCACACCGACTCTTTTTAATTGTTATAAAAAGTTGTAATAATTTTCCACTTTTGAGGATGTATAAGAAAGGACAGAAAGGAAAATTAAAAAAGAATGGAAAGAAAGGAGTAAGCGGTTACAGGGAGAAAAGTAAAAAAAGTATTACCATCGTTGCACATAAGAATGAAGACCCAGGAAAGCTAGCAACGCCAACGCCGAAAGAATAGGAATCGGGAATCGGCGCTGCACATTGCACATTGCACATTGCACACGGAACAAAGAACAAGGAACCTCTGAAACCAAAAACGCAGTACGGATTATGGCCTACTTCCAGTTTCCAGTTTCCAGTTTTGAGCTGCAGCTAATCTCCAACTTCCAACTTCTGCTGGAGGAGTTACTAGTGACGGTATGCAACAGAGGAAAAGGTGAACAGAGCGTAAAGTTTAAAAGAACGAAACTATATAGTATAATAAATAATAAATTGAAAGATAAAGAGAAGATGAAGAATAAATTTTATTCGAGATGAGACCTATTCCAATGGCGAATGTATTCATGGAACCCATGTGTTTTATCTCCTCTTAAGAAGCACGCTTCACAGTTCTCATAGGGACACTTGAATCCAACCGTCTCTGACCAGCTGTTTTTGCCAAGCTTGTAACACACAAATCCTGAAGTTGGTAACTTCACAAATTCACCCAGTGAATTGATACCATGTGTATTAATTAGATGACCCCGATAACATGAGTTGTTTCTTTCATAAAATAGGGAATCAAATTTTTTGGTATCAGTTACTTTACAAAATGGACATAGCGATGGGTAATCACGTTTCATTTTTTTTCCCTTTGAATTATATTGAACGTCTAAAGTGTACCTCTTAACAAGCGGGTCATATTTATTTTTTGCTTCTGATGCTAAATATACATATTTCTTATCGCCATGTTTTATTGCATAATCTAAGGTGTAACCATTAGGTGTATTATATTCCCTGTATGAGTCAATATTGGGTAAACGTTTAACAATTTGATTAGCGCACCCATAGCTGGTTTTGGAGACTTTAAAACACTTGCTACATCTATGTTTGCATTCTGAAATTTTTGGTAAATCATCAATTGGTTCAAATCGTTTAGGTAAATACTTGGAAAAATCCTCCAAACTTTTATTATTTTCATATTCGGAGGATGATGGAGTGCCCGAGTCGGTATAGCATTTTTCATAGTCAAAATTATTAGCAGCCTTCTCCTCCTTATCGTATTTTTGATAAGTAGTTGTAAATAATTCAATTGGCTGTGTGATTCCAGAAAAGCTCCCTAGCTCCTGTTTTGTTGCTGCTAAAAACAAATATTCTTGATCACTAATTGAGAGTCTTTTCACTGGTTGTGTAGAAACTCTTCCAAAGTTTTCACTTTTTGATTTCTTATGTGAATATGTATTGTTATGTTCTGGATATTTATTATGTTCCATATCATATTCCAAGGATTTAGTTAATGATGTGCTAAAAATATTCGTAGTGCCATGCTGAAAGTCACCCAATATGTTGTCTTCTTCAGGATAAAACAGTTCCGATGGTGCTGCTGCTAAATGATTATTATCCTCATCAAATGTATCCGTAGAAAAAAATGAATTATATGGATCAAATAAAATTTTATTGAACTCATTCGTTAATTCGATGTTGCTCTTCTCATCTATCTTGTGTTTTGAACCTTTAGAATTATTAAGTTGATAGGTGCTAACTGTATTTGCAGAGTTACTATGTGTGGTACCATCCATTAATGTTGATTCTGTACTGCATGTGTAGTCTAAGATTGATGGAAACTGCCCACTATTTCTTGGTTCTTCTTCTATATTTATTGGAGTTGACTCAGAAAGTAAATCAGTAAACATTTTGTCTATTTTATTTATGTCTTGGCTTGAACTTTCCGGAGTCATTTGAGTGTTAATTTTTTTTCACTTTTTTTGCAGGTCTGACTAAATTGAAATACTAACACTAAAAGTTCCTATCAATATATAACAAAGGAAAAAGGAAAGTAAAGCAATCCGCTAAAAGCCAGGTATGCAAAAGTTTTGCTAAAACAGAACCTGTTTATATTTTGTTTGCAATATCCTAGCAAAAAATTGATTATTTAGACTAGTATAGTAAATCAAAAGGAAAAACACGGATAATTACCACAGTTATTGAGCTAAAAAAATAACTCATGCTGTAATCGGTTAATTTTAGCTTAAAATTTAGCTGAGGGTACAATATTTAAAATAAAACCTAATAGTTTACCCCATTTTGACTTTAAAAATTTTAAACTGCACGAATGACTACAACAGTATGATTTTTCGTTATAGTTCCAGAACAGGCCAAAAAATTTGATAGGGGTAAAAGGCGTTTTTTAGACAAAGGAAATAAGGATATTGTAACATTACAAATTGGAAACAGCCAAGAAACAATTTAGAAAATGTACAAATTTAGGGAAAACCAGTGCCCGATTTATCGATATAATATCACCTTTTTGGAATAAATGTAACCTAAACAGTATAGGAAGGGTAGATTTGATATCCTGTGATAATTACACTAACATAATTACACATATAATATGAAAATAAATTTCATTGTTCTAGATTCATGTACAATAAGCATAAACAGAACATGTCCGATTTTTCTGCCGGTGAAGCAAAGGTCAGGTTGTTGGATTTCTTTTGAATCAGCATGTACATATATCATAGGTGGGGCAATGATAACTGTAATTACATATTGTAAATATTTAATTCATCAATATACATCTACATGCATATGCAAGATTTTGAAATAGTGTCCCAATTTACAATAGCACAAATGATTGTTGTTTTTGATTGTTATCTATAGTGTTCCTTGCTCCCACATCCCAAATAGCAAAGTCTCGGTCACGATATCTTCTTTTTCGGAGTTAAAGTTAAACAACAGTTTCGCATATTTTTTTTCTTTCTAAATTTTATTACATAAGCAAGCATATACTATCGACGCGACGCCAAAATCTCCGGGTCCAAGTTTCTTTTTCGGGAAACCGTTGGCCTGAGGTCTGGGGTCTGGGGTAAACATTGTGTTGAATAAAGGACAAAGAGATGGCAACAGCTTAATAATCTTGTAAACTGGAATTTTTATTCTGTTTTATTTTTAAAACACTGAGTTAGAGTACCTACGCTCGTTAAACTTTCCACTTCATACATTCATATATATTTAGATACCTCAAATAATGTTCAAGTTCGTATCGTCCCTTTTTAAAACAACACCAGTTCCCATTATACCAGTGACCCGGGAGCTTATTAACAAGAGAAGTAAGCTTTGCACAACATTGAATCATATTTACAATGCCCAAATCGGATTAATCACAAAGGGGCTACCAGATGGGATAGAAAATAATGTTCCATTACTCAAGTATTATACATCCTATTTAGAATCTTATAATAATGAATTAATCGAACTATCCAATAATGAATTGTATGCATTAGATTTTCCAGAAGAGAATTTTATTTCAATTATAGACAAGCAATTAGATGGAAAATTATCAGAGCTTGAATCTATTAATAATCAGATAACACCAGCAGACCTAAGGTTATTAGATGAACATTATAGTTCTCAAATTGATTTATTTTTTTCAACTTTCCATACGAATAGAATTTCGGCGTCTTTCGAATTAAAAGAATATTTATACCCTAAGCCATTACTGCAAATTTATAATGCTAAAAATGTTGTTGATCAGGCCATCACAACAACATCTAAAATGTTAACCTTGAATGATTATCCAGTACCTAAATTTGAAATTGTTGATTCTGATGAAAATTTGAAAATTTATTGTGTTGCTCCACATGTCGTCCATATCATGTTTGAATTATTCAAAAATGCAACCTTACCTTCCATAGCCAAGGGCAAACCAATATTGATTAGTATTAATGTTGATGAATCAGACCCAAATACTATTGTTTTGAAAATCAAAGATAATGGTGGTGGAATGAAAGATTCAATGGTTAAAAAGATTTGGCAATTTCATTATACAACTACGAAGGATAGCGATCGTGATCCAATTCATGGTTTTGGTATGGGATTGCCGTTGTGTAAAGTGTTTGCGGAGTTCAATGATGGATCATTAACTTTAATTAATACACAAGGGGAAGGTGTTGCAGTGTATTTGAAACTTCCCAAGGGAATAGAACAATAAAACATCAGATACTGTTTTTTCTTGCATTTTCAATCTAAATCATTATTGTTCATTTTTTAAAATTTTCGTGATTTTATGTTTTGAGTATTTATTCAGATATGCATTGTAGGGTTATTAGTTACATCATAAACGAAGCAATTTATAGAAAAATGTATACATAGAATTTTATTTATTTTATTATTTTTGACAGATAAATATTAAGAAAAAAAGCAAATGGATCTAAAGTTTAAAGTCTAAATTATAAAAGTGAGAGCCGATATGCTTTCTGCAAGTGTTTAGTGTTGTCACAAATACAAAACTCTGGTTCTTCTTTTAATAATTTTATCAATATCTTTATTGGAATGTTCCTTTTCAGCTTTTTCAATTTGATACATTAATTCTTTGGCATCTGTTTCGCACATGACCTCATTCCTAAATATAAAGTAATCACCTTTAACATTTAGTCCGCAAATAACACATTTCAAACAGTCTATATGAAAAACTTCATTAACCTCATTTTGAAGACATTCCCCTTCAACACCTTTATTACAAATTTTGCATAACGACCCATTTAACTCATGAAAATGACGTTCACAATATGGCTGATCATTATAGACATAACATGAACTTCCTTTATTAAACTTGGAATTACATTTATGACATCCAAAACAAGCACGATGCCATTGACCTGATAATTGGTTATCCTTTGACCATATTTTCTTTTCACCTTCTAATATAGGCAAACCACATTTGCGACAAGGACCCTCACCAGGTGGATAGTAAACCTGATTGGTATTATCAAAAGTATTGGTTGTTGCTCCTTCAAATGTGGTATTTTGGTCTGGTGTTGTGAATCCTGATGACATAGGCATAATAGCACTACCGTCAGATGGTGAGTAACTACTATATGAATTATATTGATGAGAGTGAGTATGTGAATTGGCATGACAGTCGGAGTGGTTGTGTGCATGTAATTGTGGAAAATATTCGGTGTTAACAGGCGTGTTCTGCTGCTGCTGCTGCTGTTGTTGTTGTTGTGATACCTTTTCAAAGTGACGTGGAGGTATTTCAAATCCATCTGCAGGTTTTAAGCTATTGTTATACTTATCAATTTTATCAACTTGATTACTGCTATGCTGGAAATTATCTAGATCATTGATCAGTTCGTTAATACTTTCAATACTGTCACTGTTTGCACTAACAAGCGGAGGCACTGGTGGAACAACACGCTCAGTGTTCGATATGCCAGAGTCATATATAGTATTTGGAGTATCAACAGCTGTAGCAATACGTTTAGTAAATCCTCTACGCAACAATTGATCGTCATCACTAAGAATATTATCAATAATTAGATTGGTCGAGCCAATAGTAGGTTCGACATTTCCACCAATATTACCAGTTTCTGCGTCTTTAAAAAGTGCATCTTCATTATCATTTAGTGAAGAGGCATCATCTACATTCACAGTTGGAAGTTCAGCAATACCTGAGCTTGATGCTCTATTTGACGGTGCATGATAACTACTTTGGCTCCTTGTGTGATCTTCAGAATCACCTTCATGAATAATACTCATTTCGTTAAATTGATTACCGCCAGAGTATGAATTAAAATCATCATTATAACTATTATCAGTGTAATTTCCATTGGCGGAATTTTCAATAGCAATTTGATCTTCGCTATTTAAACTTTGTAAATTATAAATCTTCATGTCATTTGTGCTCAGTGTACTGATCCTTTTACTTTTTTGGTTGTATGTATTTGTTACATCTGGAACAAGTGGTATCATGCCCGGTTCAATTTCTGTTGAGTTGATCGTTTTCCTTAAACCACCTAGACCACCCAAAGTTTCATGAGATAAATTTTGAACATACTCATCTTGATAGTCATCATCCACATTGATATGTGCCATGAATTTTTCATCAAATGATTCTACAGAGCTTTCTGATTTCGTAGATCCTGCTGGTGATTGTAACAGTTTGTTCGTATCTGGTATATTTAATTGATTTCTTGGTTCATAAATCGAATTTCTTTGAGATGACCCTATGTGTTGTTGTTCTTTATCTTGAACATGATCTTCCATGTCAGCAGATTGGGTACGCTCAGAATGAAAATTTAGAGGAACCTCATCACTTGAATTGCCCTCTTCAGCATCATAAAAAGACCTTGGTCCGTTAATCTTAGGGATCTGCCTTTCAGTTTCAAGATTATGATTAAATTCATCATTAATTGGAAGCGTTTGCTGAACGTGCAGACCATCATTTTCAAAAGATAAATCATGATGATCTATATTGGCAGAGACCATTGAATTTCGATTTGAATTTGTCAATTGAATCTTAGGTATAATTAGATCAGAAGTTACACGTGGAGAATCATTGGTATCTAAGTTATTGGCAACAGGTTCTACTGGTTTTCTTTCCTTTGTAGTTTTTAAATTTAATTTATTTTGTGCATAATTTTTGATGCTGTTTTTTTTCTCTGAAGTGGAAGTTGGAGAATGATTTGAATGTGCGGATGAATGGTTAAAAGTATTAATTAAATTTGGAGCTGAATTATTGGTACCACGAGAGGAATTGGGAGTTGTAAAATTTCTAGATTTTCCTGAAAGGCTACTACCTGAATTTTGAACTGAATTTTTATATCTTGGATTTGGTAGGGACATATTCGGAGAATTTAAATTACTAGAACTGCTATTTTGTGAATTTTGCGATATTGAACGAAACTGACTTTTCTCTGGAGAAGAATTCGAAGAAAAATTTTGAGAAGCTGATAAAGATCTATTTGGCGGTCTATGACTAGAATTTAAATTACCAGAAGAATGTGATCTATGGGCCGAAGTAAAACTTCTATTTTTCTCAGGTGGTTTATAGACATCAAAACCTGCTCTTTCATAAACACCACGTACACGTACTTTGGTTGTTAAAGGAGGGAATGCACTCTGAAATTTAACCTGAGGGTATGGGGATTTCATAAAATCTGGTAACGTATTCAATTCTAAATTAGAAGCTGGTTTAATGAAATGTTCTTGTTTTGCTGCGATCTTCTGTTTCTGCATTTTGTTTTATTTGCTATTTTTGGTTGTGGAAAACAATAAGTACAATAAGTAATAATAGTGTAAAAAATGGTATAGTAGAATATGATTGTAACCGAATGCTATATATATATATATATATATATATATATATTTAATGTATATTTAATGTATATTAGTCAAGGATGATAAAGTTTAAATGTGCTGCAAAGTCTGGGTGGAGGTGGGTAACGTGGACGAATATATAAACATAGATACTCTTAAGATATCTTTTATTATTATATATATAGATGTATCTATAGATAGATGGTATATATAGGTTGCAACACTAGAATGTCTCAGGAAAGAAGAGGGCAGACCCCAGATCAACAAATGTCAAAAGCCAAATATCAACAGTATACTGCCGTCAACGCTCGACGCTCTCGACGCGCTCTAATCTCCAGCCGCTAAAAAACCAGAAACAGAAAACTAGAACTAAACACTGAATACAATACTAAACACAAAACACGCCGCAAGCACAGTGCACTGAGCCTACCCAAGCCCGCCGACGCGTCGCCCCGGTTCTCTGAAAGGATTTCCACACTTCCTAGCCACATCTACCACAATGAAAACCATAAACAATATACAATAAACAATCACAAAAATACCCATAGAAAACCCCAAAATGCCCCATTCAATGATCATACTCATATAATAATAATATCTCTCCAATGTTTCCATTAAAATGATTTCATCAACCGTCCAGATCCTTGTACTCAATTCCGATCTTGCAGGACTAGCGGTTCCCGATGTAACGACTACTTCGCTTTCGTTACTCAACCGGTCCCATTCGTTCATTTCTTCCCCTTCTTCCCTTTCTTCTTTAACCTCATTCAATCCACCCAAATCTGGAATGATACCTCCTTTTATGTTTACCCCATATTGCCCTTTAATCAAACCATTGGCTTCACAAATCATTGTCGTGGCTGATGTATCAATCGATGTACTGCCTGTAACATTAACAGGGGAAATTGCAGTAATAGATGATGATGATGAAGGTGTAGAAGGTGACTTTATGTTATTATTAGTAGTAACAGAATGTGTTGAACTATTTCCCTGATCAATTTCGACGCTTTGTTCCGGTGAGCAAAGTGGCGATGATAACGGTGGCTCATATCGAACTTGTTCTTTATCTTCGCTTTCATCTATAGCATTAACTCCTCTAACCGTTTCCAACTGTTCACTATCGATATATGATGATTCGTTGTTCATTTTGCTGTTTCTTGTTTGTTGACCTGTAACCAATAAAATAACAGAAAGAAAGAAAAAAAACTATGATTGATTGAACAAAGAAGAAAAAATATATACGGGGGGTTTAAAGCCTTGAGCCTAGCCCCTCTTACTGCTGATGGATAAATCAACTCCGCGATTTGTCATCTCTCCGTTCTCTGCTGATAATAATCACTAATAAAGATTTTCTTATACAATCACTTAAAATGATTTAAATTTATGTATACACCGATACATAGAGTGTTATGAGAAAAAAATGCGTCGTTACTAGTATTAATAACCAATGAAAATATAAATAATCATTTTTCTTTTTTTTTTAATGCATGCAATTTAATTCAATAATGTTTCTGAGAACACATAGCTTTAATACTAAAAATTAACCAACAAATAATCACGAATGGTAAAAATATAAATGCGTTCACAAAAATAAATGGTAAACCAATTATGGTATTTAATGAAATAGATATTAGTCGTTTCCTCTGTTTTGCTAATTGAAGTTTTATCTTATATTTCTTCGTTTCTTTTTTTATTTTTGATTCAATATTCCTACAATGTCTAATAGCATCGTTAACTGGAAGTTCCAATAAATCCAATGGAAATAGAGATTCAAATTCAGATAATTTGAAGGTGTACTTAGCTAAAAGTGTATGTGGTAATACGTCAGACAGCAATCCTTTAATATTATTTTCTTTAACCAATTTTTCTCCATTGTTAATAAAATAATGTCGAAGATCTCCATAATCTCCAGACTCGTAGATGCTAATTAATACACTTATCCCATATATAAAGCTATCCAATTTCTTTTCAATATTTTCACATTCTTGAGTGAAAAGGGTTGCAACAATTGCATTTTTAATAACAATGTTATTATCCATAATATGTGTAAGGCTGATAACCATTGAGTGAATTAATCGGGAAAGCGATTGAAATGCGTTGAACAGTTCCACCTCATCTTCTCGATTTAATTTACAAGTTGGTAAATTAATTAATGCTGAAATATAATGTGTCGATATTATTTTGAGATCATAATCAAGTTGTTTAATAGATTGATAAAATTGAAAAAGTGACATCTGGTTCTTTATTAGTTTTGGTTCAAGCAGTCTAATAATTTCATAATATTCCCCTGTTATTCCCCAGTACTGACAATATGAAGTTTCATTATTATCTAATTCTGCATATTTGTCAAAATTGCTCTGTTTCAAAGTTTTCAATGTCATCTTTTGGGTATATAACATGTGTAATATGTTATTTATCGGTTCATATTGAGAATAGCACGTATCATTTTTGAAATTGTTTATGGGTTCTATGGTAGTTAAAAGTTTGGTATTGTCGTGAAAATCGGTAAATGATTCTTCAGAAAGATAAGAGAAATGGGTGTCTGTTAAATTTTGTGAATATCGATCAAAAAGTGAAGAATATGATTCTGTGGGATTGGGATATTGTATTTTCATTACGTGAAATCAAAGAAAACAGAGCTTGGTTGTAGCAAAGAGGCTTAAAAATTTAATTGATGTTTCTAAGTAGCTCTAAGCTAAGGTATCTTGAAAGAATCTAATTTCTTGTCAAGAAAGGTGTCGAAGATCAACGGTTTATGTTCAATACAAAAACAAAACACTGGGCCGAGCGAGATCTCGCATCTTGCATCTCAAGTTTCTCACCTGTGTCAACAGTGGACAGTCAGCAACATTGAACGGAAATGCCAAATGTCAATTCCCACCCCTGGCTCCCAACACGAGGCTCCAGGCCTCAGATTGAAAATATACAGTAATTCTAAATTTAACCTCTTATCTAACAAAATTTATACATGATATTTTATAAATTATAATCCATATTTACAAATACGATAATATTATCGTCTCAAATTCTATCTAGTCTCCATTGGTGAATAGTTACCCCCCAGGGACCGCTGCTCAATTTTGTATTTTAATCTTCTGTAAAGCAACATACTTAAAATACCAAAGGATGAAGCAGTGACAAGCAAAATGATAAAATCAACACCCTTTTTACCACCATCTTGATCAATATCCCCTATTTTCCTCAACTGTATACCTAGAAAAAGTTGAATTAAAAATTTAGGTGAACATATAATACATGCAAGGAAAAATGCCGATGGTGATAAATGAGGAACACATCCCAACCCACCATTAGTTATAGAATATGGTAAGGGACATAGTTTCATCAATGTGAGTATAATTATTTCTTGCATGAATGTAGTATCGGAATCTTTTATAACTGATACAAAAAGTTGTAAGTTTTCATGCGAATCAATTATTTGCTGGGATCTTTCTCTAAAGAAATATTTAAAACAGCATAACGAAACGGTCGACATAATACTGGAAGTTATAGCAATTAATGGGAATCCACCAAATCCATAGACTATTCCAATGATAATACACAATGAGGAAAAGCCAATTAACGGTGGAAAACTGACAATACTTAGTAAAAATACAAATATAAGGACACCTTTGAATCCCATTTCTCTAATATGATTCGATGCATCAATTGTATATGATATAATCTTTTGGTAATTTATCATCATTGTTATCCCCAATGTAAAATTCAACATTAGGGCAACCACCACTCCAACTCTCATTTCCGGCGAGAGGTTACTAAATGATGACCTAATGTTGTTGCTGGTTGAACTCACCACACTTCTTATCCTATCCATTGATTAATGTCAGATATATTAACCAAGACTGATTGTTATAGAGCTTGGAGGCAGATTAAGTAAGAATCTTAGTGATTCGTACTTTGTAACGTTAGCCTTTCGACCTCAGGCTTTATACACTCACTCTACACTCTGGGCTCCGGGCTCTCTACTCTCTACCAACTTCACGCTCCGCGCCCCGCGTTATATCCCGAGTGCCAAGCTCCAAGGTCCAACACCCAAGACAATAACCGGGTCTTGTCTTCGCCTCATCATGAATAAAAGCGTTATTTCATTGATTTCAGTGCTTCTATCTTCATATAGACAAAATAAAAGAACAAAGGCACATAATAAATAACTTTTTAAAGTAGAATGCTGGGGTTTATATTACGAAGTATGAGGTTTTCACGCTGGTCAAAATGGTATTCCAGAAGTCAACGTTGGTGTAGAAGGAATGGAATTACACGACGATTGAATATATTATTCAACATCTTCTTGATATACTTAGCATTTAAAGCATTTAGGATATGGACAGAATCATTTCAAAGAAAAGAACCTCTTTGGAATGTTACCAAATATAGATTAAAAACAGCTTTATTTTCCGATGAATATAAAAAGTTATATTTTGGATCAACTGGACGCAAGGAGCCATTAATGTTTGATCAAGTCAGACGTTTACTAATAGATGAATATTTAAAAGAATTGGAGGCATCTCCGTTGAATTATACAATATACTTTTCTGAACTTTCTCAAAAAGCGTGGAATTTTCAGAATGACCAAAAATCTAAATTGACACTCGATGATAAGTCATTCCAAGAATTTATGCAAGATTTCGCCGAATTGACATCTGATAATAAATTATCCTTCCCAAACCCAGAAAGACGAATAACAAACGAGGGGAAACCAGTTATTTGGAATACGGTATTTATTGATGATGCTTATGCAAGAGTGTCCTACGATTATTTATCAAAATTGATGGAATTCGATGAAATATTTTTACTTGATCTAAAATTAAAGCACGATATTGTTCTTAATTCATTACCTCTTGGGAAAAGTTCATTTTATGAGGGTTCTGGTTATGTGTTCATTGGAGGTAGTACTTACTCTTGGTATTCATTGCTGTCAATTCAAGCATTAAGAAAAACAGGGTCCACCAAACCTGTCGAATTAATGATACCAAATAAAAAGGATATTGACCCTTTATTGTGCGATAAAGTTTTACCTATGTATAATGCAAAATGTGTTGCATTTGATGATGTATATCCAAAAAGTGTATTAAAGAAATTCAATGCAAGTGGTTACCAACTTAAAGCATTAGCAATATTAGCATCTTCTTTTAAGAAAGTATTTTATCTTGATTCAGATGTTTTTACTGTTGAAAACCCAGATATTTTATTTGATTCAGACCTTTTTAAAACACACGGTATGATTACTTGGCCCGATTTTTGGCGTCGAACAACATCTCCTTCGTTGTATTCGATTCTCGATTTGAACTTCAGTTGGGAACCAATTCGTTTTTTAAATGATTATTTCACTCCCAAAGAGTTATTATACAGGGATGAAGAATTGAATAACCCGAAATCAGAAGTTAATTTACACGATTTAAAAGGAACCTTACCCGATTGGTCAACCGAGGCAGGATTGTTACTTATTGATAAATCTTCACATTTTAATACCTTACTTTTAGCATTATATTACAATATTAATGGTCCCTCTGGATATTATCCACTATTATCTCAAGGTGGTGCAGGTGAGGGTGACAAAGAGACCTGGCCATTTGCAGCACATGTTCTTAACCAGACGTGGTGGCAAGTGAATAAACAACCTGGCAAAACCTATGGGACTTGGATTAAAGACAGAAATTGGATTGTGGATTCTGGTATTATTCAGGTTGATCCATTGGAAGATTGGGAAGGAATTCTAGGGTTGACTTGGACCCAAGAACATTGGAGAAAGGAAATGATTGATCGAGGCGGATATGTCTATAACTATGACTACTCATTTGGTAAGGAAGGTTATCAATACAGTGAAATTATGGGTGCTGCATTGGGTAATGGGGGAATGGCTAGTTTTGCAAAGGATGGTGACAAGATGTGGATACCAATGTATGATGGCAATGATGATATAAATCATTATCCTGTTCCAATGTTATCTAAACCACGAGATATGTTTTATCATATTCACAGTCCTAAACTAGACCCATGGCATTACGTTTTAGATGACCTTTTTACAGATTTATACAATAAGCCAATGAGAAACTTTGGAACTATTTGGCCTAGATTAGGTTGGGATTTTGAAAAATGGGTTTGGGAAACAGTGAGAGAAAACTTATGTGGTTACAAGGAAGATATAGAAAGTGTAAATGGTCTAACACCCCAACAAATTTCCATTGTTCATAATGCTGTCAAAAACTTGAGGTGTTTCCATGGTAGAGATTATGATATGGTATGTAACGGTGAAGAGAATCGTCTTAACAAAAGAATCAACTGGTTGAAAAAAGATGGGGAATCAATATTGAAAACCTCTGGGAGAACTCCATCTGGTTGGAAACTTGATGGTCCAGAACGTGATAGAATAGAAGAACTAGTCGAAAAAAGTTGGAAACAGGATTCATGATTTAATATATTTGAGGTTTGATCCTTTATATTTTACAGAAACTACGAAAATTCTCCTATGCATAATTATAATTTATAGAATATAATCTATCTTTCATTTTTAATCCGGTCATCGTGATTAATCGTGGCTGGTGCGAGGTATCGGATATCCCTTCCCCCTTCCCCCTTCCCCCTTCCCTATTTTTCTCGATTTTATAAGCCGATAATACCCTACCCTGTTCCATATAATTTTAGCAGATTACCTGGGCAAATTCATTTCCCATATAATGGGCGATTAAACAATCAATAAAGCTACAAAATAAAATGTCAGTCCAAAAAGGTGATTCACCACCATTTCCTAATTTATATAAAGTGAAACATGTTGCAGAAAATGCATGCAAGGCGTGTGTATTGTGTTATAAACCAACGAATACTGTACTGATAACGCCAGACAAAAACGATTGGTTCTATGTATGCAATGTACATTTAAAAGATAAAAATTACGCAAAATTGATATACTGTGATGATACAGGAAAAGATACACAATCTGAATGGAAAGAATTATGTGACAAGGTAGATTTAGCACAACGAGAAATACATAAAATAGAGAGACAAGAAAAAGAAAAACTTGACAAGGAGAAAAGCTGGTTGTCTAATATACCATCTTGGAACAGTAAAAATGAGGATAATACTGAGGAAAAGAAGGAAGATAAAGATTTGAATTCAAAGAAAACTAAAAATAAGGATATTATACTGGCAGAACTTAAGGAAAATCAAGATAAGCTCACAATTTTTGAACGTTCGAATATCAAATACAGACTTGAGAAGGTATTTTATAGGGGACGATTAATGCAAGATTACAAGAGACAGAAACAGGTGGAAATTGAAAAAAAGCTAGCAGCTGGGACATTATTTCCGAGTCTGGAAGGATTGTCCAACCTAAAAAATTGAATACATAATATAAAGAATTTATACAGTTTTATTAACGAGATTGTATCAACTAGTTACTTTTTTGATTAAGCAGTAACTTCAGAACAGCCGCCAATCGACGCAACTGTATACTGTTTTATGCACCGGCAGTTGTTCTAAAGTTACTGTTCACTATCGAAAGTTACTGGCTGATACAATCAGTTTAATAACACTGTATTTTTTTAAAAAAAACATAAAATTATTAATAAAGCTTTAAAATGCAAACTAATATAGAAGAACGGTCTGATTTACTTAACTGAACATACTCTCTTTTTTCCATTTGGAACCTTTGACACCACGTACCATTAAATCCATAGTTAATGTTTTTTTTTCACCGTTTTGAAGTTGCACATCAGCTACCGGTACAGTTTTCACATACGTAAATCCTAATTTTTGATATATTTTTCTATTTCTTGGATGACTACTTTCCAAATACAATGAGGCACCTGTGCTTGCATGTCCCGATTTCCCTACACCCTGTTTATTTCGCTGTCTTTCATCATATTTGGAAAGAATATCTTCTTCTTCTTCGTAATACCAAGAAGAATGTGCTGAGTCATTATCCGAGAATGATGAATATCCCGAATAATCTGTTAAATTGTCTGAATCTAGATCAAAAGCAAAATTAAAACTTTGTATTTCACTTTCTAATTTTGATTCTTCGTCGCTTCCTGTACTAGCATTTGAAGTCCCATGATTTTTGTGGCCCATCTCTTCACCATTTTCATAATCATCCTCATCATCCTCATTTGGTTGTTTGTAGACATCTATGTACTTTTGGCAAACATAATCAACTAGTTTTCTAGCTAAACCTTTACCTCTACCCTTAGGAATTGCACCAATATCAGACAGGTACCAACTATAGTCGAACTCGTCACCCAACACTTCTTCTCTGTATCCATCTAAAAGTTGATATTGTTCGTCAAAAACACGTTGACGGGTTTCTTTATTTGCTAACCAAATAAATTTTAAATATCCGCCTTGATACATACTCCATAAGTATGAAAATAAACTGCGATTTTCTGGGCCAGCAGAAGAACCACCTTTTTCTTTCTTAGATTTGTTTTTGGATTGTTTAACTGGTTTTTGAAAACACGCTATAGCTAGAAATGGTGCCTCCGGATCTGTCAATTCACCATCCAAATCACGTACACCGACTAACAATCCTGAAAGGATCGTTGAGTATGTTGTGGCTTCAAAAAGTGCCAAATCCATATCTTCCTTTAGTTTGGATTCTTTAATACCGGAAGTCAAATAAGCGACATATTTGTCATCTTTAAATGCAATTTGAAGTGTTCTTGCAGCTTTTTTGTAATCTTTAATAGTAAGCACTTCGACATGCAAATTTTCTTTCGTATTTAGAGTTGGTTGCTGTTCAGAATTATTTTGCATTGGTTTGTTTGTAAAATTATCTGACGCAGATGATAAGGAATTTGTATTTGTATTCGAATCGTTGGATGATCCAGTAATATTTTTTAACGATTTAGAGATTGCTGAGAAAATCATGCTGATAGTTCTTAGTTGTTTGACCTCTCTTGTAATGCACCTTTTTTAAAAAATGGATACCAGACACCAAGCACCCCGTTACTCGATATATGTATCAAGAGGGGATTACTTCCTTTTATATATATTGGCAGGCTATAAGCTAATGACGGATTCCAATGGCGTATCATACAACTCTTGAACCTTCCTCTTTGTGCTTGCGGTGCCTCTTCTTCCGCCGAGCGCAGCTTCTGCACACCGCGGATACTGAGGTAGACGGCAAGCAAACTCCGCGGTGACTTGCTTGATGTGGGAAACAAGCCAGAAACCAGAATAGTGATTTCAAATTAATTATATATTATTATATACTAAAGGTGTGTACACAAGAAAGAAAAACAGATTGAAAAAAAATAATAACAACAGCCCGCTATATATTCTAATGGATATATATGAATGAAATGCAACAATAGGAAGGGTTAATCAACAATCAACCTGAAAAAGTCTCAATCTTAACATCAGCATCACTTTTAACAATCTTTTCAGCATCTGAACCATCAAGAATAGATTGATTTGTTTTCATAGATCTGATGGTTTCAACATGGGCAACAGTTTCATCTGAATACATTTTTGCAGATGTTTCGCCTTTAATGATCTTTCTAAACAAGTTGACAATTGCGTACCTAGATTCCCAAACTGGATAAACCGTGACAACACCAACAGAAAAGAAAACCCAGAGGAAAGTAACAATAATATAACCCCTGAAGAATGCCTTTGAAAAAATGTATTTTGTTCCATAAAGCGGTATAGGGAACAAAATAAGGAAGAATAAAACAAAGACGGTGACAATGACACATCCTAAATTTCTACGACGAATCATAATATATTCTTCTTCCTTCTGACTTTCTAAGGCTAGCTCTGTAAGATCTTCTCCACTCAGAACATTTGTTAGTCCGTGTGATTCGTCAAATTCACTAATATCGTCTTGTTTAATATCCGTTTTCCATTTGTTCCAATCAAAATCTGCCGGTTTGAGATAAACAATAATAGGAACTACAATAATAGGAACACCAACAGCAACAGTATTACCAGCAGCTAATGCTTCATAAGTTGAAAGTGATGCCAAATTAACGTAACCTGATTGTGACTTAGCGTAACCTAACCAAACCGCAATTGAGATACCAGTTGAAATAGTTGTACCAAAAATCATACCCCATTTTGACATTTTCTTCCAAAATAACGTACAACCCATAGGAACAATACAGACGTTAACGATAATACCAATACATGTGGTAATGAATGAAACATCAAAGTCTGCTCTACCCAAGCCGATGGCTAAAACAATAGCGCAAATACTAAAGACAATAACAGCAGTATGTGTAACCATGACCAACTTCTTACCGGAGGCTTGTGGATTAATATACGCCTTATAAATATCATAGGTCCATAGTGATGACACTGCAACAGTTTCTGAAGAGTATGCTGCAGTACATGCCATAAAAACCATAACTAAAACTGCACCGGCACCTCCTTTTCCCATCAATGTATAAGCTGAAATTGGTAAGACCAAACCTGCGTTTAATTGTGCAGTTGACAGTCTATCTGGATAAGTAGGAAATGCTGTTGTATTTTCTAAAGCTCTACAAGCTAAACCCATAGTGGTTGCTAAAGCATAAGGAAGTGTAAACCAACATAAACCACCCAAAGTATAACCAGTTAATGCTGCTGCAGGATTTGCCGCAATTGCCTTTTGAAATAGTTGTGAATCAACAGCAGCTGCCCAACCTGCACCAAAAAGAATCAATCCAAACAAACCACCATTGACAGAATGGAACGTAAGTAATGATCCCTTCCAATTACCAGAAACGGGATATAGATTCCCAGCTTCGACTAATAAATCATACATCTTACCTGGAGAACCAATTAATGGGGAAGTTGTATATGCCTTGAAGAGAAAAGTCAACATAATAACAAAAATAATAACAACATGTGTCCAGTCAGTTAAAAATGTAGCTTTAATACCACCCATCAACGTATAAATAATAACAAAGAATGGCAATAAAACAGTTGAACCTTCTTTACTAACACCAGTAATGTTAGAAAAAATTGACGCACCGTTAACTAATAGATTTGCTGTATAAAACAATTGTTGGCCAAAAGAATATGCACACATTGTTAAATGAGCCTCCTTACCATATCTAACACGAACAATTTCTTGAAATGTATGTGCGTTTGGTGCCTTTCTTTTCAATTCAATTGCAGCAACAGCAAAAATAATGATTTGAACACAAGCACCGGCACCATACCACCAGGCCGCCGAAATACCAAGCTGATAAGTATCTGTACAAGAAAGTAATAGTGTCGATCCGATAGTCCACGAAGATACAACGGCACTTGCAATCAAACCCGTTTTTATGGAACGTTTAGCTGTTGAAAGCATTTCTGAATCTTGAATTTCGTTGTTATATTTGGCAAGTAACCAAGAAAGAGTAATCATACCAAGTGCAAATGCTGCACCAACCCCGATAATAATACCCCAACCAACGCTTTGGCTGAAAAATTGTGTACTCACGTTTGCCATGTTTGTTGTTAAATGAACTTAAGAAAGGTAAAATAAAAAAGATATCAGAATATATTAAAACAAAAGAGACAAGGATCGACAGTTTATTTTATCAAATCTTAAGCAGAATACGAACAATTTATAAGCTAGCATCTGAAACCCTGAGAATAGATATTTTGACGTGTATTGCATGGCAAAAGATTGAGGTTTGAGTGTATACTGAGCCCTTATCAGAATATATACAGTGTTATTAAACTGATTGTATCAGTAAGTAACTTTCGATAATGAACAGTAACTTTAGAACAACCGCCGGTGCACAATACAACATGCAGTCACGTTGATTGGCGGCTGTTCTCAATTTACTGCTTATTAAGAAAAGTTACAAGCTCAGCAAATCTCGCTGATAACATTGTATATATCATATCTTCATGTTTATATAATTGAATGAACTGTTCTCAAATTAGCTAACTTGAAAAAAAATTAATCAGGGCTGCTGGATTGTTTGAATAATATCTTATTCGGGAACGGCAGTTAATTTCAAAATGAATATTTGTCCAAAACGTGTCATGCAACTTTGATTTTAAAGGGTTGAAAGAAATAACTTAGCGGATCTTGGAAACTAACCCGCTAAGGTTCGCATTTCTCAACTGCACAGACAAGTGTGCATCGATAATTACATGCGTCTGTTATATATTCAGTAGAAGACAATACAAAGTTGAGTAAAGGTATGGTACGCACTGTGGTACAAAAATGCCTGTATAGTTTATACGATAGCGATTTGCGATTGTTTGCTAACCATCGGAAACTAAAAGTTTCAAAATTGTGATATTAGCGTTGCGGCGGACTCAGTTACCAAAAAGGAAATTTTGCACGTTCCCTCGCCTGATAACAGGCCAGATCTTGATCTTTAGAACTTAAAATCCGAGGATGCACAGATGTTGGAATCAGTATAATCAGTACAGTTGTAATCGAAATTTGACGTGCGGCTAAGTTACCCACTACAGAAATTGGACAATTACTATTATTCAACTTCCCTTTTAAGTATAGATAAGTAATTTATAGCAATTAGCTTATCCAACAGATTGTGTCATCAACAAAGTAAAATGGTATACCGAGTGGCTTATAATTAAAAGCCTTTCCAGATTTACTGGCTGTAAATTCCTTAGCGGCTAAGGTTTGGCTAGATTAGCTCCATTTTTTTACAAAAAAAATTATTACGTTTGATTGGTCAATTACAAATTGTAAAAGAGACAACCCGCCAGGAAAAACTAATCTACAATTTCAAAAAACACTTTATGAAAGGTTTATAGAAATATTATAGTTTTAGAAATTAAAAATTGCAGTAGTTTTTAATTTAAAATCAAACACAATAGAATTTAATCTGTGGAAAATATATCAGGTGTTTTGCTTTAATAAGAAATTGAACGGTTCCACATTCAAGTCTCACTTTTTTTTTCATTTTGTTGGTCGACTTCACTAAAAAACTTACAATTAACAAATACGCAAGATCAAAATGAAGTTTAAAAACATCAAAAAGGTTTTAATTGCAAATAGAGGTGAAATTGCCTCAAGAATTATAAGAACTTGTAAAGAATATGGACTTAAATCAATTGCAATCTACCCAAAAGAAGACATAGAGTCATTACACGTTTCCCAAGCAGATATTGCAGTTTTATTATCGGGCACTGGTGCAAACGCTTACGTTGATATTGATCAAATTGTGCAAATTGCAATTGAACAAAAAGCAGATGTTGTCATTCCAGGTTATGGCTTTTTATCGGAAAATTCCCATTTTGCTTCTAAGTTATTCGAAGCTGGAATTGCTTTTGCTGGACCATCTGCTGAATCCGTTGAGAAATTTGGTTTAAAACATTTAGCAAGACAAATTTCAATTGATGCCGATGTACCAGTCGTTCCAGGTACAAAATTAATTGAAGATGTGAAGGAATTAGTTGACGCTTGTAATCATATAGGATATCCAGTTATTCTTAAAGCTACAGCTGGTGGTGGTGGTATGGGATTGAAGGTTTGCTATTCACCGGAAGAAGTTGAAACAAATTTTGCAGAAGTTAAATCTAGAGGTGCTTCTCTTTTTTCAAACACCGGAGTCTTTGTTGAAAAATATATTGAGAGCGGTCGTCATATTGAAGTTCAACTTTTTGGTAATGGTTTAGGCGATGTTGTAACTTATGGTGAAAGGGAATGTTCAATCCAACGTCGCCATCAAAAAGTTATTGAAGAAACCCCAAGTCCTTTCGTTTCCACCATTGGCAAGGAATACAATTTAAGAAAACATTTAACTGATTGTGCAAAAAGATTAGCATCTTCTATTAATTACAAATCCGCTGGTACTGTCGAGTTCTTAGTTGATAATGATACTGGTAAATTTTACTTCTTGGAAATGAATACGAGATTGCAAGTTGAACATGGTATTACAGAAATGGTGTACAACGTTGATCTTGTTTATTTTATGATTTTACAAGCTGATTATGAATTGTCTAAAGGTGGTATCCCTGTTTCAACGTTAAATGCAAATTTGAATTATGATGATAACAATGTCGAAATCCCAAATGGACATGCCATTGAAGTTCGTGTTTATGCCGAAAATCCAATTAGAGATTTTGCTCCATCACCAGGTATCTTGCATTACGTTGAATTTCCAGAACAAAAGACGTCGCAAGCTGGTTATATTGTTAGAGTTGACCACTGGATTGAAACTGGTGGTAAAATTTCTCCATATTTTGATCCTTTATTAGCAAAAGTTATGGTATGGTCACCAGAAAGAACATCAAAAAATATGATTCAAGTATTAAAGGATATTAAAATTCAAGGACCAATCAATAACATTGAGTATTGTATTTGTATTCTTGAAAGTAACAATTTCAAAACTGGCTTAACTTTAACAAACTTTTTGAGTACTTTCAAATTTAATCCAAATTTAATCGAGTTTGAAGAAGCTGGTAATTATACCACCGTTCAAGATGTTGTCGGTCGTCCTGAAGTCAGGCATGGTGTTCCAAGATCAGGTGCTGCAGATGGTTTATCTTTACAACTTGCAAATATTATTGTCAATAATGATTCAAATACCGAAGGTTTAGAGTTTACAATGAAAGGCCCAGTTTTGAAATTTCATTCCAATACTATTGTTGCATTTACTGGTGCCTCCTTCGATATTACATTAAATGATTCTATCAAATTGCAAATGTTTACCGAATTGTTTATTCCAAAAGGAAGTATCATTGATGTTGGAGAAGTTAAAGATAAATCTTCAAAATGTTATATGGCTGTCAAAGGTGGAATTGTTGGTGTTGCCGATTATTTGGGTTCTAAAAGTTGTACTCCAGCATTGAATTTAGGTGGTCATCAAGGTCGTACATTTTTACCAGGTGATTGTTTAGAAATTCAACCATGTAATCTAGAGTTTGAAAGTTTCAAGACAGGGTATAAGCTTCCAAAGGGTCTAATTCCTGAATTCAATTCGAATGAAGTTGTTGTTCGTATGATTAGTGGCCCACATGATACTCCCGATATTGCGTCTGAAGTGGGGTTAGAAACTGTATATTCTCATCCATATACTGTCAACTTTAATTCTAATAGAGGTGCAATAAGACTGGATGGTCCTTCATTTGAGTTCAGCAGGGAAGATGGAGGTGATGGTGGTGGTCATCCTAGTAACATTCTTGAATATCCTTACCCATGTTGTGGGTTGAGTACAGTTGGTTCCATTATGGTTTTGTTTGGTGTTGATGGTGCGACGTTGTCCGGATTTACTTGTGTTTCCGTTCCCTGCGAGATTGACTTTAGAAGATTTGGTCAAGCATCGGTCAATGGTATTATAAAATTCAAATTAATTTCTTACAATGATGCCCTAAAGCTGTTAAAGAAAAGGAAAGAGTTTTTGAACATTGCGTTAAGCCGTCCAGTTGAAATTGATGACGATACTTTTGTTAAGTATGATAATTTGGACAGTTATGATTTTATTGAATCTAAAATAGGCAAATTTTTATACCAACGTCCAAAGACGGATGACTTACCTATGGTTTCATTTAGACAAGGTGGTGAAAGTATGATTCTTATTGATTTTGGTATTTCTGATTTTACTCTGTTCAATAATGGTCGGCAACATGTTCTTTCACTGGAAATTGAAAAACAACTTTCTGGGTTTTACAATTCAATAGAATGTAGCTCAGGTGCAATGTGCATTACATTTGAACCATTAAAGGTTAATAGGGATGAACTTCTAAATAAATTAATTAAAATTGAGTCTAATATATCCGCTATTGAAAAATTGAAAGTTCCTTCACGTGTTTTTAAATTGCCTGTTTGTTTTGATCATAGTGCTTTGACTAAATGCATTGAAAGATACCAACGTTCACAAAGACCACATGCACCCTATTTACCAAGTAATGTTGAATATTTAATGAAAGCCAATTGTATTGAAACATTTGAAGATTTCAAAGAATGTATTGTCGGTAAACCAGAAATTGTTGTTGCAGTTTCATTTTTCTGTGCAAATCCTTTGTTGGTTAATACTGATCCAAGAACCAGATTTTTGACATCCAAATATAATCCTGCACGTACTTCAACACCCGCAGGTGCCATTGGTTCTGGTTCTGTGTCTCATTCCATTTATCCAGTTGAATCACCGGGCGGTTATATGATTTGGGGTATGACATTGCCAAATTGGTATTGGGATACCTTTTCACGTAATCATAAGCAACCATGGCCATTAGAAAATTTTGATCAAGTTGTTTATTATGAAGTTACAGAAGATGAATTGAATGATTTGAATACTCAAATTTTAACCAAAAGATTGACCTTTGAACCAGTTGAAGAAGAATTTGATTTTGCTGAATACGCTAAATTTATCAATTCCATTAAAGAGGAAACCATGGAACTTAAAAAAAGAAAGAGAAAGGCATTTGATATTTTAGTTACTGAAGAAATTGAGGATCAGAAACTTTGGGTAGAAGAAAAGGAGGCAGTTAAGGCTTCAAAAGCATCAGCTACTGATTTATTGCACGATCCTAATGCAATAAAGCTAATCTCAACCATGCCCGCAAATGTTTTTAAGTTTAATTTTACAAAAGGTGATCAAGTTACATTAAATGATACTATTGTTATATTAGAAGCTATGAAAATGGAAATCCCAATTAAGGTTGTCGACAAAAAGGCAACCGAAAATTCTACATATCGTATTCTAGAGAATATTGTTGAAGAAGGAGATGTTGTTAATCCAGGTGATACACTATCCATTTTAGTTAAACTTTAATTTATAGCTTTATTGTTTATTGTTGATAATTTTTTTAGTTTTTAGTTTATAAGTTTTTAAACCATTTTATTTTATGATAATGATGAATAATTATAGCGGCAACAACTAGTTTGGTATTAACTGTCGACATTAAATAGTTTGAATAATAATTTGTTATACTATATAAAGATATAAAACCTTTAAAAAAGCTTATGCTGTTTTAGAATTTAATTGGTCAATGGCCTTTCTAGCTGCTTCGATATTGCCTAAAGCAGTTGGCATATCTGAATGTAAACATAATAAAAATGGATTTTTACCAAAATTTAAAGGAACCTCTTTCCCATCAAAAGATGTTACTTTATCATAAGTTCCTGCTTCCATAATAGAATCGTAAATAATATCTGGATTTTTTGGTCTTGATTTTTGAACAGACACTAATCTACCTTCAACACTCCAGTCGATGTCAACATATAATTCTTGAATTAGATCAACGCCCATTTCCTTTGCTACCTGTTCATAAGTATAATTTTTTGCACCAACAACTGGAACGTTGAAAACTTTTGCGGCTCTCAAAACTGATTTCATGACCTCAACATCTCTTTCAACATAGAAATAAAGTTCACCATGTGGTTTAATATGATTTAAAGGCATTCCCTCAGCATCCAAAAATGCTTTCAATGCACCAGTTTGATACATCACCAGATTGTAGATTTCGTCTGGTGAAATATCCCATTTTCTTCTGCCAAATCCCATTCTATCAGGTAATCCAGGATGCGATCCTACTTTGACATTATTTGCTTTTGCCAATTTAACCATGTGTTTCATTATATTATAATCACCGGCATGGAAGCCACAGGCAACATTTGCTACATCGATTAATGGTATAATTTCTTCATCTGGACCCATTTTGTATTTACCAAAACCTTCACCCATATCACAAACAATTTCATATTTGGTCATATATTTTGAATTTAAGTCAGCTGAACCAATCAATTGTGAAGTTGACATTTCTATTTGTTGTTTCTCTCTTTTTTGGTGATTTAGTTATAAATAGAATTTAAGTTAGATTAAACAAACACCAGAAGAAAAGTCTCTGATATAGAGTATATATATATATATATGTTGATTTTTGTAAGTTGATTTCGGGCATTTGTAGTCAAAAAATTACAATTCTCAATTTCCACTGTTACTGCAATTTGATTAAATTGAAAAGATTGAACAAACAAAATTCTGCATCCCAGAGTTGCAACCACATCAATTTCATAATTAGTATATATATTGTATATTACAAATTGTAGTTTATCAGCATATGTATTATATATTTATAGACCAATTAAAAGTTAATCTAAAGCTCTTAGCGGGTGTCTACTGATAAGCGCAAACGACCACATCGGCAAAGTTGCTATCGATCCGCATTCCGCATTCCGCATTCCGCTAGCATGCACCTCTCGCCGAGCTCCCCCAGATCCACAGCCCACAACGCTCGCCGCTTCCCCCTCGCGGATAATAAAACGGGAAACCAATTGTGATTTATCTCGTAGATCGCGCTGTTAGTGCTGAAACTGGAAAATTAGCCACTCTGACGGGTTAGAAGCCAGAAACCAGAAGCCCAGAGTTGAGTTCGCAAGAGAAAGGGGTAGCTTAACGTGTAACCAAGGGTTAAGTTTGCTTTGTGGCCAGTGGTTAGACAATAGAAGAGACCTCCTTAATTTATTTATAATCTCCATGCCTATTAACATAGACCGGAAGCTACAGGAAATACCATTCCTTTATGATCTGTCTAAATTGTACATGCATAAAGCTGTTCTTTATATATATCGATATTACGACAATCACTCCCGCAACAAGCAATTGATTTTCTAATTTGACCGTTGATGTTCAACAGTTTCTCTAATAGCAGTCGCTAATGTTTCCTCCACATTGAGCCATTTATCACTATCATATGCACAACTCATTTGTATAAAACTACATCCCCAGTATTTTGCCAATTTTTCTCCTTTCTCAATCAAAAGTGGGGCAGCATATGGTGAATCAATATGAGAACAAACTATAATAATCGGAGGTCTCGAGTCATTACCTAAATTTTGTTCAATGTAAGTTTCCATACCTTTCAGATCCTTTGAAGATTTTTCCTTATTTTTATCTTTATTTTTCCATAGCTGTTTGAAAGATGCAGAAATTGAATGACTGTCATATTCTTTACCATTTTCCCAATTTTTATGATATTGATTATATTCTTTCCAAGCTTCTACAATCGAATCGTGTAGGCTCTCCAAAATATGAATCGACTCCATCCCCTCATCACTTTCCCTCAACACCTCTTGTTCATATTCATCCCTCAAAACCTTATCACTTTTAGGATCTTTATCGTCAACATACATAGGAGGTGGCGGCATTGTATCAGTTTTTTCAAATTCTGGAACACACGAATAAAACAAAATGTAACCATCAACTGCAGCATTTAAATCGCTTATTCCAGATCCCGTTATTAATGGTTTAACACGTGATCTATAATTGGTATTATATTCATTGGCTAAATTACTCAAAACATCCCTTGCCAACCTATTATCCAGAGATTTTTCTAAAAATGGAATTAAATCTTCCTTTTGCACTCCGGGAGTATCTATTAGTTCTACCAGAATCGGTGTAGTCACTGGTGGTCTATACGCCCCCTTTTCGGCATCTAATTCATGATTATCTAATGAAGACAGACTAGTACCAGATGGGAATTGTTTACCAGCACTATTTGTGAAACTATGTCCAAAACTAACTCCACGACTAAATGAAGCAATTGGAGAATGGAAGGAATTTATTGGGGAAAAACTATCATCTTTAAATAAATCAGGATTTGAGTAATCCAAATCATAATAGTAATGAGTTTGGGAAAGTATACATTCTGATGATTGGTTAAGTAGACCAGATATATTTGGATTCGATGCTGAATGTTCATGTTTTTTCTTTAATAAGGCTATGTTTCTATTGTTAATCTTATTAAGTAAAGGTTTAGACAATTCTATCTTTTTATTATATTCATCACTATATTCGGTGCCATGATAATGATCATTATCGTTCAAAATATGTAAATCTTCCAAATTTTTCAATGATGCATTTATATCCAATATTGCCCTTGAAGTTTCTCCCTGTGGTTGAAACTGTAACAATATTGGAGAATTCTGAATCGTTGGATAATAATTTTCTAGTGATATGTTATTTGCAATAATCGAAACAAAGGCAGATTTTGAAGATTTATGTGGACCCAATATTGCAAACCTAAGTGGTTTCTTTGTTGTTGTTTTGAATACATTTTTTTGTGTGTGCTGCTGGTTTTGTGAACGATATGAGGACATCTTAGATATCCGCGTCTAACAGTATTTTCACTTAAAGCAATATAATCTACGAAGGAAACGCACCAAGGACATATATAGAATCATGGTTGTAAACCGCTAATTAGAAAACTGTCAAAATTTAGAGAAATCAAAGGATTTTTAAAGCGTGGCTGCCAACTTCACTGAAAGCCGGGAAAAAATCGCAACGTAGAATAACGAAGAAAAAAAGGAAAAAGTATTTTCCGCTCTCGGCATTCACCGAGAAACGGGTACCCAGCAGAACAATAGAGAACATGCTTGTTAAGTTGTTGGTTAAATTGCCAATGTTCTTTCCCGTTATAAAATGAGATGACCACAACAAACACAACTGTAAATAAAACAATAAATTATGCAAGGGAAATGCATCAAAAAGCAATGCGCATTGCCACAATGATTAGCCGGAATAAAGAGAGATCTGTCCAGTAGCCCGAGACCCGGCCACAGGCCAAGAGGCTCGGCGCTAGGTCACATTCGGGATACCAGGAGTTATATGTACTATACTAGAAATCTATTGGATCATTTATCTGCTGTTGTAATCAAATGCTTCTCTCCAGGCATGTCTTACACCACCATATATAAACTCAAGACTCATTTGCATTGCACGTGGAAGATAAGTAGATTTATCACCACCATTACTTCTTCCATCACAGTCATTACGTTTTGTTGCTCTTCTGTCACGTTGATAATAAACCATAATACCACCCCAAACCAACCCACACGTAATGGTCCATGATATATCCGCCAAATGATATCTTCTATTTGTGTTTGAAATACGCCCTTCCTCAAGGTTGCCATTACTTTTCTCCGAAACAAAGCGTCCAATATCTCTTCCAAGAGCAAGAACGAGTCTAGAAACGGTATACAAAGTGATCTGTGTGACTATGCTTTCATTTATCCCCAACACATTTCTAATTAAAGTGGATAAAGAGGAAGAACGCAATGAGATTATTTTTTCTTTCTGGCAACATGGCTTAATTTCTCCATTTAAATTCTGCTTCCTTAACAATTTTTGTAAGACACCACCGTATACAAATATACCGCCTGTAAACCCTGCAATAAAATGATTTATAAGATCTCTATTAGAATTAAAATGTCTAAGTTTCTTTATTAATATGAGAGAAGATCGATATACAATTGCATAAAATGCAAGAATCTTACCATGATCAACACCCAATTTTATACTTCTCCAGATTTTCTTTAGCAGGTCAATAAATCCAATATTTGATTTAATTCCTGCAATTTGATATGTTAGTGTGTGCAAAAATCTTACTCTATAACCGTAAATGAGTGCATTTTGGACGGCACGTAGTATCAGTTCTACCAGGGCAGTCATTGGATGTTTGTTGTCGTCTGGAATAATTCCATCATGGCCTTCCACCTCATCGGTATCGTCCCAGTATTCTCCAGCACAACAAGACATAGTTGGTGTATAGCTAATGTCACAGATTCACACAGTCCCCAGTCCCCAGCATCTGCACTCGTTTCTAGAATTAAAACCATCCTATTATACCATATCCCCCTCTCTTAAAAGCACAATCCTCGAATATCAATTTTCCGTCTACAGTTCCCCCGAAGCGGTTACTCCGCGTATCATGTTCGCTTTGGACAATCCTGCCAATAATTAGCTCACTTCATTTTGCAGGTTGAAAGACGATAGAGACTTATTTTCTTTGTTAGAATGTCGAATGTCCCCTACCCTCTGATATAGCTTACCAATACTCTTATGCCCAAATACACAGAACTAAACACGTTTATATTAGAGGGATTGAAATGTTCTATTTTACAATTTTCTTTACCCCTATGCCACAGTTCGCCGTCATCGTTTTCCTCAGAAACAATATCAGTAGTAGTCAAAGTTGTTAACGCATTTGACCCTAACACATCAAAGACCAATCGAAAGGTTTTTGATTTTGAGGAGGATATTAAGAAAAATAAAGAAAATCTTATTCTTTACCTACAAGGTGGACCAGGATTCCCAAGTCCTATAACCTCCGGGTTAACAAATCCTGGATTTTTGAAACCCTTATTAGATAAAAATTATACGGTTATTTTATTAGATCAAAGAGGTACAGGTTTATCTAGTGTAGTTGATACAGAATCAATTTTAGCTCGGGGTGACACATTAGAACAGTTTGAGTATATTAAAAATTTCAGGGCTGATTCGATTGTTCATGATTCGGAATATATTAGAAAACAATTGATAGGTCCATCTAAATGGAGTTTACTAGGTCAATCATTTGGGGGGTTTACATCCATTTCATATATTTCATTCTATCCAGAATCAATTAAAAAGGTACTTCTAACGGGAGGATTAGCACCATTGACAATAGATACCGTTGATGATGTATATGATGCAACATTCGAACGCACAAAAGAACGTAACATCGCTTATTACATAAAATACCCAGAGGATATCGGTAAAGTCAACACCATTGTCAAATATTTAGAAAACAATCATGTTATTTTACCAAATGGTGGTATCTTAACAGTAGATAGGTTTCGTGGACTTGGATTATCATTCGGAGGATCGGGAGGATCATTTAATTTACACATTTTAGTAACCACCATGTATGCTGAATTACATAATCGTGAAAATAAAAAATTGAGTTACACGACTAAAATGACACTAATGAATTATCTTGGTTTTGAAACTAACATTCTTTATTTTCTGTTTCAAGAGGCTATATATTTGAATGGCCCAGGAAAGAAGAGTGATTGGGCAGCTGATAGAGTCTTCAAAAGAAGAACAGATTTTAAAATTGGTGAAATGTTTATGTTTACCGGCGAAATTGTTACCAAATCCATGTTGCAATCATATAGAGAACTTCAACCACTTGCCAAACTCGCTGATTTCATTCACAACTATAGCAACTGGTCTATGTTATATAATATTGAGAATTTGAGAACTATCACTTGGGATAAAATACCAATTGTTGCATCGGTCTATCTGGATGATCAATATGTGGATTATCAACTTGGCCGAAAGAATCTGGAAATTTTTGAATATAAACCGGTTGTAACCAATCAATTATTCCACAATGGTCTCCGTGAAGCACCCACACAGATTATTGAACAACTTCATCGTGTATTAGATTATGGTGATTATTTATAACTTTTATTTCTCGTTTTATCTATAGTTTATCTAATTGTTTTGATTAAGGTATGAGGTATGAGTGAGATTGTGAGCCTTTTGTTTCGTCGCGACGACCTCGTAAAGTGAGAAACCTTTGACGTCAACAAAATAGAAAACCAAAACCGGTAAATTTAGATTCATCCTAAACGGTGTGTTGTATAATACCAATTTTTAAACAGCTCTGTGTTGCTATTTATATCTTTAACTGGAATAAACCCAAATTTTCACCTCCATGTTTTTAAATAAGAGGTTTATACGGACTACTGCATACGTGTTACTGGGCCTCATTTTCTTGTTTGTAACCATCGCGATAATAAACAGAAATGAAGATAGTATGATACCAAAGAATGCAAAAGGTTTATTTGCTGATATGCTACCTGGTTCAAGATCAAAAGAACAATTTGAGGAGAAATTAGATTTGGAGGAATCAAATGTGCTTATTGCAGTTGGTTTTGAAGTCTGTACATCATTTGCCTTTTTTAAGAGTTGCAAAGATAACATTGGTAAAATCTACAAACAATTATCAACAATCAGCGATGATTCAGATATAGTCAAATCAATTGAAGTCAAAAAATCTAAAAAAGATTTGAATACTGGTATTTCTACACTCACAACGATTTATCCATATGAAATTAAATTACCATATGACATTGTTTCGAAATATAATATACCAACGATTGAAAAGTTTTTTATTCATAATGAACTTGATGATATATTAAACGAAAATTCGAAAGTTCCAAATGAAATCTTAATAGATACATCCAACGTTACCGACAAACATTCATTAAATGCATTAGGATATTACAATCCGGGGTATGGATTGTGGTATAAAACATCGAATTCCTATTTTAATGATCAATTCTATACAAGTGTTAATTATTTGTATGACCCACATTTTGATAATTCTATTCCTGGGTGGTCATTAATTTCGAAGAGACCATTAAATATTCGTAGCGGTGATTCTAAATCATTGGGAGGGTTGAAAGATTTGTCAAATTTCCAAACAATTAATTATCATAAATATGATCATGAAGTTTACGTTTATGCTAAATCGAAAATTCCAATTAATTATCCAGTACCTGATTTAAGGGTATCAACGGATGGCAAATTTAAGATTGTTCAGTTGGCTGATTTACATTTATCATCTGGATTTGGTAAATGTTTAGATATGCATCCAAAATTAACATATCCAAATAATAATTGTCTTGCTGATGAATTAACATTGGAATTTGCAGAATCTGTCCTCAATCAAGAACAACCAGATTTAGTTGTACTTACTGGTGATCAAATATACGGCCCAGAATGTTTTGATTCAGAGACGGCCTTATTGAAAATTTTAACTATCTTAATTAATAAGAAAATTCCATATGCATTAGTTTTTGGAAATCACGATGATGAAAAGGGTAGTATGTCAAAAGAAGAAATGATGGAAATGGTGTCAAAATTACCGTATTCCGTGTCTAACGCTGGTCCCGAAGATGTTAAAGGTGTGGGCAATTATCCTGTTGTTGTTAAAACTTCCAGCGGCAAAAAACCTGCCATTGAGTTATTTATGTTAGATTCTCATACTAGATTTCCTGACAATTCAAAGATGAAAGGATATGATTATTTCAGCGACGACCAAAAAGTTTATGTTGAGAGATTGGATACTGCATTAAAGGAAGCAAATCCCAATTTGAAAGATGAAGAATTGGTTAAAATGGCATTTTTCCATATCCCATTATTTGAATATAGAAATATTGAAAATACACTACCCGAAGACTTTGTAGGAGAATATCGTGAAAATGTAATTTCATCAAATGTTAACAGCGGTATGTTTGATACTCTTAAAAATATCAATGTTAAAATGGTTTCCGTTGGGCATGACCATGTCAACGATTTTTGTTTTATGAATGATGGTGTCGATTTATGTTACGGTGGAGCTGCTGGTTATGGAGGTTATGGAGGATATGGTGGATATACGCGTAGGATTCGTATATTCGATATTGATATCAAAAACCGCGAGATTGTGACATATAAGAGAAAGGCAGATAACTTCATGGAAGTGGTAGAAATTACTCAGCATAACTTATAATGTATAACAAGTTACAATTTATCATAATAACCTCTTTATATATATAAAACAATAAAAAACCCTTGATCGGCGGCAATTAAAAATCAACAATGCCCTCAGTTCCAAGTTCTATTGTCCAGTGTTTATTGTCCGTTTCCCTGCAACAGTCACCGTTGACTGCCAGAACCATTGTGTGCCCCCAGCGAGCGAGAGCAAAATTTCAGATTTTAGCAACTGAGCAGCCAACTCAAAAAATTCAGTCGGGGGTGTTGTTCTTATTGCAGCCTGGCGGTATTTTAGGTTTCTCATGGGTATAGACTCAAGGTTCATGGAAGCAACATGCATTCCTTTAGAGTTTGTACATATCTTGTGAATATAGCCTTGCATCAAATCCACTGAATGGAGCAATATACAGATAAGTTTCACCCTCAATACATACCCGGTACCTATTCAATATACTCCTCAGCGGTAATTCGTCATCAACACCACTTGGCAATAAAGCGATATCGATATTTGATTGCTGAGTTACACAAAGATACCAACAACGAAAACAGTGTTCAACAATTGGAACAAACCAAAAATAAATACACCAGGAAGAAATACCACCAACTTTCAAACAATTATAATTACAAGTATAAGGCAAAACGATCTTTAGAGGATATACCTGATTTGAAAACAAGATATGGTGTTATCTTGCACCCTCAACCAACCAATTCAATAAACGATCCATACAATTGGTCAAAATGGAGGAAGACTACTCACAGCATAATTTTGCTACTAGTTACAGCATTTGCAGCTGCTCTTTCAAATGATGCGTCTGCACCAACAGACTCAATAAATGAAATAACTGGAATATCCTATGACACCTTAAATAATTCTGCTGGTGTGTTGTTTATTAGCATAGCCATATCTACTTGGTTATATTCTCCATTTGAACGTTTATTGGGTAGGAAAAGTGTTGTTTTATTTGGTATTACTTTTGCATTATTTGGTTCCATTTGGTATGCAAAAATGAATACAAATGGAGACTCATACGGATCTCAAGTTTTCATTGGATCTGCACTAGGTTCTGTAGATGCACACATTCAATTGTGTTTTGCATCAATATTTTTCCGTCATCAATTAGGGGCAATTATTACAATTTATAATATGGCTTATGCTTTAGGTACATATATCGGACCATTAGTTGCTAATTTCATTTCAACGGATAATGATTTTAGATGGGTTGGTTGGTCTGGTGCAATAGCTTCTGGTATTTTATTACTGATTGTATTCTGTTTCTTTGAGGAAAATGCATTTGATTATTCAAAATACGAAGGTAGAATTGACGATTTTACATTAAATCTAGGATTCGTTCAAAATGGGATAATAAGCAATGAAAAGTCTGACAATGCTTTGTTAAAAGGATATTTCGACCAACCAAAAAGTTATATTGAGAGATTTCGACCTTTTACATTACCTGAGAATAATTTGGAATGCCATTCATTACTAGGATTTGTGAAATATTATTTTAAATTACTATTGATTCCCGTGAATTGCATTATTTTTCCTCCAGTTATTTACGGTGGGTTGATATCTGGATTGCAAAATGCGATTCTTACATTTTACCTAACAACCGAAGATACCATGTTATATGACCCACCATTTAATTATTCAGGCTCTCAAGTGGCGTTGATGAATATTCCATGTATAATAGGTAGTGTTATTGGGTGTTTATATGCCGGATCAATGACTGATTATTTTATTCTCTGGGTGGCCAGGAAGAATAATGGAATTGTTGAAAGCGAATTCAGGTTATATTTTGCATTTTTGTCTGGCACAATAGGTGCAATCGGTTTATTGATGTTTGGATTTGGAATATCAAGAAACTTGAATTGGTTGGTATTTTACGTTGGTTTAGGTTTTATCTCCTATATGTTTTCATCGTCGAATAATTTAGCGATGTTATATGTTATGGATACATATAGAGAATTAATATTAGAAACACTTGTTGGCGTCGCCTTCATAAACAATATCATTGGATGTATTTTTACGTTTGTCTGTTCACCATGGTTGGATAGTTCGGGTACCGAAAATACATACATTGCATTAGCTGTTATAAGCTTAGGTCTTATGTATTTATCTGGTGCATTTATTTATTTTGGCAAGGGTTGGAGACGAAAAACCCATGCCAGCTATGTTAGACTTTCTGAGCTCAAAAAGTTTTATTAATCAGTTTTTAATTTTTTTAATTTCTATGAATAATATTGTGTTAATTTTTATACTACCCTTTAATATATTTTATATTTGTTACCTAATTTACCTTTCTATGCTTTTCTACCATCTAACATTAACAAGTTACCATTTCTAGGAACTCCTGAATAGGCAACTCCGACAATCGCGGCGCAGCCTTCCATTTTGGGGAAGAGGCCCGGCGCGAGAAGCGGAAGAGAAATGTTTCTGTCCCGGCATTAGACCTTGTCGACATTATTAAATTTGCGGTTATTAGGTTGACCTGTTTATTGAGTGGATGCACTATGTTTTAAATATAAAAGCGTTCCAACTTTCGAGATATTTTAAAAGAGTCTGAATAACAATCTGTTTACTACTGTTTTTTTTTATTATGTCAAACAGACAAGGATTTGGAAGTACCAGAATGTCGGATAGTGAACGCACTGCATTATTGATTAGTGATACTGTGGAAAATACCCAGAAGACATATTCAACACCACAAGAAAACTATACATCAGAGCAGACATTTCATGAGGTAGTTATACCTGAAAATTTGGTTAGCATTATAGCATCATTATGGATGGGTACTTTCCTCTCTGCTGCTGATACAACTATTGTTTCAACTACTGCGAATACGATAGCATCATCGATGGATGGATCTGACCAGTTGGCATGGATTGCTACATCGTATTTATTGACAAATACTATTTTCCAACCATTAGTTGGTAGATTCAGTGATGTCTTTGGGAGAAGAACTGTTTTATTGGTTGCCCAATTTTGGTTTGCTTTTGGTTGTTTATGCTGTGCATTATCACAAACTGTTACCCAATTTGCAATATCAAGAGCACTGGCAGGGATTGGCGGTGGTGGTATGTCTGCATTGAGTTCAATAATTACAACGGATATTATACCATTACGCATGAGAGGAATTTATCAAGGATATGCTAATTTAATGTATGGAGTCGGACAATTTACAGGACCAATTTTAGGATCTGCATTTTTAGCATGTAATGAAAAATCAGGATGGAGATGGATGTTTATAATTCAAGTTCCAATGGTTATGCTTGCTGGATTCTTTGTATCTAAAAATGTACATGAATATCGACAGGACCAACTAGGTGATATCGATTTGCAAAATAGGTTTGCATGGAAGAATTTGTCCAAAATTGATTTACCGGGCTCTTTTCTTTTGAGTTGTTCTATTATTTTCCTCCTAATGATGTTTAATGCTGATAATAGTATGAGTTTGAAGATTTATGTTGGGTTATTTATTCTCAGTGCTACTGCTTTTGCAATCGTTGAAAAATATTTTATGAAGGTGCATATCATTCCACCCAGTGCTTTCACTGGAGTTTTAAGAATTACCGCTCTTGTGATTTTTTTTGGAGCTGCATCGATATATGGTATTAACTACGTATTGCCATTGTACTTTCAAATTATTCAAGATTTCTCGCAATTTCAATTAGGTCTCTTCAACTCATTTTCAGTGTTTTCTGTTTCTGCAGGATCTTTAATTGCTGGATGGTATCTAAAACACGACGATGAAAATGTACATTCTAACGTGATAATCAAGCGTGGTATTTATCTCTCAATAATATGTTGTTTGGGTATTGTATCTGGTATATTCCTTTGTATGTTTGCCTGTTTAAACTTGAAACCTACATTTTCCAGAGCTGATCTAAATGTTCAAATTTATAGTAAACTTGGATGTATTTTACTTGGGTCCATTTTAGCATCTATTGGATATGGGGCATTTTTAGTTGCATTGTTGATTTTGGTCGTTGGATTGGTTGGTATTAAAAGACAGGCAACTGTAACGGGGATGAATTATATGTTTAGATCAATGGGTCAGAGTTCAGGTGTTGGTGTTTCATTGGGTCTATATAATAACATGTTGAATGGGGAGTTGGCTCATTATTTTAATAAGAACAAAAATTTACCGGAGGGATTGGAGATATTGAAAAAATTAACAAAATCTTCAAATTATATAAGAAATGGATTACCCAGTCAATACGTTAAAAAAGTATTAAAGATTTACAGGGAAGCCATCGGAGATGCAATGATATTGGTGTTTTTATTGGCCTCTTGTGCTTTTCTTCTTAGTTTGCTTTTGAAATTGTATTCTAATGATAGTGAGGATTCCTTAGAAGAATTTGCTGTCAATAGGAGGGATATTCGAGTGGCAGAATTGCCAAATACTGCTCCAGAAGATACAAATAATGTATAGACTTACTTTTTTTTTAATATTATCAAATTTAAAAAGAAATGATTAAGATTTGCCCAAAATTTAAAAAAACATAACGTTATGAAACAATATATAGAAAATAGAATAAAAATGCCGTTATTACAATACTAGCAATGCGCCGATATATATATATATATATATAATAAAAGAAATGAAATCATCATTGGATGATATATGTTGTGATTTAAAGTATTATTAATGAGATCCTAATAAAATAATTCTTTTCTTTGGCTAATGGTACAGATTTAGATATTTATTATCTAATGATATAAATTATCTAGATATTTTTTTTTTTGAATATACTTTTAGTCGCCGTTATTAACGATGTTGAACGGATTTCATATCCCAAATATCGGGTAAATCTAAACCAAGAGAATTAACTGATGGCAGATGTGTATTCGAATTTGTTGGAGAAAACATTGGTTTCTTAACATTTGTATAACTTGAAACTGGAGATAATCCAGTTGGAGATGTTGAAGGACTATGCAATGGAGTAGTTGCCAAACTGGTTGGTATACTTTTTGATGGTTGGTGAAATATATTCGTTGATAATGAGGATGATTGAAGTGGTATAGTTATTGGGTTTGAAGCAAATCTAACAGTTGAGAATGAGGAATTATGTGTTGATAACGAAGGACGAGATGGTATTTGAATTGAAGACTGTGTTGGTGATATCAATGAAGATGATGAATATAAAGTTGTTAAATCTGTAGCTGAATTTGAGTTTGAATTTGGATTTGAAAGTTGAGAAAGAGAAAGTGGGGGAGGTAATTTAGTCATTGACGATAATGCATCGATTGATGGTAGGTTTGAGGTGGATGAAAGGGAAGAAATTAGAGGTGCAGGACGAGTTGATTCAAAATATTGAGATAAACTTGGTAATGATTTCACATATTGAATATTATTATTATTATTATTATTATTATTATTATTATTATTATTATTATTATTATTATTATTATTATTATTATTATTATTATTATTATTATTATTATTATTGATAGAATCAGCATTTGTTGTGGCGATTGTTGGAATTAAATTTGAAGATGAGGAAGATATCAAAGCAAACGCCGCTTGTGCTTGAACATTTGCTTGAACATTTGAAGATATAAAAGGAGGAGTTGAAAGTACCATTTCACCTGTTGTGAAAATTGGTTTTGATTGTTTATCACGTTCTGAATTCTGTAATATTTCCAATTCTTTTGAAGCAGCAGATGCTAACACCTTCATAAAATCCGGACGTGGCTGCTGTGATGATGTTTGCTTCTGCTGTTGCTGCTGCTGTTGTTGCTGTTGCCTTGATTTTTCATTTATATTTTCTTCCAATTTCAGGAAATTTGCGGATAATTGTTGTTTTTGCTTTATATTTTTCTGTTTTTTAGCCAATTTAGTTGATGAGTTTGATTTTTTCAAATTTGAAGTAGTATTTGCGATCGGAGTTGCTCCCTGAAGAGCTACCAAATTTGAAGTTGATTTTGAGTGAGAATGATTATTACTTCTTGATAATGGATTGGTATGGATCCTCGAATGTCTAGTCAATTCATCGGATCTAGAGAATCTTTTAAAGCAACCGGGGAAATTGCATTGATGTGGCTTTTCACCAGTATGTGTTCTAATATGCCTTGTTTGATGTTCTAATCTATTAAATGATTTATCACATAGGGGGCATTTATAGGGACGTTGTTTTACGGTATTTGAGGTTGTCGATTTGGATTTTATAGGCTTTGTGGTTGTTGATTTTGGGTTTTGGTGGGGTTGTGTATTAATGGATGATAATTTTGTATTAGATGCTTGCATTTGTTTATTAAAAGTTAAAAGTAGAATATGCTAAATTTAAACTATTCCAAGTGTTATAATTGGCTGATGCTATGACTGTGGGGAATTATTATGCAGAAGATGGATCAATGAGAGATAAATATCGTGAAGGGAAAAATGTTAGCAAAGGGTAATAACCGAAGACGAAGAATATGAATGTGTGTTGTAAATCGTGATTACTTAAATCATGTATACAGAATAAGGTAGATTAGGGAGGAAAGGGGGGGTACAAGGTACAAAATGATACAAGGTTAATCAGACCAGGCTCCAGCACAGAGCGCAGAGCACCCCATAAAATAAAGAATATTGAGGCCGACCGCCAACCCCACATTTCGCACTCCACACTCCACAGTGGCCCCCACTGCGCAAAATATGTTGACTCAATATTGAGATCGCCGCCCGCCATCCGCCACCCGCCATCCGCCACCCGCCGTCGGCCGGGCAAAGTTAACGCTGGGGGAGTCATCGTGGGGTTCGGGTTACAGGCGGTCTGCTGGATCTGTTGTCTGTAAATTCACTTTCTGCCTTCTTTGCGGGGTACGGAGTACGGGGTTCAGGGGTACAGAGGTGCAGAGGAGGTTGACTATTTAGTGTCGAGTTTAGAGAGTCCCTCCAAATTTTCATCTGAAATGAAAAAGGAAGGTTAAAAACGCTCATAAAAAATACCGCCCTATTATCATCCAGGTTAACCTCCTCTCAATCTAAGGGAATCCACCCGATTTGAACACAGTTAGTTCATGTTCAGAACTTATCGCTATGGCATCCTTCATATTTTCTCCTTTAACTAATCTAGAGCAACGAGGTCCTCTAGATCTCATATATTCACTTTCAACCACATCTGTGCACCGCAGGAGTGTTCCGAGACGGCGAGACGGCGAGACAACTGTACAAAATTATTATTAATTGGTCCGACCTTCGTCTCTTCAAATGTTCGACCAGTTCTCGACGCCAACGAATGGCCATTGCCCCCTCAAAAAACGTGTGAGTACTGCGCAACGTCTCTACGCATTGCGTATTAATATATACGCACAGGGCTTGATTAAATTTTCATATTTTTTTATATTTTTTCATATTTTTTTTTTAATTTTTTTTTTTAACTCTGGCTTCTTGCTCAACATGGCCCACATCTACCCGTTACAGTATTATTGGCAATTAGATACCCCCCTCCTTCATCTATAGTTCAATTGCTCTTCCCCCCCTCTTCTTAGATATCTTTATCATACTCTTCCTTACGAAAATATCTAGCAACGTTTCCTGCTGTTTTCAAATCTCAAAAAAGGCAAATTTTGGTATTTAAAATGTCCGATATTACTACAAAAGCTATTAACTCTATCAGAGTCCTTGCAGTCGATACTGTTGCAAAGGCAAATTCAGGTCACCCAGGTGCACCAATGGGTATGGCACCTGCTGCTCATATCTTGTTCTCTCAATTGAAAACTAACCCAAAAAATCCAGATTGGATTAACAGAGACAGATTCGTCCTTTCAAATGGTCATGCAGTTGCTCTCTTATATGTCATGTTACATTTATTAGGTTATCCTATCTCTTTAGAGGATTTAAAACAATTCAGACAATTGGATTCAAAAACTCCAGGTCATCCAGAAAGTGAAACTCCAGGTATTGACGTTACAACCGGTCCTTTAGGTCAAGGTATTTCAAATGCCGTTGGTTTGGCAATTGCTCAAGCAAATTTTGCTGCTAAATATAACAAACCAAACTATAAAATTTCCGACAATTATACCTATACCTTCTTTGGTGATGGTTGTATGATGGAAGGTGTCGCTTCTGAAGCATGTTCCTTGGCTGGTCACTTAAAATTAGGTAACTTGATCACTTTTTACGATGATAATAAAATTTCCATTGATGGTTCAACTAACTTGGCCTTTACTGAAGATGTATCTAAAAGATTAGAAGCTTACGGCTGGGAAATTATTGATGTTCCTAATGCTGATACCGATTTCCAAGCTTTAGCTAATGCCATTGAAAAGGCCAAGAAATCAACTGACAAACCAACTTGTATTAAAATGACCACAACTATTGGTTACGGTTCATTAAACGAAGGTACCTCCGGTGTTCATGGTTCTCCATTAAAATCAAATGATATTGCACAATTAAAGGAAAAGTTTGGTTTTGATCCAACCAAATCTTTCAACGTTGATCAAGATGTTTATGATCATTATAATGCGGTCGCTGCTGCCGGTGAAAAGGCAAACCAAGAATGGAACACACTCTTTGAAGCTTACTGTCAAGAATATCCTGAAGAAGGAACCGAACTTACAAGAAGATTATTAAAGCAATTACCAGACAATTGGGATAAACTTTTACCTGTTTACACCCCAGAAGATTCTGCTTTGGCTTCAAGAAAAATGTCCGAAATCGTTTTATGTAAATTGGAACAAGCATTACCAGAATTGATGGGTGGCTCTGCAGATTTGACTCCTTCTAACTTAACCAAATGGCCTGATGCAGTTGATTTCCAACCACCATCAACCGGTTTGGGTGATTACTCTGGTCGTTACATTCGTTATGGTGTTCGTGAACATGCTATGGGTGCCATCATGAATGGTATTGCAGCTTATGGTGCTAACTACAAAGCATACGCAGGTACATTCTTAAATTTTGTTTCATACGCTGCTGGTGCTCTTAGATTATCTGCCTTATCCGGCCATCCTGTTGTTTGGGTTGCAACTCATGATTCTATTGGTTTAGGTGAAGATGGTCCAACACATCAACCAATTGAAACTTTGGCTCACTTCAGAGCAACTCCAAACTTGATGGTTTGGAGACCTGCAGATGGTAATGAAGTTTCAGCTTCTTACAAGGTTTCATTAGAATCAACACACACTCCTTCCGTTATTGCATTAACTAGACAAGGTATGCCACAATTAGCCGGTTCATCCATTGCAAAGGCCTCCAGAGGTGGTTATGTCATTCATGATGTTGAAGATGCTAGATTAATTTTGGCTGCAACAGGTTCCGAAGTTTCATTAGCAATTGATGCTGCTAAAGATTTAGCAACTCAAGGTTTACCTACTAGAGTTGTTTCATTACCAGATTTCTTTACCTTTGACAACCAATCTCAAGAATATAAGAAAAGTATCTTACCAGATGGTATTCCTGTTTTGAGTATCGAAGTTATGTCTACTTATGGTTGGGGTAAATATGCCCATGCTCATATGGGTATCGACCATTTCGGTGCATCTGCTCCTGCAAAGGAATTATTCAAGAAATTCGGTTTTACCAAGGATGATGTTATTGCTAAATCTAAAAAAGTCGATGAATACTTTGGTGGTAAAGATGTTCTTTCAAGACTTGACTCTCCTTTCTAAGCTTTCTAAGTTTCTTTGTTGATAAGTTGCATATATGCAAAAATTTAATTAAATATATATAAGTTATAATAATATAATTATTTATGCTCTCATGCTAATAATAACATTTGTGTTGCAGTTTTTATCTGGTTGCTGAACAAGGAAAAAGGTATTCGCTCGTTTGCTCGTTTTCTCGTTCTCTCTCACAACTCACAGCCCGACTAGTTTTCTTTTTCTTTTTCCTGAATCCACTAGCCACTAGCCACTAGCCACCTCACTCGTAGCAAGTAGCAACAACCTTTTCGTCCTGCGTCCATTTCATGGTGCCAACACATAATATAAACACCAAGCAGTGATATCATCTACTCTACAACTCAACTTCCAAAAAAGATTGTAGTTATCAACAACGAAGCTCTCCTAGAAAGGTCATGTCTCACAACAAATCTCAAGCAACTACAGCGAAAAACAAGGCCCGCTTGATGGCCCTATTAAATGATCCAATCAACAAACATTGTGCAGATTGCAAAACGGCGAAAAACCCAAGGTGGGCATCATGGAATTTGGGTGTCTTTATCTGTATTAGATGTAGTGGTATTCATCGTTCATTGGGTACTCACATTAGTAGAGTTAAAAGTGTTGATTTAGATTCTTGGACAGATGAACAAACCGAATCAATGTTAGCTTGGGGTAATAAACGTGGAAATGCTTATTGGGAAGCAAAGCTAAAGCCAAGATCCCAAGAAGAAGTTGAATTGGGTGGTTATATCCCATTAGATTCAAAGGTTGAAAGTTTTGTACGTACTAAATATCAACTTGGTAAGTGGAAAGATGACGGTCCAAGAGATCCAGCAAGATACCAAAATGTTTCTACCACCACGATAATACAACCACAATCAACATCTTCTTCAATCAACAGTTCACTCAGTAATAAAACTCGAACTCAAGATGATCCCTTAGCTTCATTGTTGGATATCGATTCAGCACCTATTCCCCATGCTGTGTCAACATCATCTCTTCCAGATCGTACACAAAGTGTAAATAGATCAAGTACAAATCCTACCTTATCATTACTAGAACAACATTCTGGGCCTAAATCATCACAACAACAACAGCAACCGAAACCGAGACAGCAGCAAATACAACAACAACAGAGAAACAATGATAGACCAGATTTAAAAAAAAGTATTTTAAGTCTATATTCCACACCAAGTCCATCTGCAAGTAATGTCTCGTTAAATGTGGGAGTTAACACGAATATTAATAGTATTAATAATATGAGCAGAACCACCTCAAGTGCAAATTCTTCATTTTCAAATATGAATCAAACACCGTCTGCATCAAATATTTGGAACAGTACCTCCACAGCAACACAGACTAAAAATTATGTTGGCGATGATCCATTCAAGAACGTTTGGAATTGATAGAGTTATATTATTTCTATATAAAAACTATGTACACCTATATTATCACTCAAATCTGCAGTTTAAAAGTATTCTCTATAGATTGAACAAAAAAAATATTAAAAACACACATCTATTTAATTTTTCCTCATCAGTAACTACTCCTATTTTTAATCTCTATAATTCTTTCTTCTATCTGGTCAACTGTCCTATCCAGTAATTCTGCAATTTCTACCTTTTTGTTGTCATTAAGGTTAAAATACTCTTCAATTACATCCCCATCAATACACGATTTTTTAGGAACATAATAACTTCTGTATTTTAGCAAATCCCTGCCGACTATCATTGAAGAATTACCTTCATCTTTAAATTCGTGTTCATAATCTCCTATTTTCAGTCCCTGCAACACATTTCGCATTAGTTTTTCTAGCTCTCTAAAAAAATTCACTTCTTTAATACTTTTCAATGCATTCAATACACCAATTGTACCATTAATACCACCATACAAAATAACTTTTTCACCTCCTATACCCAACTGCCCGCAAACCATCCCGGTTATAACATCACCAACGTAAAAGTTCATTAATATTTCAAACTTAATCTTATCCTTCCATTTTATATTCTTTAAAGTTCCAGTTTCACAATGGTCAATCTCCAATTTTGATTTAGGATTCCTCAATACACTCAATGTTCCAAATTTATCACCAACAATAACAGTATCATGATCCAATACGTAGGACCTCGTGATATGACGATTAATCGTATCTTCAACTAATGGTACCAACGTATTCGTAGTTGTTTGATACAATACTAAATGAACACTAGATCTAATATCACTAACAAAAACCCTGAATCCTGAACTTTTAATATCAACAATATTGTGAACTCCATAATCATCCATTTTTAGACCTGTCTTTTTTAATAATTGTCGTTTACCCAGTTCATAAATGTCCAGCTCATTACCACACCCTAGTAAAACCCTTCCTTGGAATGGATGAATTGCTAAAACAGGATTCGAAAATTCGTGCTTATAGATAAATACCAAACTCCCATCTTCTTCGATGTGATAAACCCTAACATAACATTTTTCATGATTTTTAACACTCCCCATCGATGGGTTAAATGAAACAATGGTGCTAACAAGCAGATAATCGCCAACTGTTCCATTATGTTCAAGAGTTGCAATCCCTAATCTATATGCTGTCTGATTTCCTAACAGTTCGATTGTTTGTCCTATTGCAAGATTTTCAGTGGAAAAAACATGTATACACGAACTTGAATAGTTGCCTTCTTGGTAGTTAAAATGTTGTGCATCTTCAAACTTCTTAATATTGTCATCAGAAATGTTACCATATGTTACTATTTCATCAGATTCTCCTAGCCCTGTCACCAATTCCGATTTGTTAAAAATTGACTTGACATTCACATCAGAACATGCTATATATGCCATTTTATCATCAGCATTATCACAAATATGTCTTGGTGTATATCTTAATGGAATGCTTTCAATATTTTCCAAAGATTTTAATTTATTTATAATACATGTTTGCCAATCAACATTTGTCTTTTGTTCAGCGACATTAAATAATGGCACAGATGCAATCGTTAATTTATCACCATGCGCAAGAATTAATCCCTGCGGAACATCTCCCGAATGCAAAGATACAACACATCCATATACTTTAGCATATGTGGCTTCTTCTTCTTCTTCTTCATTTCCCGTATCAATGAATTTCTCGGCAATTGGTAAGGGAATCAATTTTATGTCATCATGAGAATCCGGGATAACAAAAAAAGACAATAATGAATTTATAGTTGCCAACGTCATAGAATCACCAGCTTTATTTGTAACTTTTATCGGAACAATCGTTAAGGGAGATGCCATAATAAATTTTTTGTTTGCTTTAGTTAATTCACCATCGCCAGTCAATAAATATCGAACATATACACCATTTTGTAATCCGACATGAACAAAAGTTAAGAGTTGGTTATTTCGTCCCAATGCAATTTCTTTTTGTTTCTCATAATCAACATATTCATCATCATCTACCTTCTCTACCTGGGATGTTATTGCAACTGATGAAGCAACACCATATAATTTTGTATTAAATTTTGTATCTAAAGTATTTTTTGGATCTGTGGATAAAACATGAATACTTGAATCCTTACATGTGACAACAATAAACGGGGCTCTAACTCTACCAATGGGAATGTCTCCCATTGCAATAGAAGTGACAACAGCATTGAATTCTTTATGGACCGAATACTCTACTAATGCATCACTAGCTTCAGAGGTTTCAAAATAGACTGCATCACCATTTGACAATGCAACAACAACTTGGGTGTTTGTGCACGCAGAATGTATAATTTCTATTCCTGCCGGTGGGTTCCAATCAATTGATTTTACTGGCTCATCTTCGTTTGAATAAAAAATCTGTTTAATTCCAGTAGCATGAATTTGAACAATTGTATCTTCGCCAATTTGGTAAACATCTAATGTGGTGACTGTATCAATAAAGCCCGAATTCTCAGCTTCTTCAACTTCATCTCCTATACTTAGGATAATCGAACCATCAAAAAAAGACAAAATAATATATTTATCAAATTTATCACTCTTATGGATTTTACAAGTTAACACCTTGATAATCTTGGAAGGAAGTTCTTGTGTGACAACTTCTGATAGAGTAATGTTTTTATGTACTACTTTAACAGACGATCGAGCACCTGAACCAGTTAAGGAAAATAACTCGGGCAAAGAGGAGATCATATTCCCGGAATTCAATTTGAGATCCATCATGGGACTCAAACTGGTCTTAATGGTAACCAGATTGATATTATCATAATCTTTCAAATCAAAAGTTAAAGATTCGGATTCTTCTTCAAGAACAGACTGTTCATCTGGATAATCTTCAGATTTCCATTCTTTTTCAGTTTCTTCTGTAGCCAATTTTTCAAATTGATACACGTATTTATCTCCCTCTTCTGTGTCTGCGTATAAAAATCCACTTTTTAAAACCAAAATTGATTTGCAAACTGGTATAGTATCAAAATATCTGATCTTAATGGAGGTAACCATGCCTGCGCCAGTATCTTTGCCAAGAACATCATATTTTGTCTCCTGTGTAGTGGTATATTCCAGAGTAATTTTAAATATATCACCATATTGGTTTTGTATGAGTGTGAAGAAATCTTCTTTCATTTTATGAACTACACTGTTGACTACTATTGACTTAGATGAACCTTTTCTTTGTGGAATTGGTAAGTAATGGGTCGGTTTAAATGGAAATTTATATTGAAGCATACCCTCAGAACATATTAAAATACCACTAGGACCATCCAAACCACCAGGAATGGAAATTAAATGATTGCTCGAATACCCAATACTTTCAGTTTCTTTTAGGATCACATGGTTCAATCCTAAATCATATTCATAATAATTCAACAACTTTTTATTTTTTATATTTGGCTCTGTATAATCAGTTTCAATAGCTGCAAATATTGGATTTTCAAATCCTATATCTATGGCCGTGATAAAATACGTCAATACGTTATTTCTGTTGGCTTCAATTGGCGATAATACAACTAAATCATTTGTATCTTTATTACCTCTAGTAAATGGGTATATGATTTTGTTTCTTTCAATTGCACACAACAATGCAGCTCTTCCGCGTGGATCAACAGAAATATATTCTCCAGGTGCAAGTCTTCGTACTCCTGTTTTATAATAATCCATGTTTTTAACAGGAGAGAAGTTTAGATTAATTGGATCAAATTCAACGATTGATAGAGAACCTGCATCAGACGTAATTATTATGAAATCTTTGTTTGTTTCAATTAACCTAAATGAAGCAATCTGTCGAACATTGCAAAACGTATTTTGGACAACTATTCTTGAAAATTCTGCTGTAGTTTTATTAAATTTCCATAATTCCAATGTAGTTTGTGTTGCCCTTACTATTTCCTGTGATTTTTTAGATCCTGAAAAATTGCCAATGATAGAGCAAAGTCCATTTGAAGGATGTTTAAGTGTACGGTGATACAAAGAAAATGATGGATTGATATCAGCCATATGAATGTGAATATTACTTTTGGAATAAGTATGACGACTACAGATGAAGATTATTTATAAGAAACACCCTCCATCTTCTAGAAATAACTGCGATTTGTTGAAACTTGATAGAAAAACATTTTCCGAGAGCGGTGCGGCCCATACCTTGCAGCTTGCAGCATGTGTAGTTGAAATCAGAAAGTATGTGAGCTCGCAGCTCGCCGATTGGGAAGTTCGTTGTTCGTGTTTTGTTTTTCTTTATTTCAGCTTGCCACAAACGTGTTTTGACTTGAAAGGAAAGCACCAAACTTTACATCACGGAGTTATAACTCAGAAAACATGCAACATAAAATGAATAGGAAGAGGGCAACTCAAAAAAACCAAGAGGAATATTCCTCCCCTATGGATCAAGTGGATATAAACATTAGCAGTGATGATAATGACAGTCACGATGACTTTTTTGAAGATGCCGAAGAAGGTGGAGAAAATATGGGAGAGAATGGAAATGATCAAGTAGAAGATGAAGACAACGAAGAAGAAGATGAAGAAAATGGTTTTGGTAACGATGAGATTGATGAAGATGATGACGACGGTGATGGCGATATTGATAAAGCTATTGCTAAAGCAGATATTAAAGCACGTGCAAAAAAGATCCCTCAGAAGAAACGCCGTCCATATTTAAATGAAATTGCAACTGTGAAAACTTCAGAGGAATTGCAGGTACTCATTAGAAAGGCATTTCAAGAATCACAGACGACTATTGCTGCTCATAGACGACAATTGGTAATTTTAAAGGCTGCTATGTTTCGTGCTTACAAATTGGGACTATCTTCCCAATTTAATCTATTTTTTTGTCACATGCTAAACAAAATTTTACCGATAAGGAAAAAAGTTAAAGCTGCTGATAAAGTTGTGAAGTTTGTATCTTCCTTTTTTTCCTTGATTAACCCAGAAGAAATTTCCAATGAAAATGATGATCAATACGACGAAATTGCAAAACTAAGTCAGAATGATATGGAAGTACTTCATTCAGATTTTGTTGAAAGAGTTTTAAAATATCTCACCAAAGGAATTGATGCAGAAAATACAGCAGTCAGATATCGTGTTTGTCAATTGTTATCGTATATTGTGGGAAATAGTGGGCATCTTGACGATGAATTACACCAATCTTTAACCGATGAGCTCATCACCAGAATCTATGATAAAGATAATTCAATTCGTAGTAAAGCTGTTAAAGCATTATCATGTTTTCAAAATGAAGATAACAGTTCTCTGTCTCTTCCCGGTAAAAGGTTAAGAATTGTAATGCAAAATGATCCAAGTGCTGATGTTCGTAGAGAATGTTTGAAAAATATTGAAAAAAATAGAGAAACTGGACCATATATTATTGAACGTGCTAGAGATAAGGACGCTACAAACAGAAGATTTGTTTTTTCCAAAGTCTTACCATCATTCCGGAACATTTCAGATATTAGTCCAGCAAATCGTACTAGGTTATTAGAATGGGGGTTAAGAGACAGGGACGAAAAAGTACGAAAGGCTGCCGGTGAATGGTTAACTGAAACCTGGATGCGTGACACTGAAAATGATTTACTTAAATTTTTAGAAAGGTTAGATGTTATGGAGAGTGATATTGCAGATTCTGCTGTGAGAACCCTGTTAGATACTAAGCCCGATATTGTCAATAATTTGAAAATCGATGCAGATTTCTTTGATAATTTAACTCCTTCAGTTGCCCTATTAATTCGTGTTGTTTTTCAATATTGTCAAGATAATAAAAAAACGAATTTAATAGAAGATTTGTTTCCTGTTGCTGTCGATTTTGCGACATTATTTGTCAAATATTTTAGACTACGAGCAGAAAATTGGAATAAAATCAATGATAACAGAGAAGCAATTGAAAAAAATCCAGAGTTGGCAATTGAATTGGAAATTAATGATCCTGATGAATACAATTACATTATCATGCAATTATTGAAAATTGCAGTTGATTATGATTATAGTGACGAATATGGTAGGAGTAAGATGTATAGCGTATTGAGATCAATATTAAGCAATAATACAGTTAGTGAACCGATTTTACCTTTACTAATGGAATGTTTGAGAAAGTTGGCTATTAATGAACGTGATTTCTGTCAAATGATTGTTGAAATAATTAATGATTTGAAAGATTCTGAATATGAAAGAATAATGGAATTGAAAAGAGCAGAAGAGGAGAGAATACAGAAGGAAGAAGAGGAAAGAACTAGAAGTAAAAGAGAAAGGCGAAAAAGAGCGAACTACAGGTCTGGAAATAATTCTGATAGTGAGGATATTGGCCAAGCTGATAATAATTATAGTAATAGTGAAGTAGCTAGATTGAATGAAAAAGTTCAAAGATTGTTAAGAGAGGAGGATGATGAAGAGGCAGATAGTGATAATAGTGATGACGAAGAATACCATTCTGCCATGGTCGATATTTCAAGGCAATCAATAATTGACGCAAATAAATCGAGGCAAGAAGAAATTGATCAAATTTCAGTTTTGTCGCCTGATGTTATCAGTACTTGCTTGACAATAACAAAATGTATGCTCCAGCTTGTGTTTTCACCTTTATCGGAAAATATGTTGCTCATTAACTTACTTGACAACTTTATAAATCCATGTCTTAATAAAAGGGAAGAAGTGACTATTCGTGAACTAGCTTTAACTTGTTATGGTCTCTGTGGCCTTTTAAATACAGAAGTTGCCGTTAAGACAATGACTCTTGCTGGTATATTTGTTGCTAAGAGTGAATATGAATCATTTGTTATTTCTGGGTTAAAAGTTATTGGTGATTTATTAATTGTTCATGGAATTTCTATTCTTCAAAGTGATGATCCTACAAGTATTGATTCCATGGCTGTGGCTAAAATTTTTTATCGTACATTAAAGGATGACTCAAAACCTGAAGCGCAAGCAATAGTAGCTGTTCTACTATTCAAACTTTTCCTTTCTGACGTTATCGATGATGATGAACTTTTTGAAACGACGTTATTAACATATTTTAATCCAAAAGTTAATCAAAATATTCCATTAAAGCAATGTTTGACATTCTGTATTCAAACTTATGCCCGTTCATTACCTAAGCACCAGGAATTGGTTGCTAGTGTTGTTTACGACACAATTGAAAGGCTATATAAGGATTGGAGTAGTATCATGGAGCTTAATCAAAAACTTGAACTTAAAAAACCTATTACTCCGACCTTTATTGTTGAAAGTTTTCTCAGTTGGACTGATCCATATACATTGGCAAGAGTAAGTGAAGAAGACAGACTTACAATGTCGGTTCATTTAGATGTCGGTATTCAATTTATGAAAATGTTGAGAAATTATGATTATAGAAATAAAGTTCATAAAACGCTTTACAAGCCTATCATCAAATCATTAGCAAAATTAGTTTATACTTCCGGAGCTAATATTGAGAAATTACGTGCATTTAGGGCGTGTTTTGATGATCAAGAATTGTGTCATGGTGATTTAGATGAAGCTTTGAATTCAGATGTCATTTGTAAAAGGGATTTTCTGAAAGCGCATACTTATATTCAAAAATGTTTAGACGAAGCCGAACAGATAGAGCAAGAACGAAACAAAGAAGAGGGTGGAGGTGATCCTCAATTAGATCAACCTGACACCAAGAAACATGTCACAAAAGGGGAAAGTAATAGTGATGATGATAATGATAACGAAGCCCTCAATAATGAAACAAGTGATAAAGAGGAGTTAGAGGAAGAAAGCGATCCCGGAAAGTTAAATCTACAAGCACAATCGAGCATGATCAAGGAGTCCGATGAATCTATGGAAGGGTGGGATGCATCCTCTTCTAAACTTCCGAATGTGGACTTAAAATCGGAACCCGAGTCTGGAAGTGAATTTGATATGGTTGAAGAAAAGGAAGCCGTTCATCACCAAACTACGGAGGTGGATAGTGATGCAGACAGCAACTCGTCCATTGAAATCACCGAGGAGATCGTTATCGACAAGGCTGTCTCTGCTGCCAGAGAAAATTTGGTGAAAGTGAAGCAGGAGGTCCTGGTGAAGAAGGAGAAGGTAAAGCCCGGAGTCCACAACAGACAAGGACGGGTCGCCAAACCGCACAGACCGCACAGACACAGACACAACTCTTCCCAGGAAAAGCATCGTGCCTCACACACACACCCCGATTCCTCGGAAATCATTCTTCTCGACTCTGAGTAGCTGAATTTGCTTTTTCGCTTTTTCTCTTTTAAACGGGTGACATCCCACCGTTTTGCCGTTTTGTCAATTTTTTTTTCTTCTGCATCTCATGTATGTTGGAGTGTAAATCGTTTAATTATATAGGTCTTTTGTACTCCCCCTCCCTCTTTTCTCCCTTTTTTTGCCACAAAAGTAGTTTTTCTTTACAAGAGCAATGGGTTTATCGTCTCAAGCGTCTAATGCAATCATCTACTTGTCTTATGGAGCCATGTTGGTCTCTGGAGTGGCCATAGCAGTTTACCAATTGAAAAGAACTTCAAAAGGTAAAAGTGAATTTCTTTCTGCAAATGGCTCAAGTACAGGTATTCCTTTATCATTAAACTTTATTGCTTCAGGTTAGTATTGTTTCCAATGAAATTTTAAAAATATACATAGTAAATAAGCAACAACTACAATAGATTGATTATATATTTTTATTTTTTTCAACAAATTGCTAAATGATATCCAATATTTCCTTCTACTAACCCTATACAGACCCCTTGCATTGAAACATTACTGTTTCTATGGTGCATATATCCCTATTTTCACAATATAGATAAACGGGTGCCTTTGTGCTGAGATTTATACCGTTTAACTCGATCAAGCTAATACTTGCGGGAGGATTATCATATATTGTTGGAAAAAAAAAGATTTAATCCATTCTTGGAAACTTTCATTTTGCTTTCTTTTCCTCTTTTCAAGAGATGCGTGAAAAATTTTGAAAGTTTCCTAGTTTTACTTTTACTGTAAGACATGATGGATTTAATGTTTTTTATTGGGATTTTTTCCTTTTTGAATACTTTTGCATAATTTAATTCTTCTACCTTATACTTTTTTATTTGAATTTACGAAATTGTACTTGTTTTTTCTTAAAAAAAAGTTCATCACGTTTATTTACTCAGAAAAAATTTCCCGGATTTTTACGACTGCCTAATTGTTATCTTTTAGCTAAGGCGACAAATTCTATTATACAAACTTATTCAATTACGAATTTCTTAATAATTAGCATAAATTCTTCATGTCATTTTATATCAACATGTCTTACTAACATTTTTTTCTTCCCTGTTCATTCTTTTTTTCTTTTAGCTATGGGTGTTGGTATTTTAACTACTTACACACAAATTGCTAATATTGCAGGTATTCAAGGTTTACTTGTTTACACATTTGCAGGTGCGTTACCAATTGTTATGTTTTCATTTTTTGGTCCAATGATCAGAAGAAGATGTCCAGAAGGTTTTGTTCTTACTGAATGGTGTTCCAGAAGATATGGTCCAATTACTGCTTTATGCTTATCCGCCGCAACAGTTTTCACGCTATATTTATTCATGGTTTCCGAGTTAACCGCTATTGGTGATGCTATTACTACATTGACTGGTATTGATGCTACTCCGTGTGTTGTCATTGAGTGTGTTGTCACAACCATTTACACCTCAATTGGTGGATTTGGTGTTTCTTTTGTTACCGATGTTTTCCAAGCTCTCATTGTTTTGGTTGTTACAATTATTGGTATCATTGGTTATGCAACAGAAATCAACATTGATACGACTATTAAAAAGGAAACATATTCACAATTAATGGGTTCAAATAAGCTAGGTTGGATGGTGTTTTATATTTTAAATATTGCAATTCTGACCAATGATGCATTCATGGCGGGTTTCTGGTTGAGAACCTTTGCCGCTAAAACGGATAAAGATTTATTCGTCGCTACCGGGATTGCGGCTTTTGTTACTACTATCATTTGTACATTGGTTGGATTACCGGGCATTATTGCCGTCTGGACTGGCGATATAACAATTGGTGATGATTATGGTTATAACGCTTTTTTCATTTTAGTTGCCAAAATGCATAAATGGATTATTGGTGTTATTTTAATTTTTTCTGTTTTATTATCAACTTGTACTTTTGACTCGTTACAATCGGCAGTTACTTCAACAATTTCCAATGATGTTTTTAGAAATAAATTTCCAATTATCTACTCTCGTATCATTGTGGCCATAATTATGGTTCCTGCATTGGTCGTTGCAATCGAATGTTCAGCAAATGTCTTGCAAATTTATTTCATTGCAGATTTGTTGTCAAGTGCGATCATTCCAATTATGTTTTTAGGGTTATCCAAACATTTCTTCTTTTTGCGTGGTTTAGATGTCATCGTTGGAACATTGAGTGGTTTACTTTCAGTGTTTGTTTTTGGTTGTATATATTATGGTGATGCAAAGGATGGTGGTTTATTATTACTTATTTGGAATGGTGTCTATGATCCTAATGATTGGGGTGCATTCGGTGCGTTTGTTGCTGCACCAGTTGGTGGTATTGTTTTCGGATTACTATGTGCAGCAATTCGTATTACAGTTTTATACATCATCAGTCGTCAAAAGGGTACTGAATTTCATGCATTGGATAAACCTACCACTGTCGCATTTGGTGTCACCAGTAAAGAAGATGGTATTTATGAGACCGAGTTCGTTAATGATACTCAGGCAGGTCTTCTGGGTGCTGAATTTATTGAAATTGATCATGCAAGCTCCACTGCTGATGATAGTGCTACAGATTCAGGAAGTATTGATAAATCAGATAATGTTGGTGTCCGTGAAGTCTTGAAAGAATTCAGATGGCATGACATGTTGCATTTATTAATCTAAGGGTTATATTATTTTTCCAACCTACATTTATTTTAATATAGCTAATAGTTTTACATTTTAATAATCATTTATCACAATAATTTTTTTCCTTTTTATACTTTTATATCTATTATAGCTATTAGAACTTGATAATTAATTTTTTACACTTTTTTACAAATTTTTACAATGAGATTTTATAAGCAAATAAAAATTCCTACTTTATTACAGCTTCAATAAAATATTTTATATCATAAAACCTGAAAGTACGGTACGCGGAATCCAGAACCCAGAACCCAGAAACGTCAAAGATCATGGAAACATTTTTTGCCTCGCTTGAAATAGTTTATGTAACAGCTCATACAGACTACAAATCTTGGAATCCATTTTTACTACACAGCCCCTGCTGGTTGTATTTTATAAATTCATAACAATTTCACGAAGCATAACAAAGTAAATAATGAAGTTGAATTATGATACACGTTCAAAGCCTGGGAAAAAATGGTACATTGGTCTAGGAATGGAAGGTTCAGCAAACAAATTAGGAATAGGTATAGTGAAACAACCAATGGGTGATCCTGCGGCTAAAGAAAACCGTGCTGTCATCATGAGCAATGTCAGAGATACGTATAATGCACCACCTGGACAAGGGTTTATGCCTCGAGACACAGCAAGACATCATAGAAATTGGGTTGTCAGATTAGTCAAACAAGCGATTGAAGATGCAGAGATAAAACCTGAAGATTTAGATTGTATCTGTTTCACACAAGGTCCAGGTATGGGTGCACCGTTACAGAGTGTTGTTATAGCGGCTAGAGCATTAAGTTTGATATGGAATGTACCTCTTGTTGGTGTTAATCATTGTGTTGGACATATTGAAATGGGTAGAGAGGTTACAGGTGCAGAAAATCCTGTTGTTCTATACGTTAGTGGTGGTAATACACAAGTTATTGCGTATAGTAGACAAAAATATAGAATTTTTGGTGAAACCTTAGATATAGCAATAGGAAACTGTTTAGACAGATTTGCCAGAGTCTTAAAGATACCCAATGATCCTTCCCCTGGTTATAACATTGAACAATTGGCAAAGAAAGGTAAAAAGTTTATCGAATTACCATATACCGTTAAGGGGATGGATTTAAGTATGAGTGGTATTTTAGAATACATAGAAGAGATTGTACGTCGTGGAACTGAAACCAATGAAGATTTATGCTACTCTTTACAGGAATGTTTATTTGCGATGCTTGTTGAAATCACGGAACGTGCCATGGCGCATGTTAATTCAACCCAAGTGTTGATTGTTGGTGGTGTCGGTTGTAATGAAAGATTACAAGAGATGATGGGTATTATGGCTCGTGATCGTGGAGGATATGTTTACGCAACAGATGAAAGGTTCTGTATTGACAATGGAGTTATGATCGCACAGGCGGGTATTTTAGAATATAGAATGGGGGGCGAATGTGCAATTGAAGACAGTATATGTAGTCAGAAATTTCGTACCGACGAGGTTTTCGTCAAATGGAGACAGTAGTGAGTTTTGTAGCAGTCATTTTATAATGAACATTAAAATTTAAAGAAATTTAATGGTGATTGGAAATCATAGCTTTGAAGAAATATTGAAAAAGAATTACCCGTTCGAGCGATGGGGGCGAGCGCCGAGAAGACTTCTCCAGTTTTCAGCTGGGGAAGGGTTGTTAGATTCGAGTTTCGTGTATCTGCCGTCAGCTATCGGCGTTCGGGGTTTATTCAAGATAGAGCTTGAAAGGTTATCTGTCAATAGGGGCTAAAAGAGCCAGGATGGAAAATATTAACGTTGACTTGGCAAAGCTTGCAACCACAGCTTCAGTATTGGTAAATTCAGCAACTGGAAATGCAAATATCAATCATATGTTACAGAAAAATAAGACATTTACATCGACTTTTGAACCGAGACATGGCACTCAAAGCCATGAAGGCAATACCATGGTTAACTCTTCTAAGAATGGATTAATTGGATTATTGGCCAAACATGGAGATGAAATACGTGTTGTTCAATCTCTGAGAAGATCAAATTTTGATGGAAAAAAGAAGAAAGATTTCAATATTTTATCTAATGAAATGCTGAATGAGATCGTCGACTCTAATGAAATGCAAAGCTGTTCCGAAAGTGGGAATTCCGAATCTGCCACTAAAATGGGGAATTTAGATGAAAATCCAAGTTTTTCTTTATTTCAAGGATTTACTGCCCTACTACCGGAAGTTGATGAAACCATTCAAAACATCAAAAATGTATCCGGTAAAATGATTACAGGTAAAAAGAAAGCAAAAAGTAATGGCAAAAATTTGAAAAATAACTTACCTAAATCAAGATTTCAGAAAATAGAAGAAATCACATTAGAAAAAATCAAGTCTTGCCAAAATCAACGGATATTGCTGAATTATAAATCTGACATTAATTATCACCTTGATTTGATGGAAATACGTAAAGGCTTGGGAAAGCGTGAAATTGCCGAAATAGATGCCAAAATTGATAGACTGTACAATTTACGTAAAGAATTATATGATAATGTCACGTTTTATGAGAAAACTGAAGTTAAACTTGAAAATCAATTGCTGGAAATCCAAGATCGCTTGGAATTTATTAAGGACATAGAAAGAGATGAAGCTGTTCGAGATTCAGATGAATTAACAGATGAAAATGATAATACTACCGCTAATGAAACTAATGACATAAATAAAAGTAAAAGTAAAATTAAACAAAAAAAAATAAGGGGAAGCCATAATGATTCCAACCTTATTAATGGAAGTACTAATACAACAACTAAAGGTGGTGATGATGAATATGATGATGATTATGTCACCGTGTATATGGAAGAAGATAGTAGGTCGTATTCAAGAGTGACTTCAAGCACTAGAAATTTAAAATCTGGTGACCAAATTTATAAATTTCAAGCGCATAATGAATCAATCAATTGTATTGCATTTGATGAACCATATGGTAAGTTATTAACGTGTTCTGTCGATAACACAGTTAGAGTATGGGATATGAATAGATATAAATGTATTGGATTACTCGAGGGGCATAATTCATATGTTGAGTGTGTAGCGATGTCTCAAAATTTAGCTTTCACTGGTGGAATGGATGCAAGTGTCAAAATGTGGGATTTGGATCATTTCTCTAAAAGTTATGAGGAACTAGATGAAGGAGAAAATATGACACCATTGCTGAAGAGTTTTGATGGTCATGTTGATGCTATTACAGCATTAAGTTACAGCAATGGAGAATTGGTTTCTGGTGCAGATGATAAGACTATAAGACAGTGGGATCTTTCAACGGGTCATTTGATACAAACTATTGATGTCATGTGGGCATCTTCGATGGCTAATTCAATGATTAATTTTGGCAATACACCAGTAGGAGCCGGTGTTGCAACTTCCAGTACAGTATTAAATAGTACCTCTTCTTCCAGATATCCGTATCTATCATGTTTACAAGTATTTGATGCAGCATTAGCGAGTGGAAGTAACGATGGTATTGTTAGACTTTGGGATTTAAGAAGTGGTGATGTTATTAGACAATTATTTGGGCACACAGGTGCAGTCACAACATTAGAATTCGATAGTAGTTTTAACTTGATTACAGGTAGTGCAGACCGAAGCGTTAGAATTTGGGATTTGCGTACAGGGGGTATATTAGATTCATTTAGTTACGATAATCCAATTAAAAAGATCATGTTTGATGAACTTAAAATTACCAGTGTTGTTGAAAATGAACGAGGAATTCATATTTATGATAGAACGGAGCAGAGGCATTGGATGCTTGGTGGTGATGTACTTCCAGAAGGATCTGAAGATTCATCAACGGGTAATGTAAATGGTAAAAATTATGTCAGTGATCTGCAATTCTCTGGAAGTTATCTTGTTGAGGGTCGTTCGGATGGTGTTGTCGGAATTTGGAACGTGTAAATAATTGCACCTGGTGCAAAATAGCATATAAATAGTTTTATACATATCATTCTATAAAGACACATGTTATTACAATATATAAATGATAAACATGAAAAGTGAAAAGTGTGGTCTAATCGGAACTAGAAAATGTAAGATGGGGGATGGAAGGGCCGCAAAAAGGGACGTCGATCGGCGCTGCTTTTTAAACGGAATCTTCCAAATTTTTTCATTTTCCAGAACCCAAGCTGTTTTTGGCGACGTTGGTGTTTAACCACAGCTGTGGGGGGTTCGGTGGCAATGAGGAGAATAGAAGTGTGGAAGCTCATTGGATATTTCTATAGGCGCAACAAATAGATTTACTAAATAACAAGATGTCATACAGACAAACACCAACAATTGTTGTCTTGAAGGAAGGAACTGATACTTCCCAAGGCCGTGGACAAATCATTTCAAATATTAATGCATGTTTGGCGATCCAAGATACACTCAAATCAACACTTGGGCCATTTGGTAGTGATATATTATTGGTTGGATCGGACGGCAAGACTACTATTACCAATGATGGTGCAACTATATTGAAAAAATTGGATGTTGTTCATCCAGCAGCTAAGATTTTAGTTGATATCAGTAGATCACAGGATTGTGAAATTGGTGACGGTACAACTAGTGTAACCTTGTTGGCGAGTGAAATATTGAAGAATTGTAAAAGTTATATTGAAGAAGGTATGAGTAGCAATTCAATTATTAAAGGTTTAAGAGATTCATGTGACTTGGCCGTCAGTAAATTAAAAGAATTACAAATTAATCTTGAAGAAAAATCAGAAGAAGAGGAATATGATATGTTGATTAAATGTGCATTAACCGCAATGAATAGTAAAATCATTCAACAAAATGGTGAGTTTTTCTCTAAGTTAGTTGTCGATTCAGTTTTGACGTTAGATAGAGACGACTTGGATGAAAATTTAATTGGTATCAAGAAAATTGCTGGTGGTGCCATGGAAGACTCATTGTTCATTAAGGGTGTTGGATTTAAGAAGACTTTTTCTTATGCGGGATTCGAACAACAACCGAAAACTTTTGAAAATCCAAAGATTTTATCACTTAATGTCGAATTAGAATTAAAAGCGGAAAAGGATAATGCAGAAGTTAGAATTGAGAAGGTTAATGATTATCAAAAAATTGTCGATGCCGAATGGGAGATCATAATGGACAAGTTGAACAAAATTGTTGAAACAGGTTCGAATATTGTTTTATCCAAATTACCAATTGGTGACTTAGCTACACAATTCTTTGCTGATAGAGGTATATTTTGTGCCGGTAGAGTTTCAACTGATGATTTAGAACGTATAATCAAGGCAGTAGGTGGTTCAATTTTAACCTCAGTTAATGAAATCAACATTGAAAAAGATTTAGGTACTTGTTCAACATTTGAAGAAATGCAAATCGGTAGTGAACGTTTTAATATTTTCAGTGGTTGTCCATTTACTAAAACATGTACACTAATTCTACGTGGTGGTTCAATCAAAATTATTGATGAAATTGAAAGATCGTTACATGATGCGATTATGATTGTTAAGCGTGCACTAAAAAATAAACAAATTGTAGCAGGTGGGGGTGCAATTGAAATGGAATTAAGTAAATATCTAAGAGATTATTCCCATCGAATTAAGGGTAAAAAGCAATTGATTATGCAAAGTTACGCCAAAGCATTGGAAATTATTCCAAGACAACTATGTGAAAATGCAGGTTTGGACAGTATTGAATTGCTAAATAAACTGCGTAATTTCCATGCAAATGGTGATATCCACTATGGTTTAGATTTGGATTCTGATAATGTTGCCAACAATTTGGAAAAATTTGTTTGGGAACCTTCAGTTGTTAAAATCAATGCATTACAAAGTGCTACTGAGGCTGCAATTTTAATACTCTCTGTTGATGAAACTATTCAAAATAAAGAAAATGATCAGGGTGGTGCTCCGGTACCTAGAGGTAGAGGAATGCCAATGCCAATGGGTATGTAGTAATCTATTCTATGTAACATATGTCTAAATTTAATTAATTCTTAACTAAATTAACTTTAAATTGCATCTTATATGATTTTTTTATATCTATACGATAAAATTTGTACACTTTATAAAATAAATTGAAAAGTAAAAGGAAAATTATAAGGAATTTTTGAAACCAAGGATAGTTTTATCAACTATTTCTTGATTCTTAAAATTGTGCAAAAGTATATCTGAAATTTTCTTCCAAGACTCATCAGTAATTGTGCAGGCACCAACATCAGCTGTTGGAACCTCTTGAGTTTCTTCTTCCTTTTCTCTTGGTCTGAATTGCGCTATCAGAACATTCAATGCCAATTTATCTGGTGAACCGGCATTGTCTAAAACGTGAAAAACATTTTCAGAATCTTGTAACGTTTTCGTACGTATCATCAGTTTGATATTTGAAGGTTCAACAATGATTCCAATGTCATCATTGTGCTCTAATAAATGTGATAATGACGTTTTAAGCATGTAAATATTGGTAGAAGGTTTTACATCTAAAACGGCAGTTATATTGAATTTTGGTTGTTTCAACGATTTAAATGTGAATTCAATACCACGTTCTGCGGCATCATCATTTTCATCTTCAGTATTAATTATACCACTAGTTATGTGTTCTTCATCTGATGCTAATGATTTTGTTCCGTATGGATGTGGCAAAGAAGGAAAGGTAAAGTTTGAGGGCAATTTGGTGACATTCGACAATTTGAAGGAATCGACAAACTCCTGCTGGGCGGCGGCTGAAGGTGTAGTAACTTCTAATAACTGTACAAACTTATTTGCAAATTCCAATTCAGTGGCCATTTTGTGAGATCTATAGGGTGTTACTTGTTATGTTTAATAAAGTTTATTTCTAACAGAATAGCTTTAAATCTTTTGTTTTCATTTCTTCCTTCTCCCATAAAATTAAGAAACATGTTACCACGCCCAAGGCTCAAAAAATCAAAAATTGAGACTGAAAATACGCACGCTGCACGATGCACATTCTGGCATTTCTGCCTCTTTATCAAAAGAAAGGAATCACTAAAATTTCATTTGGTAAGTTAAGGGTAAGAATTAGAAATCGAAGGGGTATACATAACATTATGTCCAATGATGAAGGCCCTGGTTTTTCTGGGTTGAAAAAGTACGAGGAAGGTAGCCCCATGAGTGGTCATAGTAATAATAATCATAATAATAATAATAATACAACTGATGACGGAACATCAAATGCAATTGAATTTTACAATTACCATGAATACCATTGCCCATACAATAATACCATAATTATAACACATCATCCTAATCCATATCCGTTCCCCTATTTGGATATTCCCACACGGGTTGTTCGTATTCCAAGGCTTACTGATGTTGATCATCCACAATTTAGTAGAGTATTGCCAGGGCTGGAACCTGGGGCTATTATAAATGATGGAGATTTCAAGAATAGGTTTGAACCAAGCTATACATATATGAATCAACGATTTGGCAAAAATTCTGTATCTCCTTTATCCAATTATATTGACGAATCCGAATTCGAGGGCATAGTTGATGATATTAATAAGCAACTATACGATATATATGCCAGCACCCGATTGAATATATTTTGGTTATTGTTGAACTTCATATTTTTTGATATACCTGCTTTGTTTGTTTGTTTGATAAGACGATTTGGAGGGTTAACATATCTGAATGGGAATTTAAAATTGGAAAACTATGTCAACCAAATAAATTCTAAATTCAGAGATGAAGAAAGACCACTTCGGATAGTACAGCCGAAAGAAAGTGGATTTTTAAGTCTTGATTGGATTGTACCAACCCAAACCCAAACGAATGATGGAATTAAATAATAAAAAAATTATAATTGTATTCTTTCTTTTGTGTATGTTATATATATGAAAATTCTTTGCTACAAAAACCGATAGATTATTTGATCAAAATCGCATATAATATTATTACTATAAATAATTTAAAATCCTGAACTTTGTTCTGAACCTTTGCTGTATATTTTTTTTATACGCCTATTCAAACTGACATTCCAGTATGCTGTCCTTAAACCACGGCCAGTTTTACCCATTACATTACCATTATTATTATTGCTGTTGTTGTTGTTGTTGTCATCGTTGTTGTTCTTATTGGTGCTATTAGTGCTGTATCGTCTATCGTTATAATCTCCACTAACTTTCCTGCTTTTTGTTCCATTAGTATGACTATGATGATGGTGATGGCGATTTTGGCGTGTAGAATCCCAAAGAGAATTCAAGCCTAGTCCGTTAACGGATAATTCCCTTTCTTGTCTTAACAATTCTCTACGTTCTTCTGGGGACATACCAAGTTCTTTACGTTTTTCAATCAAATTTGCATGCCTTTCACGTGAAGATATAACAAAATTCCTGCATCTTTGAATTTCATTTTGAGTTAGTTTACAAAATGTTGAAGAATCTTGTCTAAAACATTCTTCAATAAATAAATTGACATTTAAGATTCTTTTGGGGGTATTCTGTATTAATTGAAATAATTCACTTGACAATAATTCTTTATTTAAAGATGAAGATGAATTTCCATGGTCTCCTAATGCTGAGCTACTCTTGTTATTTGAACTTATTTTCAAAGCATTCAAACCAGTTGAATGTAAATCTGAATCTGAATGTAAAGATAATTGACTCACAATAGTATTTGAGTTTGATAGACCATGTGCACGACAGTAAACTTTACGTAAATCAGGATCTAACATTTTGAAAATACCAAGACAAATTTGAAAAATGGTTTTAGAATCTTCATAAAAAATAATATCCCAAATTCTTAAAGTTGTTTCAATTGGTAAAACACCAATAAATAATGACATAAACCAACTAGTTGTACAAAATGTTAAAGTTGGTAAAAAGAATAAGTATGATGTGTCATCTGTGCTACTTGGATCTGATGTATCATAATCGTCTCTATCGTTATCCATTATAATTTTCCAAACATCTGGTAAATGTTGCTTTAAACACAATAATAGCATTCCTTGATTGACTGCTAGACCTTCCAAACTTGATTCATGAACACCTGGTAAAAAATTTTCAGTTATTATAACCAACATCCAAAAAGTTTCTTCTTCATCCAAAAATAACAATAGTAAACCTGTTATAAAATTCAACGATTGGCAATAACCGATTGTAGGTTTATATAAACTAAAACATTTCAAAACTCTTCTTAAAGTATTCAACATTGGGGATTCCATTTCAGTTTTACTAATTGGATCAGTATAATTTTTAAAGTAAGTGTTTTCGGGGAAGGTTCTATGTAAATCTTTTTCAATTGCATCTGTATGTTCATTAACTAAATCTATTGATTGTTTTACCAATTCTTCATATAATCCTTTGTTTTCTCTTATTCTATCATTTCCGTGAACAAAATTAAACCATGCTTGACCTCTCCATTCGGCGGGTATACCCTTTTTGACAAATTTGGACATTTCATCCGATTTAACGGGGAATCTAGAAGGTATGGAATCATCATTTAGATAAAGCCCATTTTTTTCCAAAAATTTTATCCATTTTGATTTTCTACGAATTAAATGGGGGCAATACTCATTCCACCAGTCGTTATAATCTTTAGTTGTAATATATTGATTCGTCTTTTTAAAACCATAACGATCACAATCTGAATTTTTAATTGTGGTTTTCAATTTCGATGATTTGTTTCTAAAATTGGAAGAGAAAGTAGTAGAGGACGTATCTTTGATTTTAACTATTTCATTAATTTTATACTTGAATTTTTTAAAATTATCACGACACGTTTGGATGGATTCCAATGTTTCATGTTTTGTTATATGGGAAGAGGAAAAATTGCCATTAATTGTTAAAGCTGGTGGATTAGAGATGATGGGTGATATTGATTGGGAATCTGCATCTGAACTTTCAACATAGCTACTTATCGTATCATCATTTTCTTGTACTTGGGTTTGTTCTTCGCTCATATTGTGATCGTTTCCTTCCTCTATTATTTGAGGATTGCCACTACATAGCATTTCTTTTAAATGGGAACTTTTACTTGGGGAATAATTCGGAATTCCATTGTACATGTTGATATTGTTGCTATCAGAATTTGTATTGGAAGATGATCGATTTATAAGACTTGTAGAATCATCTTCACTATCCATTCCTGCATAATAATCCAATACTGTATATGTTGTATTTGATGTTGCCGTATTCATTGTATTTGCAGAACTTTTTCTCGAATGTTGTAGATATGCTTTATTATTCAATGATAAATTGTTGACGTGAGTTGCTAAAGAATTCATATTGGGTGGGTTATTTGTCGAAGATGTTATATTTGGATGAAGGGGTTTAGGGGATGAAGCCTCTGTCATTGTTTTTTGAGATGGATTTATTATAATTTAATGCTGCTAAAAATGCAGAATTATGGGTATTAATATATCCTTGTTAATTAATTGATATGTAAGTTATCTAGAAAAGTTAGTAGTAAAGTTCAGTTGCTTTTGAGGGCACAGAATATTGAAACTTGGAATCTAGTTGATCGAATATTAAATATAGAAGCCAAGTGTTGAGCGAGCTGGTTCTAATATTGCTGAATTCGCTTGGGGGCGGTTCTGGGTTTTGGTGGGGAAATCAGCTGGGGGGAGGGGGGAGCTTCACAAATTTATTGAGGAATTGTGTTGCTCTTATCTAGTTTTTGAATGATTTTTACAAGGGAGTACTGAATTTGATGTGAGATTGAAGATGGGGGGGGTGTATAAATGAGGGATGAAGGTTTGTTTCAGTCGAGGTTGGAGGAATTGCGACTTAGGTTTAATGTGGATGATTGAGTTTGCAGGAGGCGGGAAGAACCGAAGGAGTGTAAATTTAAGTATATATATAATAAGGAGAAGCGAGGAAAATGAAGGGCAGGGGCCTGAGGGCGGAGTCGGTTTGGGAATTGGTGTTTGGAATGTTCATGATTACGGCGGCCAGGGGTTGATGACGGAGATCTGAGGGGTGGGCCCTAAATTGGGAAATTTTTGTAGGTTGTAGGCATGGAAGAGATACGAAGAATTGTAGTGGTGCATGGCGGGGCTGGTGGGGCTCTTCCGGAAGGAAAGAGACACCTTTATCGGGAGCTGTTGAAAACGGCACTACAAAAGAGTAACGGAGCCATCAGTTCCTATTCTCATGTCGATGCCCATCTGGAAAGGTTTACCGAGGTGACTCAAGTTTTGGAGGATTCTGTATTAACTAATACTGGGTATGGATCTTGTGTCTGTAATGATGGGAGTGTGCATTGCGATTCTTGTGTTTTGCATGTGAATAGTAATAAGGGAGATGACATGAATATTGGATGTGTCGTCTGTAATTCTTCAAGATACCCTATGAAAGATGCAATTTATGTTGTCACAAGACAAACAAGTAATAGAATAACAAAGGATCAAATGTTTCCCGAAGTTGTTGAGCCAATTATAAAAGTGGGGAATGTCCAGAGTGATAGAACCCTTGTATCCCCAGAAATGGAAAAGACGTACAATAATTTACTACGCATGGTTGGTAAGATTGATAACGAAAAAGTTCAAGATACAATTGGGGTATTATTATATGAAAAAATTGATGATCGAGTGATGGTTACAATCGGATCATCATCGGGCGGCAACATGCTACGAGAATGGACTCGAATAGGTAGTGCCGGTGTAATAGGGAGTGGGTGTTGGATTGAGAAAATAAATGGGGATATCAATAGGTTGGTTTGCATTATGGTATCTGGTCAAGGTGAAACCATAATCAAAACGGACTTGGCCCGATCCGTTGCAAAGAAAATTGCTAGGAAAGTGGAGGACAATCCGGACACGTTGATTTCAGTTCAGTGTGTTTGTGAATTTCTGGAAACGTCTCAAACAATTGCCGAATCGCAAGTTGGGGTTGTTGGTGTCGTAATTGGGGGTTCTTCTGACGAGCTATTTTATGTCCACAACACACCATCCTTTGTGTTGGGTAGCAACAGTGGAGGTACTTGGGATACCCATTTAGGAAGGCCCTCTCGTCAACGGAGGTGGCAGAGCGGACAATGGCCGTTGTGAAGAGGGGTGGTTTCATGGAGCAATCGATATCACTATGGAAAATTGAGGTTGCATTTATTATGGCGCAGTACGGGCAAAATAGCGAGTGGGAAAAGGGAAAATTGGTGGCTGCTGGCGGCTGGCTACTGGCGGCTGGCGGCTGGCGGCTGGCGGCAGCTTGCATGCGTTCCCTTGAATATCTTGTTTCTTTTCTTAACCAGATTTTCCATATGTATGCATCCTTGGTCCTCCTTTATTCTACCCTTTTCTTGAATACATTGACACTGCCATTCTCCTTAAACGCTTCATAAACTTATTTATATTTATATATACATTTGACTAACTAGTTATATCTGATTTGCAATTACATAAAGAACTAATATAACATAATTTAATATAATAAATCACCAGAATAATATCAGAGTTGATAAATACTTAATAAAATGGTGATATCAAAGGCACTGATATCAGAAGCAGTCAATGATGGACTAAGTGCTCATCATGTACGACAGGTTCGAATATGTGCACTAACGTCTGCATCGGCATCACTGTTCTTTGGATTATTATTTTTATATTTTTTTGGAATGATTCATCCTTCAAGAAGACATTTTAGACATTTTTTAATTATGGTTTTAATCATATTTGATTTCATTAAAGCAATCGCAATTTTAGTATTTGTCTCTTCAGTTTTGGAAAAAGATACAACTAATGATTCTCTGATAATAGGTATTGGTTGGCTAACCGTTTTCAGTATTCAAGGTGCAGATATAGTCATTTTAATGTTTGCAATTCATATGGCACTATTAATATTCAATTCACAATTATCTCAAGTCAAGGAACACATATTTTCAAAATTAAATTTAAAGTTAAAATTAGGTTTCCCAAACATTGATTTCAAATTGAAGTTTAAAAACTTTATAAATAAAATACTTAATAAAGATATGGAACATTATGTAAATGACTTTGATGGTAATGATCTCAATAACTCAAAAAGAACAAAGAAAATTGAAGGTGGTTTATATAATAGTCGATATACAATTTTACTGATAATTTTTCTTTTCCCAATATTAGTCTCCTCGGTGAGCATGTACATTGACAATGTTTATCAAGAGCAGGTTTATTGGAGTTTTTTCAGATTGTGGACTGGCGCTTGGTATTTTTCCTGGGTTTTTAGACATGTTGTTGTCGTAACTATTTTGGCAATTTATCTTACCATTTATTTCTATGTTATGTCTCAATTTAAAGCTGTTTCCAAAACATTGAAAAAGAGAGCTCATAAATCTGATTTGAATTCCGATTCGGATTCAGATCCAGATTCCGATTTTGATACTGATTTTGAAGATGATGGGTCTGACTCAGAAAATAATATATTTTTTAATACTTTCGGTGACACCACTTGGTATAAAGTTTTACAATTATTAGCTATGCTGGTTTTCCCAGATATTCATATTGCTGCTAAACTTCATGGGCATGATTTAACATCGGAGGAGGATATGATCAACATTGAAAAACTAAAAAATGAATCATTCAAAACAGATAGTGTTTTACATGCAACACTTAATAATAATGATCCGAATAATTACCATCATAATGCCAATGGCGGCGATCATACTGGTAATACTGAAATCAGTGAATCGGATGTGGCAAACTTAAATGCATCTATTGCAAATATTCAAAATAAAAAAATTACAAGGCAAATTCAAAATTTAATGTATGAAGAAGCGACTGAAAGATTTGCGATAAGAAAATCACAAATTATGAGGCAAATGAAAGTCATTTTCATTTATCCTCTCTCTTATATTATACTTTGGTTATGGCCATTTATAAATCATTATGAAATTATTAGAACTGGTTCTGAATCGTTATGGTCAACAGCCCCAAGTGCGTTTTCTCAACCTTTAAGTTGTTTTATTGATGTTTTGGTTTTTCTTATCAGAGAGCAACCTTGGCAACTGACTACAAGTGTTGATGATTTAACTGGTGATATTTCTCCTTCTAACTCAAGAACCGATTATCAAATATATGGATGGAGATCTTTTCTTTCATGGCTGCCAGGTTATAGAAATTATTCATTTAAAACTGATTCTAATGTTATGAATGAACTAGGGACTAAGAACTCTTACAATTATAATAATAATAATAATAATAATAATAATTATAATAATAATAATTATAATAATAATAATAATAATAATAATAATAATAATAATAATAATAATAATAATAATAATAAAGCCAAAAGAGTTACGTATGGACGTAATTCAATTACTGCATTTCCGCGTGAGGATTCTAAATCATCTAACGCGTATTATGATTATGACACTGATAATTATGGTAATAACTCATTAGTTGATCCAAACGACACTTTCACAACATTCAATAGTTATGATGGTGATAATAGTGAAAATGGGCGTCAAAATACCAATAGCAGTGATAGTGGGGAGATGGATCTAAAAGATTTTCTAAATTCTAATTCTCCACGTAGGGTAAGTAATCAAAGAAAACAACGCCGTATGAGTTACAGTGCACCTCGGAATACTGTTACGAAACCAAAACCAGCACTCACAACAACATCAAATAGTATTGATATGACTGCCAATGTGAGTAGCTCACCAAATGCACATAGATTTTCACTGACATCGTCTAATATGAGTGGGCCTAGAAGGGATTCAAAATTATCATGGCGGACGTGGTCATTTAGTTCAAATAAATCAGAATCACACATGTCACGTTGGTCCAATATTAATCAAAATAATAGTAATAATATGATTGTTGACAAGTTGAATTTCAATTCAAGTCATGGGGTGAGCAATTTTGATGTAATCTCAGATCATCAAGATTCTGTTCAACAGTGGAATTTACATATGTTTGATAATAATTCAAAGAAAACATATGATAGGGGTAAAATGGATAAAGATAGGCATAATGGTAGTGATGGAAGTGGTACGGGTACTAGTGGAAATATAAGATCTGGATCTTATAATGATAATAAGGATGAAATGGATTTGATGGATTTTTTAAGGCTGGGACCTCGAGGATAAAAAATAAAATAAAGAGCAAATGAAATTTTATAACTTAAAATGTGTATAATCGAGATAACATTTATAGCAATTGCGTAAAAAAAAACAGAAATTACGAATCGTTCTAGTATTTCTAACACCAAGCCAAAAAAAAGCAGATATAAAGAGAAAATAAGCGCAATCGAGAAGCAAGATACAGAGTTTATAAAGAAGCACTACCCAAGAGAGGTGCTGGGTTTTTCGGCAGTAACTAACATCAAAAAATCCAATCCTGCCAAGATACCATCACTAAAAGTACCATAATTTTCATCCAAATAATAATCCATTCCTCTGTCGTCGTCAATTCCAGGTTGTTGAGGTGGTGATTGATGGTAATGATTATGGTGATGGTGATGGTGATGATGATGATGATGATGTAAATTATTACAATGTGAATCAGTAATCAATCTTACACCCAATTCATTATCATAGCCACTTTTATCAGTATGAGTTCTAATCCGATAATCTATCTTCTCCCTTACCAAACTACCACTGAATCCATGTATTTTCCAATCTAACCATAACTTCAAAATTTGGAAAAATTCCTCATCGAGGCTAGCAATTCCATTGTATGAATTATTAATCTTCAATTCGCAATTCAAAGGATCAGAAATCCATGAATTCAAATCAACCATTTGACTCATTCTTAAGAAATCAATGTATGAAGAAACCATAGAATATAATGATGCAATCGGTTGATCGCTAACATTTCCTAACGTCTCCCTTCTACCAGTATTAATGTTGGTACTTGTATTATCTTCGTTATAATCATCCGCCTCCGCGGAGGAATTGGCCAATGGACTCTCTGTTCTATTCGATAATTTGCTACCAAAAGTTTGTTGCATGCGAGGTGTGGTACGAATACTATTTCTACGTGTGGCACTAGAAATGATCGTTGTAGCTGTAGTAGCAGCAGTTAGATTCCTACTCATTGTCGATGAAGAAACAGATGCAGCTTTGCTAGACTTGACATTATTGAATACATCGGTAGAACGTTGTGGCATTATTGAATTTACACGAGATGTTTCCATGGTTTTCAAAGTTGCCTGATCTGATGGTTCCGTCAATGGAGTGTCGGCAAAATTACCGTTGAATTGCGTAGACTTGGATGGTACAGAAACCGAATTCAAATTATGAATATCCGAATCTGATTTATGAAGCGAAGGCTCCATTGAGTTAATATTATTATTTCCTGTTTTGTCAGCGTCATCGTTATTATTGCCAAAATTAAAAAATTCATCTTTCTGGTTTATAACGGGAATGCCCAATTTAACGTATTTGATATTTTCAAAATGATTTTCCCTCAAAGTATCAATGATAATTTGACTTAAATTTGGCAATGCTGAAAATTTCGATAATTCATGATTAATATAAATTTGAATATACTCTGCTAAATGAACACAATGATCTGATGATGAAGCAGGTCTATAATTATTAAATGATTGGATATCAAACAAAATCAACATAATCGAACCACCTGGTTTAAGGATTCTATTAAATTCCGTTAATCCTGCATTAACATCATTAATATTGGATATTAATTTTGTGAAATCAGGAGCGTATATTAAAGATTGGGACAAATCTTTGATTGGTAATTCATGAATGGAAGGGGAAGTAAATGATGAATAATCTGTTAAAAATGATTTTTCCTTTGAATTAAGCTTTGAATTTATGAAATCATCAGTTAAAAAAACATAATCATTAAAATGGGGGTATTGCTGTAATAAATCTACTGGTAAATAACCTGATTTTTTGGAATCTAGTAAAATTTGGAATCTATCAGATAAATTGATTAGATTCGTTTTAAAATTGGGGAAATCGTGTCTCAGTTGCCACCCCTCTATTAATTCAAAGTGTTCAGGGCTTACATGATTCTTCAATAATTTAGGAAAGACTTCGTCAGGTTTTGAATAATAAGATTTCAATTTATTTGATGTTAGTACTGTGATTTCTGAGCCTTTTGGTTTATTTGATAATAAATCAGACAGGATTTTGGAACAATTTGTTAGTTTACATAAGATTTGATTGTGCCATAATAAGAGTAAGACGATTCTTCTATCTTGGAAAATTTCGGAATCGATTTTATCAATTGAAGGTATATCCGAAATTTTTTTTCTCAATTCTTCAATTGAATGATCAAGGCGTTCCTGAACTGTATGTTGTTGAGATGGAGACATTTTTGATAAGTTAGCATAATAACTCGAAGACGTTGTAGCTGAAGATTTCGATACTCCTACAGACACATCATCATAATCATTTAAAAAGTCTGATGCTGTGTCATTGTCAACACTATTGCTGCTGTTATTATTGAAAGTATGAGTACTTTTCTGTGGAGAAGAAGAAGGTGGAGGTATTGTTGGATTTAAGGAATAAGAAAATTTCATTGGGTTTGATTGAAGTTTACTCTTCAACAAATCTGATCTTTGGTCTAAAATTCTGTCTATTGATTTAAGATATTTAATAAACCAACTATTCCAAAAAGTATTTCTGGTTACGGAATAAATAAAAGAATCGTCAGCTTCGGAATCATCCATATATTTCAAAAAAAATCTTAAATAATCCAAATAGAATGACATGGCGTGATCTTTAGCTAGAGATTGAACATTTTTCAGTTTTGCATTATATTCGGCAGTTAATTGTTTTTTCTGAGTCTTATCACGATGAATTTGAGGATGAAATTGAGAATGATGTAAATCATCACTTTTAGCAGAAGAATGCATTTCAGGTATAAAATTTTCGTTTTCTTCATAATTTTTACCGAATGCAATATCCCCAGCTATTCGAGTTGCCTTTTTGGCAAATTTGAACAATTTTTTCCTGGAAGTTTTAGCGTTTGTCAGTAACGTTGAATTAACTGATTCAGCTGGAAAAAATGAAGGGTTATTATGTGATGTTTGTTTATAATTGGTGGAAGCTGATCTATTCATTACAGTTGCTTCAGGAATTGGACGACTTGTTTCAGAGGCAGGGAATTTCATTGGTGTATTAGTTGAATAGAAAACTGAAGAGCGTGGACTATTCGAAGGTATTATATTTACCATTGATTTATGATGATGTGGCACGTGTTGTTGTTTCTCTGTATTCAGACTATTTGCAATTGAAGGAAATCTTGCATGTGATGTTTGTGATAAGCGTGATGAATCATGGAAATCTGATGTCGAAGGTGAACCTGGTGCATTTGAGGATATCCGATGACCGTTCATTGAATTATGATGGCTGCTGATAAGGTTTTTATTATTGTCCGTTGTGTATTGCTTTTTAAATATAGAAAGGTCAGGTGGAGAAGTGGTGGTATTATTAGTATTTGCCCTGAAAAGATTTATATTAAGATCCTGATTGCTGGCAGCACTATTATCAGTACCTGGGGTAATTTTTATTTCAGGCATTTGGAGTTCTTTGTTCTCTCGTTGCTGGTTTATTCCGCTAGTTATCGTAGTATGATGAAGATCCATATTAACAATACCCGTGGAAAGGGCCTTGATCATCTGAATGGGAGTGTACATAGCACTACCAGTTATCTCGGAATGAGTGTACCTAAATAATATATACTATATATATATATATATACTATATATATACGGTTTACGTATTGCAGCCTGTAGCTAAATTTCTGTCTACACACTACACACCATACACACAGGGAGTGTATATTTTCACAATATATGCACAACAGTATAAATTATTACGTGCAACCTGTGGCAGCGGTCCGATAGTAATTGCCCCCCTCACAGGTGCCAACGTCGCCGCACTGAGACACCAAATTCGACCAAATTACCAAACGCCACGACCGATTATATTATTTATAACTTACACAACTGCAAACGGTGACTCGTCCGCCCCGCTGCACTGCACCGCCACCTCCATCGACGCGTGGCGCAGCGCCGCGGCAAAGACAGCGAGAAACCCGCGCTCACTATTGCAGTGACCTGACACAACAACGACCCTGTCGCGCTCCCGCAGGGCAAGAAGCTCGTGGTGCGAGAGCTCCCCCGTGAGATAGAGGTCCACGTCCTCGCGCACCTCACTGAATACGCCAGACCCGCTTCCGGCACACACAGCCACCTTTTTCACCAGAAAATCGTCAATATCACCCCTACATGTAACTTGTAGATAATCAACCCCTAGATGATTCTTTGTCCTCTTAATGGCCTCCCAAAGTGATATGTAATCTTCAAATTCAACAATACGCCCCATACCAACCCCTTCATCACCCGATGAATCCGGTATAATGACCTTTCTTTCCTTAACCTCACTGCCTTTACTGATACCATCAATTAACCAATCATTAACACCACCAACGGATGCATCCACTGCAGTATGTGGAGAATAAACACTAATCTGATGTTGAATTAATTTAATTAATGACCTTTGTTGACTACTCTCATTTGGTAAAATCTTATTGAATTTACGGAATAAAAATGGATGATATGCAACAATTAAATTGCACTTCTTTCTAATGGCCTCCTCGGCGACAGCTTCTGTTAAATCAATCGTTAATAAAATGTTTGCCTCATCATTAGTACCATTGGAAACATCCAATAGTAAACCCGTATTATCCCATGATTTATCTGCATATTTCAATGGGTATAATTTATTTAAAATTTCTGTGATTTGCTTCAATGCAACTTGACTTAATGGTGAAATGGACATCCTAATTGATTGATAAAAATAAATACTGGTATTAGATGTAAGAAAAACTAAATCCAAATATGAAAAAATTCTAATCGAAGAAAGAAAGTGAAGCTATTAACTTACCCTAAGAACTAAGAAATTCCTCCGTCCCCAAACATCCTACATTCAGAACTCATAAAAATTGAAAATTCAATCGCGATCAGTGATCTGCGATCCTTACAATAGGCAATAAGCTCCCCACTCACCACCACTCAGCGCCCAGCGCCCAGCTTACGCTATACTTGCATATTTAACCCCTAATTGCTACCTACCTCTTTTCTACACGGCCTTTTAACCCTATTTCCTTTTAAAAATAATATATTCTTGCTCAATTAACAAAAAAAACCTATAACACACCCTTATCCTGTATATTCCTAAGAACCATGTCCATAACGTCTGAAAATTTAACACAAATAATCAAAGAAAGACTTCAAGCAACTGAAGTTGAAGTACAAGATATGTCCGGAGGTTGTGGTCAAGCATATGCAGTCATTATAGTCAGTGATATATTCCTTGGGAAAAATAAATTGGCTCGTCATAGATTAGTCAATGCCGCTTTAAAGCATGAAATTAGTGAAATACATGCTTTTACCCAAAAGGTATTTACCGTTGGTGAATGGGAAGAACAAAAGAGACTATTTAATTCATGATCTTGCAAAATATACAAATTTCCTCTCTAATGTTTCATTTCTATCTCTGTATAGTTAGTTATAATCAATTAATTCCTAATCAGCATATTTACGATCGACGAAATTATAATCCCCCAAATTTCACTCGTATATATATTGTATAAAAGACATACCTACATAAATAATTATGCTCACCGGTGTGCCTTATTTCCACTATCTCCTCCAAGATTACATATACGCGCACTCTCATTGGTCTGTTCGCCTTCTTTATCTATAAATTTCTTTACACTCGTTCTTTATACTGGGCACGGGACATTGGATGCACAAAATTCATAACTATGAATTACAATGTATATATTACACAAACTATCTTCAAATCTTTGAAATTTAAAATTATATTATTAAAGGGAACTAAAGCGAATATGGTGGCGGAGGCGGAGCAGTTATTTGATGATGATGTTGAAACATCAATCTTTTTTCGTGATTTATTGATCCAGTATTAGCATCGGATGTATTATTTTTTTTGCTTATCAACTTATCTAATTTCTTCATCCTTCTATGAATCTCCTTTTCTTCTTCTATATCAATCTTATTAAAATTGGATTGAAATATAGCCCTTCTACTTCGGGTAGTATTTGTACTGTTGCTGGTAATATTGGACGACGGTCTTCTAGACCTAGATTTAGACCCGTTCCTTCTATCATGATTAAAGGACTTTTTTCTCGAATTATTGCAATGATCAACGTTGTCTAAGTTTATCTCATGAATTATAGACCCGTTCCCACCGCAGTCCATAACTGCAGATAAATTAGGTGTATTGACAATAGTTGATATACCTGATTGTGCCGAATTTGTCGCTGTGGGTATATTAGTTATAGGCATACATGATATATTAGATAAAGTAGATGATAACCCTCTTGACATAGGATATCCTTCATTTCTACTCATCGATGGAGCCTTTGACATCATTACGGGAGATGAAAAGGTTGATGCCTCTAAATCTGAAAACGTGCTGTTATTGTTATTATTATTACTGAACAAACTATTATTTGACCTATTCATATTAATGGAATGAGTAATTTGTTCATCATCTATCTTCTTCATAACTTTAACTTTAGACTTAAGTTTTGTCTTCACATTCATCTTGATCGTTCTTCTTTTGGGTTTATGATCAATGTTTCTATTGTACGCTTTATTTTGAAAATTTTTAATAAAAGCCAGTTTATCATGTACATCTCCAAACTCAAAATCTCTATCTGTTAATTCAATTCTATTAGAATTGTAACTATTGGAATTATTGATTATTATATTTAAAAACGCCTTGGTTATAATATCCTTATTAAAGCGATCACAACTCAACTTGTCGATTCCATTACCTAAAGAGAGAGTTTGTCTCATACTTGATAATCTAGTCGACCGCATTAAGCTGCCAGGTGAAATTCTAAATGGATTCTCCGGATCTAAATCTTTCAATAAAATCATATTTTTCTTTCTGTTATCATCTTCCTCCTGTTCCTCAATTAATAAATCTTTATGGAATTGATCAAATGATTGCGTGGTGTATTTTAAACTAAATTTATAAAGCAAACTTGGCAAAAATTCTTTAAATAAATCACTAATTTGAGATTCAATCTTCTTTTGTAAAAAATTAGCAATTGGGGTGATTCTATCAAATGTGGAATTTACATCAATATTTTCTAATGGATCATTTTTGAAAACTAAGGTTAACCCTTTCGTCTTACTGAAAACAATAATAATAATCGAACTCATCTTAAAATTGCTTAATGTCAAATTTAATGGTATATCAAAATCGCAATCACTAACAATAAAATTTGGTTTAATAAAATCAAATTCATCACCAATATTATTATTATAATTCTTTAATAAACTAGCACTAATTTTAGTTGTAACAGTAATTGATGCATCCCCATAATATTTAAAATTAAAAATCCCTCTGAATTTATCGACGGCAAGATCCCCAATTTCCAATATCTGGAAGACCGGAGCAATAGTACCAAAATTCAAATCGACAATCCTAATATCATCACTTAATATTGATGGTCTCTTTCCCGAATTCAAAGCTTCATCTAACAATTCACGGGCGTACGCTGAAAAAGAATCTTTCTCGATAGCATTCCAGTTTAATTTAAACGACATATTGCCTTTCCAATCCTTTATATGGTAAAAAGTAATCTACTTCTGTAATACCGCAACGCCCTTGTACGTACAGGCTCACCTTGATCCAGCCCACCTTTATACCTGCATCCTCTATCCAATCTGACGACAGCAAGAGAAAATTAACATGACTCCCGCTTCCCCGGCCCTCCCTCATTCATCGACTTTTTTTTAATTTAACGCTAGAAAATAACCTAATTACAAAAAGCGCTAACGACTTTTCTCAGCAACATAGAATATGTCGTGACTGAAACATGAAAATTGGTATGCTACTGGCAAAATCAAGTTCAACCCTCAAAAATTGCATGTCTTACATCCTTCTTCTTTTTTCTGATTGATTACTAGAAAATAGAGGGTGAAATTGTGAGTTCGGAAAACATGTTAAATTTTTTTTATTTTTATAAACAATCTAAAACACCGCAAAATTTATTTCACTTTAAAAAAAATATTCAAAACATCATATGAGAAGAATTCATTATATGTAACCGATTGGAATATTTGGTTTGTAAGAGATGAGTTATCTAGAATCCTGCTAAAATATTCAAATGTAGTAGAAGTAAAAATATATAGATTTTGTTGTGATTGGGTGATACGATATGGAAATATCGTACTTACCCAACTATATCGGATTTACACAGAAGATGCTGGTGAATGTAAATAACACAAGGAAAGTGTAGTTAATTGTTATGTTATTTGAATTAGTTTATTCTGAGCTCATCTGATTTACCGAATCGTGAAAGGTTTGCATGTACTCAAGGTTATTGAGTACTATATTATATAAATGAAAGAGAATTTCCTCTTTCATAATAGTTATTTTATTTTTTAGGTTTATAGTATTTTATATACTGTCATTTAATACATAACATAGTACATCCCAATAGACGTAGACAGTATGGATACTTCCCATAGGATAATCAACTTACAACATATTTTTTAATCTTAATTAATTCATAAAAAAAGATTCATGGAGAAATGTGTTTAGTGTTTATTGTCTTGAGATTTTTAACAATAATTAAACTAAGCATCAATATTTCACAAAAACATCAAGAAATGAATATTAAAACCATTTTAAACGTGCACCTGCATCATAAACAACACTAAAAAATGTTATTTCACAGCACATATTACACAAATAAAAAAAATATACATAAATAAAAGTAGTATACATCATAAATTAAAAATCATATTTTACTCAAGTCTACTTTCTCTAAATCATATAGAACATTTTTTAGAGCAATATCCCTTGACTTCCCACCAAATCCTACATCGCCTTCTTCACACTCTTCATTATCTTGATAGATCGAACTTTGATCAACATGTTCAAACCAATCTGCATATTTAAAGTCAGGGAAAATGGTTTCGACCTTTTTTTTTAGCAGTGGATGTAAATGAATCTTATTAAAATCTGCATCACATAACATGTCATTGTGTTCTGTTAATTTGATAAATGCGTTATAAAATCTCTTATTTGTCAAATTTAGTGAAACAGTTTCTTTGTTCATTTTATCGACAATTTTATCAATATCCTTGTGATGTTCTTGTGGATGTTCTTTTATCAATATGTTCGTTTCACCCATATTTCCCAATTCAATGATAGCTCTAAATTGTTTATATTCGATACCTCTCCTCATTTTACCAACGGTTTCATAACTGGTTTCAAAAACAGTATCAACTTCTTCAACACCAGCTAATATTTCAGTTTCCGGATATGCAATCAAAAATGCCTTCCTAAATTCACTTTTTGTTAAATAACCTTTAGATCCCGTATCAATTTTATCAAATAAAACTTGAATGGGATCTATATTTTTTTTAAATTGAAATTTGGTTTGAATTAGCCGATGAACCAATAAATGGGTATCTAGTTGTATGTTATCTTGATCATTCATGGTGATATCTTGAATTTCTTTTGATTTCAAATATTCTTCTGCGATATTTGCAATTTTTAATACCTGTTCAGCGTCATTTGTTTGCGTTTGTAAATTAGCCATAAATTTTATTGATTTATCAATACAATCTTCAATGAAATTTAATTTATTTCGTTGATCGTTAATAATCAATGTATAACTTTGTTTGTCAAACCCTCTACCAAGACTAGAATGTATCATTTCGATCTCATTTAAAGACTTAACTGTCCTCAAATGTAAAATTTTCAATCCAGGTATGTCGGCTTTAATTGTTTCAAATTCCTTTTTACGATTTTCAAAGTCTAAGATTCTATTCGCATGAATTACATCAGTTTCTAATAATTTGAATGCATCAAACAGAGATTTTTTATCTTCATTAAATAAAGTGTTTAGTTTTTGAAGTTTACGCTCAACATAATTATTTGCAGTTGAATATAATGAAAATTCAGATTTATTTAAAAGTTCAATAAACTTAGAAATTTTATCTAGTGATTTCTCCGGGGGTTCACTGAAATGTTGTAACCCATATGCATCGAAGAGATCAGACAATTGTGACTGGTACATTTTCAATTCCATAAATTGTTCATATATTCTATATTTTGAAGATTTTCTATAATTTATGATAAAGCTAATATTTTGAATTGCTTCAGTTATTTGAGGAGATAAATCATTTTCCTTTTCCTTAATTCTATCACCAATTGAACCCTCCTCGCTTTCTATATTTAGCATATTCTTTTCTAATTCATACAAACTTTTAGCTTTGAATTGCAAGTCATCTACTCTAGAAAGTCCATTCAAAAAGTGTTCATTAGAATTAATTGTTGTATCTTTATATGAAACGTTTTCATATTCGTCGAATTGACCCATCAAGTTCACAATTTCTAATAATAAAGTTTCTAATTTTGATAAGAAATTATTTTTTAAACCAATTATTTTGGAGGCAATGACAATAAAAGTTTCTATTCTTAATTTCAGTGACATATCATAATCATGTTGAGAAATTGCACTCGCTCTGTTAAGGATATTAGGACCAAAAAATTCTGAGAATGCACCGCAATTGCTCTTTTTCTGTGAACTTCCTGATGTTTCTGAAGTTTCCAAACTTTTGGAACTTTCATGATCATAAATCTCATCCCCGCTTGTTAGCGTTTTATCACCATCTGTTTGTAAACGATTATTAAATACTTCAAACCAACAGGCAAAATAAACAACAATACTTAACTCATCAATAATTCCATTATTCATATCATCGATATCTAAAAATGGGGGTATTTTATAAACATTATAGACATCTGCGAATATTTCGGAAATTGATGATTGTTTCTCTGGAGATATTATCCCTAGAGATTTTGCCAGTTTAGTAGTTAATCCACCATTATCATTCCATCTTTCTGATTTGAAGTTAATTGTTGCTTCAACTTCTTTAAATGATCTATGTTCATCTTTAGAAATTAAATTAATAATCCAAGATAATAATAAATCTTCCTTGTTTTTAGAAATGTTAGAGGGACAAATTATGAACTCCCAAAACAAATCCCATAATAATCTGGGAACCAATTTTTTATTAGATTCCAAAATATCTAAAGCTGATACTCCACACTTAGTTGTTCCAGAAAGTCCACTAAATGGAGATAAGATACTTGTATTTAACCAATTTGTTAGAATTTCCAAATTGGCCATTTTTTGAAATCTTGTCATCTCCCTTCCGTCGTCACTTAAAATTTTGATTTTTTTTAACTTTTTGACTGAATTCAATGAATCTGGAGAGGTGGGAGGTGAAGGTAACATTGTATTAGGATCGATACAACTGGAATTATTGGTTTTAATGTTGGATAATTCTACATTGTAAACATCAAGAGAAATTAATCCATTTGTTGAAATAAAATTTGGTCGTAATCTATCTGTTTCTTTGAAGTTGGTGCAAACGTCTAGTAATCTTAACAAAACTGTACCATCATCTAATTGTTTCAAGGATGTAACCGTTTCTAAAGTGTCGGAATAAAAGCTCACCCATCCAAGTAAAGAGGTTGTATTATCATAATTTACAGGCCGGAGCTGTTTTCTTGGAGAAATGTGATGATTTTTGATTTCCAAGCTATTAACAGACATCATTGGTTGATGAATATATATTTTAGTCAGTCTAGGGTATAACGATATGCGATATAAATATATATGGATATGTAAAATTGAAAATATAAAAGAATTGGAAGAGAGATTAGAAATAAGCAACACGGAAAATATGTCAGTACTTTATCTGGGACCTAGGATTAAGAAACAATTGAACCCAGAACCCAGCCACTAGCCCCCAGTTATTGTCCCGGTAACACGGGACACGAAACTTTGGCACAATGCACAACTTGTTAGAGCGAAGGAAAAAAAAGCTGAGAGCAAGAAGCGAGAAAGCAAGGAGCAAGTCGTAACGCCCCGCTTTTGGCTTTAGCGTTTAGCGTTTTGTCCAGGATAATTATGGTCAGCTTTAATGATAAATTAAGATTATAGTTGAGTAATATAGTTATATAATCATTATATAGTTATATATAATTGTAGAGATTGTAGGAAAAATAACATTCTAAGGGTTCATGACTTGAAAAAGGGATGATCCATTGCCTCTTTTGCTGTCAATCTATCCTGGTGATCATACACCAAAAGGTTATCTACGAGACTAACAACATGAGGAGCAGTAGATAGTATTTTATTATCGTTATTGATGAATGCAGACCATGGTCTACGTGCATATTGGCCAAGTATATTATCGTATTCACTTGAAAGTTTAACACTGTATTTATTACAATATGCCATCAAATCATCGGTACCCAAAACTTGTGCAATTTTAACCAATTGATCTTGATTTGAATCACCTTTGAAAAATGGCTCTTTTTTAAATATTATGGCAGCAATCATCGCTCCAACAGACCAAAGATCTAATGAATAATCGTACTGCTGTAAGTTTATTAAAAGTTCTGGACCTTTATGGTACCTGGACGCAACCCTAACATTAAAGTCCATACCAGGATGATAAAATTCAGCTAGCCCCCAATCAATTAACTTCAATTTTTTGGATATTGGATCAATCATTATATTTTGTGGTTTTACATCCCTGTGAATTATACCCATTGAATGTGAATAGTCAAGAGCAATCAATAATTGTGTAAAATAATATTTGATATCTTTTATTGTAAATTTGGGGTATAGAATTCTAAAGTCAACGTTATTAATTTTTTCAAAAATTAATGCTGGAATTTTACTATCTTTATCTTGTATTAAATCGTACAACTTGACAACATTCGGACCACCCGTTAGGTTCTTTAAGATTTTGATTTCTCTATATATTTTCTTAAGCTTAACAGGTTTTAAAACTTTGATAACACATGGTTGGTTATTGAGAACGTTCAAGCCTGTAAATACCTCGGAATACTTCCCCCTACCAATCTTTGATACGATTTCATAGTTTGAAATGTCGCCCCAGGCTATGGTACAATTTTCATAATCCCAATATTCTTGGCCCTTCTCTTGATTGACATCCGGATACACTCTGGCTACTGAGTATACCTTATTTCCTGCCGCATTAACATCTCCTACCGTTACCATCAGACTTTGCTTATTTGAATTTCCAATAATGTTCCCCTTTATTATTGGTACCCACGGATTTCATCGTCCACCCTCCTTTCCCATCCATTATAACAGGTCCTGATCACCGCACACCGCACACAACCGCCACCTGACACCGACACGCTGAGCAAGCTCTCGCCTCCCGCTCGCAATATATCAAAACCAGCACCACTTCCCGTTGCCCGCCCAGCCCACAACACCTCCGCTGTCGTGAAGGCTTTGCACTGCACTCAGCGAGTCGTTCTCTTGAACAACACTAACCTCACACTCTGCACCAAACTCCGTATTCAAAGCTGTTTCAATCGCTATACCAACACCATCACTATTATCATAATCCCCTATATCAGTACTCCATCCATACACTTTATTCATCCCCCATTGAGAACATTGTTGCAAAACAAGGCGGATCAGTTGAAGAGCAATGGATTCTTCGTACGCGTGCATACAAAGTATGTAACAATCATTAGAATGAAATTGTGGATAGAAAAGAATATAATTCAACCTACCGCTAACATCTCTAATTGTAAATCCGGTAACAAATTTCAATTTGTCGTCTACACATGATCCGTTCTTTTCTTGATCTAAACCAGGTGGTGCCGATACATCCGGGTGTTTTACTGTCCAATAATTCACTCTTGCACGGTTAAAAAACCATTCAAAAATTTCACAATTGGGCTTCAACATAAAATATAATCCATTATTATTTTTGTTGGTCGATAACTTTTTGCTCATCAGTTTTTCCATTTGTCTATAATAATCATCGGCAATCTCAACATAATTGGAATATACTTTTTCATATTTTATATCTTTGTTTAGACCTTTAACTCCTTTACTAATATCAAACTTAAACACTTCAACATTAAAACTCTTGTATCCAAACTTAGAATAATATTCTCCAACTTCGCTGTACAAAAATGCAACGTCATATTTACCCTTCAAATATTTTTTTTCCATCTCTTCTAACAATTTTTTCATCATGATACTAGCATTGCCTTTGTTTCTATACTTCTCGTTGGTATAAACAGATCCAATGACTGCACTTCTGCCATTATGTAATTCCCCATTCTTACCAATCCAACAATCTCTGATAAGGATTTCACATGCTGACTCAATATCCCCCGTTTCGTTATTTTTCAAGATAAAATATACCCCACCGTTAGTATTTTCAGAATCGGTTCTTTTAAGTGCCATATAATTAGATGCATAATTGATTCCTTCTCGGTGCTGATATTGTTCGAGTGTTAGCGTAGACCCCCAGGTAATATAATTATTTTTCTGGCAAAATAAAATGTCTTCCTCTGAAGTAGTTGCAATTAATTCTAATACCATTGTTTAGCTGGTTATGTTTTGTTCGAACCTATGGAGAACTCTAACCTTTTTCACTATACTCTCTGGATTCTGGAATTGGGGATTCAGGCTTCTTTATAAGTAAAATTTAAAAATCAATTTTTGCGTGCGATTCTGAATTCATATTGTTTCGAGGTTGCTCCAATTTTCAACTCTAACATCATATGATTGATTATTGTTAGTCAATATTTTGATAATTACAACTACATACAGTAAACATAAATTCTGTCAAATGTTAAAGATTCATAGTATTATTCTTATAACAATACTATGATAACCATTCTTTTGGACACAACTCCTATAGGATGTAACACAACTCTGCGACTCAAATTGATCTCAGATTCTGACACGAATTTACCATCCACTTTAATAAAGTACCAGATACTAAACTTTATTAATTATGAGAGTATTCCTCCTAATTTATTATCTCAAAATTCATATAAATTACACATAGATAGCGAATCTTCTAAAGAATCAATTGAATCAAATTTTCAATTTATACAAACTATTTTCAAGGCAAGTTATGCAAAGAAGAAATCAGTTTCTCTGCTTGTTCAAACAGAAACACCGAATATTTTTGGAGTAATATATCCCAACATTACAAAAGATAACCCGTATAACATTAGAATACGATATATAGACCTGACTGATGATTACATATCAGCTATTTTGCGCCCAAAACATATTCAGCTACCAGCAGATTCGAATATCGACGAACCACAATCTACACTAGCAAAAAGCTTAAATGCACATATTATTCGTCGAAAGCATAGGTCGACTGTTGTTTCCTCTCCGGTCACAAATTCATCTGCATCCACAGGGTCTCCGTCAACGCAAATACCATCTGAACCCAAGATGATTAGAGCAAATAATTTTGTTCCAACCCTTGAGAGATTAATAAAGGGAGAATTCAGAATGCGCCGACTTGATTCAAGACTGGATGCGATTACGTTAAGAAGTTTGGAGAAATTAATGATACGATCTGTATTGTTTAAATTCCGTAATCGCTCAGGGGTTCAAGAGTGCAGAGATAATGCAAAAAGCGTTAAAATAGTCAAGGTGACCGTTACTGAAATAGAGCAAGCTCTGGATGATTTGATGCAGATACTCATCTAAGTTCAATCTTTAGAATCTTTCTCAGACAACAATTGTAGCATAGTTATAAAGAAGATCATATATCTATATAACAAATTAGGGCGTGTGTATTTTTAACGATCTGTTTAAGAATGGCTCGGCAGACTTGATGTTTAATTGCGCTTTGCGTCGCGCAGAAAAAAAATTTTATCAGAGTCAAAATTAATTAGCACACGTTTTGATTGTCCTAGTTCTTTGTGGTGTTTCATAAAATTATATACTAATGTAAACTCGCAAGTCACAAGCAATCACTTCTCAAACGGAGTGGTTTTTGGTAGGTCTTTGATAACTCTCATTGGATATTAGTACTCTACTTTATGTTGTGTTGACATTTAGATCTTTCTATAATTTCAAATATAGTCCATGGAATTAAAAGGCCAATAATACTTTACTTACTTACAATATTCTATAAAGCTAAAGAAAATCTTAGTTAGGGTAAAATCATCATGAAGTTTGCTAAAGTATTTCAACAGGCTCTTTCTGAGAATGATCTACCCGAGGATTGGAGAGAGAAAGCAATTCAATATAAAAAATTAAAGAAAAGAATTAATAAAGTTGTTGAGGAATTAGAATCCATCGGTATACGGAGAGAAGATATTCAATTCAATTATGATTTAGAAATGGTAAAAGCTGAAATTCACCCTCACATAGTGATGAAAATTTCACCTTTACAGAAAACTTTGATAATTGATAAATTGGAAGAATTCAATTACGATTATGAAATTATGCCTTTAAAAATTAAAGAAATAGATGGTACAGATTCGATTACGGACGATGCATCATCGATCATTTATTCATCTAACACTTCATTAAAATCTGCAATAAATCCTTTTGATGATTCAAGTCTGTTTTATGAACTGAAAATTTCTCTGTTGGAGGATACCAAATTTTTTCAAATATTGTATGATGAAATTTTAACATTAAATCATTTTAAAACTGAACAAGAAACTGAAATATCTCATGAGGTGGAAGTACTAGCAGATGAAATATCGCATGTGACAGTACCAAAAATGAAAAAAACGGATTTGTATGTATGGAGAGAAATCTTTCAGTACTACATTGAATCGGAAATTTTTTTTAGTACAATTGAAAGAAAAGCAGGTAGTGTTGATATAAGTCAAAGCAAGCAAAGATTTTTAAAATTTCTGAAGATGATTGATGATTCCAAAGTTTTAAACAAATTTCATCAAAAGAATTCTATTTTGGCATTTAATGAATTTAAAGATTTGAACTTTCAACTAATGAAAATTTCAAATTATCAAACTTTTAATTCATTAGCAGTAACAAAAATTTTGAAAAAATTTGATAAACAAACACAGTTAACTGCAAAAAAAATATTTCCCGAGTTGGTTGTTAACAGTAACGAAATGAACATTTTAGATGGATCGATTGCAACAGATATTTGTTTTATAATATCCAAAAAGTTGTTAACAATTGTACCTCAAATAGACGATTATCTTTGTCCTATTTGTTGTTCAATAGCTTATAAGCCAATTAGATTACGTTGTGGGCATTTGTTTTGTATCAGATGTTTGGTTAAACTAAGAAGAAAGAATGAGGATAAGTGTCCATTATGTAGGAAAGAATGTTTGTTATCTCTAACAACCGATGATCTTGATGTTGCTCAAATGAATTACATGAAAATGTATTTTCCTAAGGAAGTGCGGGAAAAGGAACTGGAAAATAGTAGAGAAATACTAGAGGAGCAACATTTTATTGATCCAAATTCAAAAACGTGCACAATCATGTAAGGCTTTAAATTTTTTGGTTAGATTATTCACACTTGTAATTAATAATGAATTTATTCTTTGTGTTTCTACTCCGTAATGCTTTGAAACCTTTTTATATATTTTGTTTTCTTTTTTTTTTTTGAAAATCTATTACTTTTTAATCTTTTATCTCTTTTTTAGTTTTTATCCTTTATAATACGCGTTTTTTTATGAAAGCAGTATAGAAAACAAACAACTGAATTTTTAAAGACAGGAATCATCAGCAATAAAATTGTGCTTTTATAAACTTTAGCCTTGCTTTCCAGCTTAATTATTGAGTTAATTAACAATTAGTGACGATCTTAAGTCGAACACCGAATCAGGTCTATTAGCTAGCCCCGTTCTTGGCCTAGTTTACGCGAATCTATTGAAAATCCGGGGGTATATATCTAACTGCTAAACTAGGACTTACTCTCAGTTAATGACAAATTAGAGCATCTTATCTGACTCCTGGATATTATTAGCCACTGGCCTTGGTTCTTGAATAAAAGGTTAGAGGTAAAGTTATATAAATCATGTTTGATTTATTTAAAACCAATATTAACTTGCAAATATCCACTTGTTGTCCCAGGTAGCTGTTGAAGGCTAGATCAGATATCAGAACTAGAGAAATTAACCACGGAAAAACAAAAAATTGCGGATATTCGTAAAAATATGGAACATTAAGAGTCAAGACTAAAATATAGTTAACCCATCAATATGAAAAAAATGATGAAAGAGGTAATTAATAATTATAACAAAGTATTATATATATATTTATAATTATAATAGAAAAATTGGTATTGTCATATGAAACTATTATTAGATAAGATAAAGGAATAGAAAGGAAATACAGTTCATAAAGGACGTCTTAATGGACGTACACAAATGGAGTAAGCGACGTGGCTGATTGTGCAGAACTTTGTCTTCAGTTGATTACAAAATGAGATTGTTGAAAACAAATTTAATGAAAGAGTGAAAGCTCTTTTAACTTGGAAAATTTAGTTTTTCTGTGTGTTTGGTTTATTTGGTGGTATCTTTTTGGTTATGATTCGGGTTATATTTCTGGTGTCATGGGTATGAACTATTTTATACACAATTTTACCCGGAAAACTGATGATGGCTCAGACGATTTTGCAATGGATGCTTGGCAAAATTCATTAATTATTTCTATTCTTTCTGCATGTATCTTCTTTGATGCATTAATAGCTGGTCATTTGGCAGATTTTATTGGCAGACGTCTAACTATCATTATAAGTTGTTTTGCTTGTACTATTGGTATCATTTTAGAAGTTGCTTCAACCATTGTTGCTTTCTTGACAGTTGGGTAAATTATTGCTGGTTTTGGTGTTTGTGGTGTTTGTGGTGTTTCAGCCACTATAATTCTTTACATGTCTGAAATTGCTACGAAAAAATTCAGAGGTGCTACAGTTTTAGGTTACCAATTTTTTGTGACTATTGGTTTATTAATTGCATCTTGTGTTGATTAGGGTACTGGAAAAAAAATCGATTCAGGCTCTTATAAAATTCCAATTGCCATTGAATTATTATGAACTATCATTTTAATGTGTGGTTTAATTGTTTTACCAGTCTCACCAAGATGTTTTTGTCAAAATTGGTGAAATTGATAGAGCTACGTAAGTTTTATCGAATTTGAGACAACAGCTAATTGAATCAACTTTTGTGTAAGAAGAATTTGACGAAATTATTGAAATTATTGAAAATCATAAACGAGAGTCTGCATTTATTCCAACTCAATCTTACCTTTAATCCTAGACTTCTTGTTTTTCGGGTAATTTAAGAGATCAATCATCTAACCTCTGAAAAACTATATTAGGTACTTCGTTACAGTTGATGCAACAATGGACGGGTATTAACTTTACCTTTTATTTTAATACCACCTTTTACCAAGAATTAAAAACCATTAATAATGAATTCTTGATTTCAATTATTACAACTATAGTTAATGTGTTTTTAACCACAATTTTTTTCTGGACGGTTGAGAAATTGGGTGTGAGAATTTTGTTAAGTTATGGTGCATCTGGAATGGTGGTTTGTGAATTCATAGTTGCCATTGGTGGTACTGTTGACGGTACTAACAATAACACAGTTAGTGCAATAATTTTTTTTATTTGTATTTATATTTTCTTTCTTTCATTGACTTGTGGCCACAGTACTTGTGTTGTTATTGGTGAAATTTTCCGTTACCAATCAAATCTAAAGAAGTTGGTTTATCAACAGCATCAAATTGGCTGGGGAATTACATTATTGCAGTCATTACACCATATATGATGAGTACTAATGAAGGTATTTTAAGCGCAAAGGTTTCCTTTATTTGTGTTGCATTATTTGCATATTGTTTGATTTATGCAGTATTCTTGATTTCAAAAACAAAAGGACTAATTTTGGGAGAAATTGATGTGATTTTGGCAAAAACTAATTCATTAACATCTTCTTCATGGAAGTCGCATTTTATCAAAGACTCTGATTTCTACACCAAAGAAAAATCATTCATCAATCATAAGAAAAATGTATTGGATGAAGAAGAGGAAGTTTAAACAGATATTGATTATATTAATAAGTTTTTATGTTTGTAAAAATATACTTACGTAAACTAAATATTCTAATTACTACTTATAACATTTTGTGCCATATTGACTAGAATCATAACTTTTCAAAAAGTTAAAAACCACCAATAGATACAACTGTTGTAGAACAATTTATTTATACCTATCAATGTAAAAAGTGAGATTTGGGTGAAAAGGTTTAACAATGTGTTTTAGTTATTTACTCCTATGACTTTAACATCTGATTTTTTATTCCATGAAATAAAGTAATATATATTTTGTTGAATTTAATATAAATAATCTAACTCTTAATCGATTCTATCCGACTGGAAATCTCCCTTTGAGACATATATATAGTGTTCGAAAGTTAATTTAAAAGTTGGAAGGTGAATTTTATACAAATTTAGAAGTGCATTAAAATTAACCTTGAAAAACCGACTTGTTGTTAAACTGTAATGTTAATATGTATATATATATATTAATATGCAAGGGGGTACATTCACCATATATGTTATAGAACGATACGTAATCTATACGAGCAAAGTTCGGAGAAGAATTTATAGATGCGCTCTCCCAAAACACATAAAAATATAACGGCATTACGATCCAAAGGGTTACAACAGTTGTTTTGTTAAAAGGGGGATGGGAGCGATCTTAGCGAAATTGAAATTTTGAAAATTAGATTAACTATGTCTAAAACACCTAAGGATATTTTCAACAGAAGTAGTGATTAGTGATTATACTTTGAAAGGAATAACATAACCTCTCTTTAAATTAAATCATCCAATACATTGCAACTAATTTTTGTGAAAACACCTAAGTGTGAATAAATTAAAGGCTTTCTAATTGGTAATTTGATGTCACGATAAATCTGTTTTATTCGACTTTCAGGGGTACAAAAAGTCGTCAACCATCATCTTCCCGACAACAAGCCTACTTAGCCTATGCCTAACTTTATTTGATTAATTTTAGGTTATTGTATATTGATGGTTGAACGTTTTGTTACTTTTGCAAACGAACAAGGAAAGTTTAAATTGAAAGGAAATATTAATAAAACCAAAATAAGCAATTTAAAAGTTGAGGATCGACCAACAACGTAAATTTAGAACGATGATCGTCTCATGAATGGTCACTTGTAGATACCATTAAAGCAACTTCCACTTACAAAGTATATATATATATATATATATATATATATAAATATACGTTGAAGTTGGGATATGAAAATTCATCATCAAATTCACCATGGCCACGTAACAGATTGCTTATTATCGACTTAGAAAACCGAGAATAATTTTGATGTCGAAAAAAATAAAGTTCAAGGTTTTTGGTATAAGTGATGTGCGAACCCAGGAAAGGTTAAAAAGTTACATGTCCCGAGGAGACAAAATTAGCGTAGAAGGAGGTATTTTATATCCAAATACATCGGTTTTTACAACACTATATTTACAACATCCCTGTGAGTGTCTTCATCCCCTGAGAAAAGATTGTCGTTTGAGTCATTGTGGCGGTAAATATGCTGAGAAACAAAAAAATCTAAGTGCAAGTTAGTTTAACAAAACTAATTAGTGATCAAATCAGTTCACCTGAAAATTTGATTGAATAAATAAATGATGTTAGCTCAAAAAGGATGTACATCGTTTTATTTTCTGTGATTTACGTGTGCATAAACATACTTTTTAAAGTTTTATAAAAGTAACGGGAGATAACATCAGCGGTATAAAAAAGGATGCCAAAAACATGGTAGATCTAGTCGGTAATGGTGAGCAAGCTTTCCAAAAGAGTATAACCTTAACTTGGCGTAACAGAAATAAAATTTCAAACCAACTTCAACCCCATATATATATATAGTGTTATTGACGAGATTGTATCAGCAAGTAACATTATATAATGAACTGTAACTTCAGCACACCCGCCAATCGACCGGATTTATGCTATTTTATGCGTTGGCGATAGTTCCAATGTTACAGTTCACTATCGAAAGTTACTGACTGATACAATCACTTTAATAATACTGTATAAATAAAGAAGAATTGATTAATATGAAATCTACATGTATGTGACACATGGATGCGTCGACTTGAGATTATGTGTTTCTTTCCCCTTTCCCGCCCTTTAAAAACTGGTAAAAATTTAGTATTTAGCTGAATAATTATCGCCTTTGAAAGTTATTTTTTTTCTAAATCTTATTTTCCGGGATGATCATATACAGAGTGGAGTTATGGCTTATGTATAGCTTTACAATAAATAAACCCCGTAACAAATGAAAAGTGACTATTTGTCAATAAGACTACACACATCTTTTAGCGTTTTCATGATAACCAAAATTTTCGGGCTTTTCAAAAAAAATCATTGCAAAAAAGAAGAGTATAATTTTAGCAGAGTAATAAAAAAAGCTTTTAAATTCAATAAGAACTAAGCTCTACATTTGAAGGAAGAAAGTATAAATCGTTTCAGATATATATTTAACTAAAGCACTTGCACATGTAAAATAATTTTTTCCCTTTATCAGGAATCATTAGAACATATTAATGTTGGTGAAATAATGCAACATTTAGTTTATTTTTAAAATTAACCGATTTTGTGTGTGAGGTTAATCTGATATATGTTTAGTTAACCAATTTCTATGATGCACAATTATAAAATCCCCCCTCCTTTATCCCTCCTCGCACTTTTAATTCCCAAATTCCCTACCTTTTAACCTGTAGGAGTATAATTTATAACCGACAACCGAAACGGTACTCACAAACCACAAACCACAGCCGCGGTCGCTAGCGAACTAATTTATTGCCGGAGTATCGCGATAGGGATTCTATGTTCAGCTGCATAAATTCCATAAGGAGAATGAAAATGAGAAAGTAATTGGGATGATTCTTTGCAACAAATTACTCGTTTCGGCTGTGTATAAATTAAAATCAGCAGGTGCGGTAGTTCTAGAATTTATTCCAACCAATCAGCGGCCACCAAGGGTTTTGTGATGTGTCAATTTTTAACTGCATAGAGTGTTATATAATGCCAATTTACTTATGCATCGAATAAAAAAGGGCTTTTCAATTAATGTTGTAGATCACTTGTTCTTGTTTTCCTAATTTTTCAAAATTTGCAGTATTTTTACGTTATGAGGCGTGCAGTGACATAGGTTGCCCGAACGTCTCACCCATATTCTTACAATTAGATTGCCTTGTTTGTATAAACCTTCTATCTTGAATTAGGCTTTGACATAATACAAGGGAGTGTGAACGCAACAAATTTAAAATTCCCCCTACGACCCCGATCGGTTAACCGCTAAAGCCCTAATAACTTTCGGGCTGCTAAACGTACATTTCCACAATCTACATTTCATCGGATCAGCTGCTCCCTTGTGCCCGTCTCTTTTGCAGCTTCTGCTTCATTCGGGTCTTTTCTCACCGCATGCACGCGCTCTTAGTTAATACCACCTTCGACATGTGTAACATGCATACCAGGTATATATGTCGGTATTCACGATATCCTATTGTATCTTGGCAAGTCGACCAAATGTAACAATTTTGGTGCATTTCTGCAGATTCAAAGTTTCATTAGGTTTTTTTACTTGTATTCTTTATCCTTGAAGTATCAATTTTAGGTCTTCTATTCTATTTTATAAATATTCACCTATATCCCCCTCTTTCTCGTATTTACAATATGTTGCACCAGTTTTACAGCCACATTTTACAATCTTCTTTGAGTTGAAAACCTTTCTTTCTTTTCAATCCCCCACTTCCTCTACCATCGTATTTCTACTGCCATTTTACTTCTCTGCACAGAAACATCTTGAAATAAAAAACTTCATTAGAATAAATTTTCATTTATCATTTTTAATATTGAAAAACTATTGCCTTGCAAATTATTATTACATTCTCTTATTTTTGCATTTTATACACATTGAACCATTGATTAATTAAATTTAATTGCACCTGTGTTTTTTATCATCAAAATCATTATAAGAAAACACAAATTACTACAATATTATAACCCAAGAGCATAATACATTTTGTTTTGTACCTTCATTAAATAACCCCTGGAATTGCAATACGTCAGAATATGACATCTCTTTATGATCCTACATCAACCTACGTTAACCATGGAGATGCAAGCAATGCATCAGCTAATGGAATTCATAACATTCAACACCCAAATCGAGATATAAACACAACCCAGTTTTTTGAAAATCCAAATATGCATAATACGACAGCCATTAGCATGTCTAAAATGCCAGTGAGTGTGGGATCAACTTCATCTATAAATGTTAATACATTGCATATACCGTATAATAGAAACTATGCAACCCCAACTCCTCTAACTCCGAATTCTTTGGCTCCATCTTCAGCTAGTGCTATGAATATAACGTTTCCAATGGGTAGACCTTCTTCAACAAACACTATTACCTCTTTGGTTGATCCAAATGTCAAACACGCCGCATCAAACTTTGATTCAACTAGATTAACACCATTAAATTCGGGCTTACCATTGGCATCCGTAAACTATTTACATAATAGAGCTACTACTCCAATTCCTCAGTCTTTCACTCCCTCCAATTCTAATATGAATCCAATAAATTCGATAGGTAATAAAGTGGGGTTAATTAGTAAACTCAATTATAGTGACAAGGAAGGAGTTCCAATCATTAGTACCACGCCAAATAGAAAATCACCAATTTCGCCTCTATTTTTCAACAACAATTCATCGAGTAACCTTGCAGCAGGTGGTAGATCAAGTGTAATGTATCCACTTACTCCACAAACATTAATGTCATACGGAAAACCATCTTCTTCATCTTCAACACCTCCTATTTACGAAAATAATACCAATAATAACAATACAAACAATTATAGATTTTCTCTTAAAAATATTAACGAAATTAAAAGACTGCGAAAATGCTCTAATACCGAAAGCTGTGATAACGACGATCATGATAATCAAGGCAATAATGGTGGTTATTCATCTAATCCACTTAATAAGCAAGAATTATACTATGAAATGAAATCTAAAACTTACGTTTCTAAGACAAAAGAGGAAGGAAGAGAAGGTGTTCGGAATGGTACTTTAATCAAAGTTGATAGTACCAGTGAAGGAAATAAGAAGAAGAAACTTTCTAGTGATGATAATGATGATGATTCCGATGATTCTGACAATAATGACGATCATGATGATAAGGATAGTAAATCTACAAGTTCCAGTAAAAGTAAAACGAAACGTTCAAGGGGTGGTTGTTTAACTTGTAGACAGAGGAAGAAAAGGTGTTGTGAAACTAAACCAGTCTGTTCGGAATGTCAAAGATTAAATATTAAATGCAGGTGGCCCGTTCCTGGTAGTGAGCGTAAGAATAAATCAAAGAATCAACCACATATGTCTCATGATGAGGTCTATCACGAAGTTTATGGTGTCATTAAAGTTCTGCGGGGCGTAGTTGATTATAAGATCGAGCAATAAGCAGGAGCTCATTCATACCAATTTGCATTATTTCCATTAACATTTATACTGTTTATTTATTCTATTTAGACCTGTAATTTTTAGATATCTTTAGAACAATAATAACTCATTATCCGACGTACTTTTTTTGTAAAACAAGTATAGATTTATTTGTGAAATCAGTAATTGTACTATATTAATTCCAATTTATAAAAACGAAAACAAAATTATGTCGATATCAATTTCTATCAAGCACGAATTTATTAACTGACACGCAGCGGGGTCTAAATCGTTAATCTAATTCGGTGTTTTAATTTTATAGTGCCTATCAATCCGGTCTTCCGAATTTTAAATTTCATGTGCGGAAGGTTAACTTGCGAGGCATATAAAGAAGAAATGATAAAGACTTTTCGCTGGAAACCTTTTAGTGTGAAATTTTCCGCGAGTTCAAACAATCCTGATCCCAAATAGGTTCCATAGATTAACTCGAATTTCCATATTAAGACAGGCGCAAGATCTCCTGCAGCAAATACGAATATTGGTAGAATTCTTGTGAGTAATTAAGGTCTCTTTTGTTTCAATATAACAATAGTAAATAGATCCTTCTCTGCTTACCTCACTAAAAATTCCACATTTGTCATGGGTATGACGCGACCAAACCGGTATTTCTCTATTTAGTATAGTCAGCTTAAATAGTTTTGGAAATTGTGTATCTTCAACTGTGAGATGTTAGACATATTCGCAAAATATCAACTACCCCCGTGCATTTTCCATTTCCCATTGATGAAATAAAATGTTTATATCTCAAGAGTACATAATATATATATATACCGAACTCAATTATAAGTTTGTTTTTAGCAGAACTCTAAAGTATACATATTTGTATATAAACTAACATAATTGCAGAGAAAAGTGAAGCTAAAAATATACAGATCAAATTTATGAAAATTTAACGCTAAAATGAAAACACTGTGTATATATATATGCGGATTAACAATGCTTTGCTAAAATTTACTTGGTGAGGTAAGAAGAAGTAAGAAAAATTTAATATATTTTATATATATATCTGCCTAGCAGGTTATAATTTTTCATTGTGTGTTATGTTTACGGAGTGGATGGCAGTTTTCTTCTCCTGGAAAAACAACTCGCCATTTGCTAGCCATTTTAAAGACAATTTCATGTAAATTTAGTTAACACATAAATATATATACGTGTAACATAATAAGACAAGCTCGATACAGTAAATATGAATGTGCAAAAACTTAAGAGATAACACAGCCTTAAAACTAGGCTACTCGCCACAATTTTTCCCAACATAAAAAATTTTTATGTATACGTTTATAATCCTGTAAAGAGCAGTCTATTTTGTATAAAATTCATAAATCAGGCTTTTACTCATCTAAAACCACTGAAATTACGATAAAATATTGGACGTAATATTACAATTCGTGATATTTGGTATTCAGTGTATATCATTCACCGCGGGCATCAAAATGGTACAGGAAAACTAATAAAATAAACCCAAGTTAAACTTTTGTGGAGATCCTTTGGAAAGAAAAGTAAATTTTAAAAAGGGATTTGCACCTAATCTGAGTAGCAGAGAATTTTTGACAACCTCAGATCTACAATTTTACTTGCGTAATATATTTTCATGCGTGTACCAAATATATATCGACTTTCGAGTATGCTTATGTAATCAAATTTTAGTATATGATATCTTAACAGTAGATAATAGTTAACAAGAAGACAACGTTAAGCCATAGATACTATTATTTTTAAAGTTTTCTCTAAACAAATTACACATATATATATATGTATATGTTGACAGGAATAGTCAAATCTTAAACATTCAATTGGGTAGTAAACTATCATCATCATATCCCAACCAAACAAAAAATGTTTCAACATTCTGATTTATAATTTATTATATAAATCACATATACATCTAATGTATAACCTATTTTCAACTGTTAATAAAGTGTTTTTAGTTATGAATATAAACAATACAAGCCACATACCTTCTTGATTAGTTTTTAAGCGATGAAAACAAATCATATTCAATTCCTAGTATGAAAGCATCAGAAAAGAATAACAAACTAGAATATTAGAGAACATGCTGATTACAATATACTTTTTTTTACCTATTTCATAAGGTTTTTGCTCAATTGTTTTTCACCATACAATTGACTTACGCACAATTGAACTGTGAACACAACATGCAAGTTTAAATAATCACTGTTGCACTGAACGAGTAAACCTGCACGGTGCACTGGAGAAGTTAATCAAAGCACACTCATACGCTTGAATTACGGGGGGTTGTCAGGCTTACAGTACAGTATACATCAAATCACCAGCGATAATTGATTATGAATAGGAGAAGTCTGGACCAGAGATAGTGAGATAGTTCTATGAGAGGTGCGGTGCATCCACCCTCAAGTAGATGACTATGCGCTATGCCTCGTTTCCAAAGCCCAGAAGGACAGGAGATGGTTGGATGACCAGTGCTGCTTCCTAGGCGTAATATTTATATATATATATATATATATGTACATAAAATAGTTGCTCTCCTTTCGTTCTTCTTCTCTCTTCTTTCCTATACTTGTTGAATTCTCTTTGATTCTTGTATAACACATAAAACATCCCAACTTTCGTCCACTTATTTACCTGACACAATCTTAAGAGTCAACCAGGATTCTAACAGATCATATATATTATTCAGCTTTGAAAATCGAGATCTAGATCTCAATTCTAAAAAAGTTGTTAGCATGATGAGGTTCTATTGTTTTTCTCGAAAATTGGAGGTTCGAGAAGATTTGTAAACTTTGAAAAGATTTAAACTTAGAAACTCAAAATAATGCGAATCCAAGTTAGAACGTTAATTTTCGGACTAATATTTTCTAAGCCTTGTAAACATTTCGCTAAATCCGATGTCAAATTACTGTTAAGTACTGTAATATCAGATAACGTGATAATATGGATAATAATATAAATAACTATATGATCGGGGTCTCCTATATGACTAGCACCTTACTCTCTTATTGGTTGTTCCTTTCCTTGTATAATAATCTTAAGTGCTTTCTTCCCTGCCCAGACGAACCACCATGCGTGATAACAATAATTTTAATCATTTATAAGTATTTCTTCTTTACCTATCACATGTAGTTTCCCCCAGATTGCACTTGCTCGTATTTCTTTTTCTTCATATTCTAACAGTTACACTACCTAGTTATTTATATTCCTTAAAATCGTTTGTATTTTTAGGATAATCTGTACCTTTGCTTGTAGGATACTTTCCAAAAATTTCGAATCGTTATTAACTTTCTGCTTCCTGTTAGATAACATTGAAATGTTGTAATCTTTTTTTCCGTGGTACCTTTTAAAGTATGACGTGAGCTAAATTAGTTGTTGTTAAAAGGCAATGTGTTTTGGCCCTCATCATAACCCATTTCTGATGACGATATTTAATAATTAGGCATCCGGCTTGGCTGTTTACTTTGAAATTTGTTCTTCTTAAATTTTCCCTGAAATTGTTTAAGGGGATTTGTTTTATTGATGTTTAGAAAAGTTGGATTTTTGTTTCTCAATTATTTATTATTGTTTGTTTCAATTAGAAAACAATAGTTCCGTAAGTTTTTCAGTTATTTTAAAATAAAATTCATATTCCAACTTACCAAGTTAAGGATGTCTGATGCTGATAAGTTTAGACAAATATATATAAATATATATATATGTATGTACCCTATAATTCTGCCCGTAAAATGTTTTTGAAGAAAGATATGTACAATTTTGAAGAATACAAAACTTTCAGGGAGGAAACACTTGAAAAGTAGAAAATTGTGACAAATAAGTCACTACAAAAGAGTGCCTAATCTTAATTTAATACATCAATATTTCCTTTGAATATTTTACAGTTCAAGCCGCTAGTAAAGTTAAAATAATAGCCTGAAACCCCATATCTTAATAGTCTTTAAAATTTAAAACTTACAACTCGCTTAAATAATTTGTGTCAGTGACTGATGGGAAGTAGCGGTGGATGATAAATATATTGAAAAATAAAGCTATATAATATATAAATTTTTTGACAAAAGGTATATAAACCATTTAGTAAACCTAGAAGAGAATTATAAAAATACGAGTTTGAAACAAGTGGTATTGTTAATATGAAAAGAGGTATAGTAAAGGAAAATAAATCGAACATAAAATCGTAAACATAAGGAGGTGATGATGCTAATCAAACAATAAATCGAACACTGCTTAATTCTGGACTAAAGCTAATTCTTTTTTTGGAGCTTTTACTTTCTTGTTTGCTAACATAAATGTTTCTTCTTTTCTTTAGAATGCCTTTTAACTGTTTACCATTACATGGAGAATCTGGTAATGAAAACATTACAGCTGAATTATTGTCTGATTGTAAGCAATCTGAACTTGAAGTTATAGGATGACGGATGATATCGGTTTTGGTATTAAACTTTTGAAGGTTGATCATCTTATTTCCAGTGTAACTATCGATAGAAGATGCAGATGTATTCACAGACTCTGAACTATAATGCCTGTGAATTAGTAGACTATCACAATCACTATCGTTTTCACTGGAAGAATAACAACAATCTGAAGTCCATCTTTCAGTCAATTCCTCGGCTAGATGTTGATTGTTTTGAGTCGGTGTTTCTTCCTCATCGATTAAAGGACCATATAATACTGTAACATCATTTTCTTTGAACCAGTTAATTTCTGTTGGATCCAATTCTTTCAAATTTTTGAGGCTCTTGTACCAGGCTCTCCAACAGGCATTTTCTAATCTTGCTTGGCTGGTAGTAGGTAAAAACATCATTAAATCATCCGTTTGTTGAACAGTATTCAATCTAGTTATATTATCAACATTTGACAATTCGTAAGGTTTCATGAATTGATTATTCGAGATATTTTTCCAACAACTGTGGTACTGTTTTGATGTTAGATTATATGAGAAATAGTCGACAGCAACAGGAGGATCGGTACGCACAAATGATTCCACGGATGGATTTGTACTTAAAACAGGTAATATATTAAACTTATTGGATTTTGTAGATTCTATGAAATTTGTATCTAAAAATTGATGAGCTAAATTCAAATATGTTAGATCGTCGGTGTGGACATCTTGAAATTCTGATTTCGATACTTCAGACATTATGGCAAACGAGTAATATTCAGCTTTTGATTGGATTAAAAAATTAAAAATAAAAATTGTAAAAATAAGTAATCTGAACTGGTAAAGCTTGGTAATAACAATCGTATAAAATAGAAATCAAAACTTTAATAGAGTCTGCAGTTGTACTTTTATATATTGTGGGTGTGAAATTTTTTAGGAACTAAAACAGTGATGACAGTTAGTAACAAATTTATGTGAAAACGAAGGAAAGGATGATATATATTGAGAGGGGAACATATAATTTGAGAGAAAAGAAAAAAAAAAGAAGATTGAAAGGAGATGAAGCTCCAAGGATGAAGAGGGAAGTGTTGATGATAAATAGAAGAACAGAAAGTAGAGAAGTTGACGTTTACATAAGATTTATGGTAATAGAGTTGGTGTAACTATTGATATCTATGTACAATTGAATCAAAGAAATTGCCAATATACAGGATAGGGTATAAATTTAAATTTGGATGTGGGATTGGTTTCTATTGACATCATAAACAATAGATTGGTTTCTATTGACATCATAAACAATAGATTGCTATATTCACTCTTTGTATATATGGTTAAGGGCAGAAAGTGTGGGAAGTGCAGATCATGTCCCGGAACATCGGCCGCGTGCCCGCCGTCTGTGATCGTACAAGACTTGACAACGTATTAGCATGCCAAACTGTGGGCTGTGGGCTATGGGCTATGGGCTATGGGCTGTGGGCATTACATCATCTACGTGTGTGCTAATATATTTATATATATATATGTATCTATATAGACGAGCACGCCTTTAAATCTAAATGCATAAAATCTGCAAAGACCATAGACCACTGATTACTGACTATTCAATTGTCATGTTAGATCCTCTTAACTGAGGCGAAGGGTGAGATAAAGGATAAAGGGTGGAGAAGAGCAGAAAAGTGACGCATGTAGAACTATAGCCGTAATGCAGCGAATTTTTCGTGCTAGCAAGAACCACAGCACTATTAGAACAATTGTGAATGCAACATTTACCACTTTTTATTGGCTTCTCATTTAATTTTAAACAATCCCGATTTGCGCATTTCCTAAATTCGGGAAAACTTTTCGCAACTTTCAATAAAACCTGGGCTTGCCACAGCGTGTATATAATAATATTATAACATTGGTAAAAAACAATTTTGGATTTGTATTTTGATTAATACAAAAAGGGGCATTACTAATTAATATGAAGTAAACCAAACGCTATTACCACTATATTTTGATGCGCAATTGTGAATTGGTTTCACATTTGAATGAGATATAACAATCAAGATGAGAAGTAAACTGACTGCTATTGGAAACTTATAAGGGCCAGGTCTCTTGACATTTAAATCATGGTATAGACGTTGTATAGGTTATATAGGATGTAGAAACCGGAACAAGACCTTTATTGTATAACTAATTTGTACACATCATAATTGAAAAGTGAACGCTCTAGATTAAATTTTTTAATCTAATGTAAAATCCAGGGGGTAATTTTAATCACCAGGTGCACCCTAAGACGTGGTTACATTTTTAACTGCCCACTACGCCTGCCCATAAATTGTAATAATACGATATTTGTTAGTTGTCAAGAAACCGCTCTAAACAGTCTAGAAATAAATAGTAACAGTTTCAGGCATTTTAATTGCATTATTGTCTGATTTCTGATTCTTTTGGGGTCTAAGGTCTAATTACTAATATTTACATTTATACATTGTTATTAGACTGATTGTATCAGTCAGTAACTTTCGATAGTAAACAATAACTTTAGAACGACCGCCGATGCACAAAACAACATACAGTCGCGTCGATTGACGGTTGTTTACATTTACGGTTCGTTAAAAAAAGTTACTAGCTGATACAATCTCATTAATAACACTGTACATATATAATATTATGTACTACTATAATATCTGATTGTTATATTTAATGTTGTAATATATATAATAGGCTGACCTTCTAGAAGTCGGCTTATACATAGCCAAAAAGAGATTCTCAATTACTATGGAGAAAATAGATTGTTGGTTGTTGGTGACAAGTTTTCCTGCAGGATTTAATTACTTCTTCTATTCCTTTTATTAAAGATTTTAGATGTTTTATTTAAAAAAAAAACTTCCTATGAGACTCGATAGCATCCAGCAGGCACTAAATCAAACCTTTTACTATTGATTTAGTCTATCGATGTATTAAAACTAAAGAACCACTGATAAAACTACAATAACTGATCCAACTCGTATATTATAGCATCCAGCATCCATAGTCACAACAAATACAACTCATATAACATTTTATTTTCCACTTATCCTTTCTGATTTTTAAAACCATTTTGAAAAATTCGATTTTTAGTACTGAGTATTGATATAAATCAGTAATATCCGTGCTAAGACTATACTAAAATGTATAAAATACATCAGATTATGTAGCAAATATAATGACCAAGCAGTTTATATATGCAATTATACCAAAGAATTCTAACTCATAATAAACTCATAAAATGAACAAGGATTTTTTTAACATCGGCAAGCCTTTTCTCTCAAATTACACCAATGCTCAAATCGGTATCAAATGGTGGTTGATCTTTATTTAAACTAACAATGGTTTATCTACAAGTTCTTTTGGCTATTAAGTGACAAATATAATGTCTTTGCCGACTGCATACAAATATCGGTTTAAAATAATAAAAATATGGCTTTAATTTTTGATATCCATAATTTTTCTTAGTTTTCAATTTAATGTTGCATCTCTTAGGTCAAGTAATGCGTCATTGTAATGTTTCAATTCATCCGCTGTTTCAAACCCTTCATCTTCATCGCTATCATCTAGATTTATTTTTTTCATTTGGTGGGTTTTATTTAGATCATATTCATAAGTATTCGGATTACTAAGGCTATCAAAGTCGATACCAGCAGACAAACCTTTGTTGTTATTCATAATATGATTTAAATTGACTGTTTTCACCTTTTCATATTCCTGGTTTATATATTCTTTGAATTCTGGCTGAGTATATAAAATATGATTTTGATTATTATTATTTCCAGCCCGATTATAACACGCTGGTGTTAAAGTTCTTATTTGAATTGGAGAATTCATGGCACTTATCGTATATTCATTCGGTGTATAGTAATCAGTCATATAAGGATCACTCTTCATACTACTTTTAATTAATCTTTGTCGCTGTTCGTTGCATCTTATTTGTTCGTCTATATATTGTTCATACCTACTTGGTATGTAAACATCGGCATCAGAGTCTCGGTCCTGTTCTACGTTAGATTCTTCATCCCTGGCAAAAATAACGTCTGTCTCACTGTCATTCTGTAGATATTTATTTACATACTTTTCTTTATCATAAAATCCTAATTGTAATGATGGATATATGTTGTTTTCAATAACCCGAGCATAAATTTTGGCTTTCCCATAATCATCAATATCTAAGGTCAATTTATATGTATAATTCAATCGATTTGTGAAATTTTTGACATAAATTAAATTTCTACAGGTGGTATTAGTGGGAAAATTATGTTTTTTGATTTTCATATAATTCTTATTCCTTTTTAGTTTCATTAAATTATCAAGGTTGTATGCATTTCCTTTGTTTTTCAAACTTACTGGAGAATCGTTCATATGAATTGGTGATGAATTGATGTATTTAAATAACTGGTCGTCAAAAGTATTGGACCTTGCTGCATTTTGATGATGAATATACCGTGGAGATGAATGTACACTAAAAGTTGGTTTAGTTTCTCGTTTCATCGCCTTATTATAGTCATTGATATTGATGATTATATTGGATTCAGATGGAATGGGAGATGTTTGCAGGGGTGAAGAATAATTATTAATTATCTCATTTGACATAATATTACTACTCAGTGGAGATGAAGAAGACAAAGTAGAAGGATTATTATTAGATTTCAATGTTTTTTGAGGTGACAGTTCTTGCGTGGGTGTTCTTTTAGTTTTCGCATTTATTGAATCGGATTTGGAATTGACAAAACAGAGTTCACCATATAACTTTTTATTTGAAATTTGACGATTTATAATGGCATTGTTAAAATCAGATAAGATAGGTTTCGACTTAAAATTAGAAATTAATTGGGAATTGGATTTAGATTTTAATGATCTTGATAAATCTTTTGAGGGACTTAGACGCATAACTGGAGTTGAACAAAATCCTTTCTTTTCAGTTGCCTGACTCAATTCATGTGCGCTTTGGTGATGCGTTGAAGCCACTTCTATCGGAATTGTAGATTCACCTATCAAACTTCCTGCTGATTTTTTCTTTAAAGCAGGACGTCCCCTACGTCTCTTCATGGGAGAAGCGGCCAGACTCCCGGATTCGTTATTTGGCATCATTATCCAATACCTATCTTTATTTGCCAGAATATTTGGAGGTAAAACTATTGGTTAATACTGGAGTCTCGGGCTCGTATATCTTTAAAGAAAGAATCGCCGCTCACTTACCTAGTTTGGAGCTTGTTTTAAAAATGCCAGAGGAAAAAGGAGGAGCCGATAAAAAAATCAAAAACAGTGCTGCAAGCAATAATAGTTCCAAAAAGGGAAATTATATTATGGTGCACGGGTTCAAGTTTTGTTTAAAAAAAATCTGCCTTGTGAACTGCGAATACCGGAGTGGTGGCTGGTTGCAGCGTATATACAACTGGCAGATAGCAGATTGCAGATTGCAGATTGTAGATTGTAGATTGGCGATGTTGCACCTGTTCCGCGTTCCGCGGAAGACGGGAAGAGCCAGAGATCTCTCTCGATCAGCTCCCGCATGTGAACCCTATTTATAACAGAGCGGGCGCCGGTGGCGATGAGTGGGGATCAACGTGTAGCGTGTAGCGTGTAGCATTATGATGTTCATTGAACATTGAAAAGTACTGCTGGTTACGTCGTGAGCTTGAAGTTGATGGACGTCTTCTTAGAATAATATTAAGTAGTTGGATTACTGTTTGAGGCTTTGGTAATTTTACCATTGAAAGAGATCAGAAAAGCAATACTCTCCCATAATGGAAAGTATCAATGTAAAGGCTTTGCAGCAAAAAGTCAAGGACTGGCTTCAAATTGATGTTAATGATACAACTAGAAAACAAATAGAGGATCTAGCTTCTGATATTGAGACCAATCATAGTCAGCTTGATGATCTATTATCTAAGAGAATAGTTTTTGGAACTGCTGGATTACGTGCACGTATGGAGGCAGGTTTTAGTAGAATGAATGATGTTACAGTTTTACAAGCCTCTCAAGGTTTAGCAGAATATATTAAATCGGTAAGTCATGACGAGACAATCAATTCCATTGTTATTGGACATGATCATCGCTACCATTCTAAGAGGTTTGCTGAATTAACAATAGCTAGTTTTTTACTAAAAGGGTTTAAAGTTTATTATATTGGTCCCGATGATTGCGCAACTCCCATGGTACCATTCGCAATTGATCACTTTAAGGCATTGGGTGGTATAATGATAACTGCATCGCATAATCCAAAGGACGACAATGGTTATAAAGTTTATTGGTCAAATGGCTGTCAAATAATTCCGCCTCATGATTCAAATATTCAACGTATGATACTAGCAAATTTGGAACCGGTTTTAAATCCAAATAATAAATGGGATACAAATGAGGTTTTTGATTCTTTTCAAACTAATTTATTTTACTGCTATGACCAAATCATCACTGCATACCATTCTCACATTTTGTCAGTTTTGAATCCAGCAGAATTGAAAGGTTTTAAATTTGTTTATACCGCTATGCATGGTGTTGGTTTTAAATTTGTACCTGATTTGCTCAAAACTTTTATTGCCAATCAAGATGATTTCCAATTTGTGAAAGAACAATGTACTCCTGATCCTACATTTTCAACCGTTAAATTTCCAAATCCTGAAGAACCGAATGCGTTGGACTTGTCATTTCAAACAGCTGATAAGTTGGGCAATGATTTTAAATTGGTTGTGGCCAATGATCCAGATGCAGACAGATTCACTGCAGCATTTAAACAAAAGGACGGTAGTTGGAGGCAATTATCGGGCAACGAAATAGGTATATTATTTGCAGACTATGTCATTTATTCCCAATTTCTTGATAAAGGTTTAAACGTAGATAAGGTGTTTATGTTAAACTCTACTGTGTCATCACAGATGATTGGTTCAATGGCTAAAAAATTGGGATTTAATTTCAAGGATACATTGACAGGTTTTAAATGGATTGGTAATAAAGCTATTGAATTAGAGAATAAAGGATATCAGGTTCCATTTGCATATGAAGAAGCAATTGGTTTTATGTTTCCAACAGTTCATGATAAAGATGGTATTTCTGCCTTGGTTGTTTTCTTACAACTATATAATCGGTTAGTACAACAAGGTGTTGATCCTCTTGATAAATTGGAAGCACTTTACAAATTGTATGGTAATTTCAAGCAGTGTAACGGGTATTATCTTACTTCAGATTCGAAAACATTACCTCATATTTTTGAAAATGTTATTCGTGTTAAAAATGTGCCTGCTGGAGCATCATATCCTACTAAGATTGGAAAATATGAAGTTAAATATTGGCGTGATTTAACTGTTGGCTTTGATTCCAGTACAAAAGATGGAAAACCTGAACTTTTTGTTGATCCAACTTCGCAAATGATTACGTGTACTGTTGTAAGTGCCCAGAGTGAAGAAAATAGTGATGATGGCCTTAATGAATTTATTAGATTCACTGTACGTGGTTCTGGTACGGAGCCGAAATTAAAAGTATACATAGAATCTAAGGCAAAATCGGAAACAAGAGCACAATGTTTAGCTGATGATGTCTGGGACACACTCCGTGAGGAATGGTTCAATCCTGAAAAGTATCCATTAGTTGAAAAGAGGGTGTAAAGGTAGAAAGAAGGTAAGTTGATGCCAATTTTCAGAGTGTATATGCTCCGGAAACGTTTGAATTTTTTTATATTAATCATAGAACAGAAAACATTGTAGATTTATTTGCATTCTGTGTATTTATTGAAAAATATTTATGTTTGTTGATATATATATATATATATATATATATCACGTTATTTGTGAGATACAAATTGCTAATAAAAATTATAATGTGAATGAAGGTAATTTGCATGGCTCGGAGAACGGTGGAGCCCAGAGTCAACACAACACACAAGAAATGCGAACTGTCGCGCGGTACGCGGTATGAAAAAAAAATTATAGAGCTCAAAAGAAAACCTGGCTATAAGTCAGTCGTCTCAGTGTGGTGGGTAGTGTCTGGTGAAGGTCTGGTGAGGGACTGGGTGAGGGTCTGGGTGAGGGTCTGGAATCTGGAATCAGAAATCTGGAATCAGTGTTTGGTTTTTGTTGATGATCTGGCATCTGGCAACTCTCCTCCGTTTCCCAATCATATACCCATTCGGCTGGCTCTTCTGCTGCTTCTTCAGTGGTTCTTCTGCTCTCATACATAGACTAGATTTAAGGATAGGCAAAAAAGTGTGTTGTTCCTTATAATTATACCCATCGTTTACCTCTGTTGATAGTTGATAGTTGATAGTTTATAGTTGATATCTTCACAAACTCATTCATTTTTCATTTCGTATTTAATTCACTTAACAAATATATCTAGTATAAACCACATAGTATAACAATATTTTAAGATGATGCGAGATACATGGAGGAACAGGAAAACTGATATTCCTATGACAATACATGATACCAACGATTTTTTGCCAAAAAAATCAAAAAATGATAAATCATTAATTGTGAAATTGCTAATGGCACTATGTGTATTTTTGCTTCTTATTTTTATTGTGATGCAAATGCCGGCCAATGTTAATGAAATAGATGACACCAATGGAGTTTATGGAACCCAAAACAATTTACAATTACAGAACGAACAATTAAACTCTCAACTAGGACATCAGCAAGAACAAAATTTAGAAAACAGGGTCCAAGGCTTGCAAGAATTGGAAATTTTAGAGAAGGATGCAAATAGTGCACTTGCCTCCCCACCAAATCAAGACTCAGCTTTGCCGTCAACTGTTGAAATTTATGATTTGATCAAATATCAAGGGACCCCTCAGGGTAAAGATAATGACGAGATTGTTTTATTGTTGATTCCTTTAAGAAATGCAGAAAAGGTATTGCCATTGATGTTTCGTAATATGATGAACATTACTTACAACCACAATCTCATAGATATTGCATTTTTGGTAAGCGATTGTTCAGAGGATGATAGGACTTTAGAAGCTCTTTATGAATACACAACTGCAATGCAACAGGGTAAATTATTGCCTTTGTTAGAAGCAAAAGAAAAGCAAACCAAAGGTAAGGGCGTCTTTGGATCAAGTGATTTATATCTTAAATATATGCCAGAAGAATATGTTGAGCAAGTTAAGAAAGCATATTCCCCACCTTTTCATGATCAATATGAAAAACCTTTTAGAAGCATTCAGATTTATGAAAAGAATTTTGGTCAGGTTATTGGTCAGGGTTTCAGTGACAGGCATGATGTTAAAATTCAAGGAATAAGAAGAAAATTAATGGGACGAGCCAGAAATTGGCTTTTATCAACTGCTTTGAAACCATATCATTCTTGGGTTTATTGGAGAGATGTCGATATTGAAATGTGTCCTGGTGATATCCTAGAGTTTATGATGAATTTTTCTGATGGATTTGATGTTATTGTTCCTAACGTTTGGAGACCATTACCAACATTCTTAGGTCGTGAACAACCTTACGATTTAAATTCTTGGATCGAATCTCCTGAGGGTTTAAAGTTGGCCAAATCTTTAAATGAAGATGATGTTATTGTCGAAGGTTATGCCGAATATTCCACATGGAGGGCACACCTCGCCTATATTCGTGATATCAATGGTTCTCCAAATGAGATTGTAGAGTTGGACGGTATCGGTGGGGTTTCCATTTTGGCAAAAGCATCTGTATTCAGACACGGTTCTAATTTCCCTGCATTCACCTTCATGAATCATGCAGAAACAGAAGCATTTGGTAAGTTGACGAAGCAAATGGGAATGAATGTTGGGGGTTTGCCTCATTATACGATTTGGCATATTTATGAGCCTAGTGAAGACGATCTTATTGAAATTTCAAAACTTGAAAGAAGAAAAAGGAGGAAGGTTCAACAAAGCTAAATGAATTCATATATCTTCAGTTTATTCTATATATATATATATCACATTCTATATTTTATACATCAAAATATACCAGCAATTATGTTGGTGAGTTTCTGATAACTAAACATTGAATCTTAAAATTAAAACAAATGCAAGATAAATCGACACTCTTAAATTCCAATTTATTGATCTACATAAATCGTGTAATAAAAAATTAAAGATAATTCCTTTTTATGAACGTGATGTCTTTTCAAGTATGGGGTATAACAAAAATACAAAAAAAAATTTAAAATGTAACAAAAATAATGTAGTAGTAAATATGTTCAATAGATATTAGCGACAGACATTAATGATAAGATTAATAATGACCAATAGTTATATGGTATATTATTGGTTTTAAATGCAAAATTTGAATGGGTTGTAGATGTTGCAGTGATAGATGCAGAAGTCAAAGATAAGATTCTTGTTGTACTGGTGGTTAATGTACTTGATGTGATAGACGATTGGGTGGTGGATGAGTTAGATGATGACTTAACAAATTTGATGTCATTATTTCTTTCTGCTAACCCAATGTTTTGCTTTTCATAGTCAAATTCTACATATTTATTTTCCATAAATAAAATTCCCAAAATCCATGTACCTGCATCCGTGGAATTTGAACCTTGAATATTACTAACACAATAACCATCTAGATCAGAATCTGTTGAATATTCATCGCCAATGTACATATCTGGTGTTAATGTCCAGTTCTTACCGGATATCTGAAATTCAAAAGTTAACTCAGAATCGCATAGAATAGCATAGTTTTCACCGTCTGTAAGAGAATCAGTAAAGAATGAATGAAGAGTATTAGCATCATCCAATGGCAGCACTAATGATGTTGTGCCACTATCTAATAAACCAATCCTTGCGGTATTGGTTGATTCAGTTTCAATAATAATTTCGTCAAAGGAAATTTTATAACCATCAACATACACAGAATCCATTTTAAATTTCCAATGACTGGAATCAGTAATAATGGAAGAAGTATAAATATCTCCAACATGCAATGATTCCTTTGTTGATCCAAAAAATAAGATGCCGGAGTTAGTTGAATCGCTGGAATAAGCTCCCATGCATATTGTAAATTTGGAGGAATCAATTATTCCACTCTCAGTCAAAAATGAAACAATATTAACCAAACCAGTGGTCGATGTATTGTCAGCCGGTAAGCCTAGAACTCCGGAAAAGTCATATTCTTGAAACAAACTAGGAACTGTTTCTGCAACACCGAACTCAAAATTATTTGCTTCATAACCACCAATAATAATCGAGTCTTCAAAGATAGTACCAGATGCAACGCCTGAATCATAGGATAATGAAAATGCTCCTCCCACTTGTTCTCCATTGGATTCATCAAATAGTTCTTTTCCTTTGCAGGAAACATCGGTACAATTTGATGAATAAATCCATAAATATGGAGAACCGGTATCTATCAAAACGGGAAAGCTATCGGCATTCAACATAATATTTACAAAGTAGGTCTCATAATTATCATCTGAATATAAATATGACATTCCTGCTGTCATAGTTTCTGTCTGGATATTTTGTGTTGATGATGCGCTTGGCTCTGAATTGACTGTTTGGGTAACTGCGATACTTCCATGCCCTACTGTTGAAAAAATGGATGTTGTGGACTCTTGAAGCACAACTTGCTTTAGTTGTGCTTTAAATTGGGATGGCATAGTTGCAACTTCTGAAACATAGTATGCTGCATCGTTTTCCATAAAAGATGGACGTAATTCATTGAAAGCATTTGATGTTCCCAGAGTAGTTGCAAATAAGCAAAAAATCGAGTGTAACTGCATTTAAAACGGTTCTTTCTCTTTCTTAAAGTTGGTAAAGGATTTTTAACGAGTGAATGATATTAAGAATAGAGATAGGCTCTAAATATTAAAATATAAGTTTATGGCTGAGTATGTATATCTTGATTTTTAATTGACCACTCGACAAATGGGCTTTTTTTAAAACGGGTTTTGAAAAAACTTGATAGATGGAAAAAAATTAGTTGGGTAAATAGAAAGTTTGAACTTCTAATTTCAAATCTTGAAACTTGTAAATTATTAACTTTTGTAAAAAATAAACTGGACGTAATGCAACGTCTGAAAAGTTGAACTAAGCTCCAAATAAAAGGTAGTGAATCCAACGAATATTATCAATATAGAAGTTACAACCCAATATTCGATAAACCTAAACTGGAATTTGCAAACAGCAACCTGATGAGCAATTTGAACTAGAGATCTTTAATTTATGACAATAAGTTAAACAGTCAACAGTCAATCACACCAGATTGGCTATTTGCTAAATCTGAGCGATCTTTGGCTGTTGCTTGTTTACGACTATTGTTTATCGTTTTACAAATTTTACATTTTACATTCTGCATGCCGCAGCCGCGTTAAAATGTTTATTTTTTTCCAGAAATAGAAAAACTTTATTGAAGCTGATTCAAAAAAATAATAAATAATTGATCGAACCCAGGATCGAACTGGGGACGTTATGCGTGTTAAGCATATGCCATAACCAACTAGACCATCCGACCAATTGTTGAAAAAAAAGAGTTGTAACTATTATTAACTTGGAAATCACATGTATTGCATCGATGTTCCAACTGTCCATGGCTAACCCTATATTTTACAGAAGTACCATCGGACCACTTAGCATCCTGAAAAACAACTCTGATAAATTATCCGCTCGCAATGGTTGATAAAATAACATATATTAACACCTGTAACTATTTAAGACCAAA